>CM076575.1:2062338255-2062826686 GCA_034641835.2 Pinus albicaulis
AATGTAATTCCATTCTTCACAAGGTACCTTCCAACCTATGTGATGAGATATGATTGAGAGACCTTTTTCTTATTATGTTCCCATTCTTTTTCCTGTCTTGTTACTGGTTTGCAAGAATAGTGATCCAGGTGGATATTGGTGGCCTTCCACCTATTCCACCTAGACCTCCAGTCGGTTTCATCAGTTTCCTTGTTTATAGCAGCATTTACTATTTTTAGTAGTTTTTCGGGTCCTAAACTTCCAGAGCAATTTTGACCCCCTAAACGATGTTTTTTTTTAGTTCTATAATAGACCCTTTATCGTAGGTAGGGGCTCATTGCATAACCTATAGTACTCGAAGAGATATTTTCAATGATATATCATATGCGCCAAACATAGATAATATGACCAAGTTACGACCCCAAGAAGTTGGCGTTGATTTGTGGTAGCATCAGATGTGCTCTTCGTCTCAAAATTTGCAGGGAGGCTTAGGCACATGTATTCCAAAGAACCCAAAAATCGTTTTTGGAAATTCCACTCAAATCATGTTTTATGAAATTAATTAATTATTTTTAATGGGACCTTAAGTCTAAACTTAGGAAATTAAAATAATTAAAGGATATTAATTAAAACAAAGGGTGAATCTTCTAAAGAGGACTGAGATTAATTTAGTTTAATCTTAGCCATTGATTAACAATTTAATCTCAGTTGTTGAAGTCTTAACGAGAAGATTATAAGAAGGACTTGATGGGGTGTTGGAACGGGGTTCCCTAACTTGCGTTTTTGGTACAATTTTGTTGAAGTTAGTCCTGCGTAGGGGTTTTGGGGTGGGTCAAAGCCCCTAATGTGTTGTAATGGGTTAAAGGGTAGCTCTAGGATCCGCAAACCACGGTTTGCGGACCATAGGATAGTGAAGGCTACGATATTATAAATAGATAGATAGTTGGGTCTAGTAAGAAAGTTAGTTAATAGATTGATGCTACGTGCGAACTGTTAGATCTGTTTTGGGTTGCTTTGGGTAAGGAATCCTACTCACTGTGTGCACGAAGATCCTCAGTCCTGCTATGTGCGGACCTTGCTAGGCTGTGTGCGCAGGTTGTGTTTCGGTTGTAAGTGGATCTTGTTGTTAATGAATGCAAAGTATCGTTAAAGTATCTATCTATTATATGAATTGGTTATGTTTACTGCTAAAGTGCATCTGTAATGATTATTTAAGCTACAAATATATCTATGTTTTGGCATAAGTATATCTATGATCTGTTATAGGCTGCGATTATAGTGCTCTTGATGGTATTTGGTAATGTGCACGTGGATGCGAATGTACTGATTAGATCTGATAACTTTGTTATGGTTATATGTTGAGTACACTGTTAAAAGAGCTGCGAATAGACTCATTCTGTGTGAACCTAGCAAGTAATCATACAAATTTGCCTCACATTACCTACTCTCTCCCAGGGTGCGGAAACTTGGTTCCAACACCCTCCCATACTACTTCGGGTGAGACCTTCGCCTGCACAAGTAGGTCATTGTCGAAAGGGCCAGTAGTATAGGGTTTTATTGGCAAACCTTAACCTTCGAACCTGAGTCAAGACCCCTCAAGCCAAAAAATGGTTCCGTCGACAGGACCTGGAGCATTTTGAGAGAGAGATCGGGTAATGCCACGAGGTCATTGGAGATCTAAGCAGGTGGAAATTGAAGACTAGTTTGAAAGGCAGATTCAGGATTTTCTGTAAAGGAGAATCACAGCCCAAAGCTGACGACTAGGAAGTGGAAGAACAAGTACATCTTCATCGAAGTCTACGAAATTTTATTTGTAACATTTGCACACGAGCTTTAGGAGTGGTTGGCGAGGCTTGTAGAGTTTCAGACGTGTTGGAAGGACGACCAGGTTACACAGTGGACAATAGAGTTGATTCAACAGTTGGAGAGCACTCATAATACCATCACCCATACGGTAGATCATTGGGTGGATAGCGTGCTGGAGAGGACTGATAATACCATCACCCATACGATAGATCATTGGGTGGATAGCGTGCTGGGAAGATTTGTGACAAAATTCGCAATCGATCAGTTCATGTCCTATTTTGAAGCAGAGCAGAGGTTCCTCAAAGGGTTCCAAGGTAAGTTCTTGAAAACACTGCCATTACTAATCAAAATATTATTGTGCGAAAAGGCGTTCTATGCAGCCACACTGAATGAATGAACTCTGATCAGAGCGAAAGTACAACTCGAAGTGGTAAGTATTACCAAACCAATCAAGAAGGGGATAGATCCATCTACAGTCCAGTAAGAGAGTCGGCTGTGCACACATGAGATAGTCCTCCAGCTACACCACCTTTAAGTTAGCATAAAGGTAAGAATGCACCCACACCTCCACCACCATCGAAAGAAGATATGGCCACCCATATGAAGCTACCCACTTTCAAAGGTGTCGGGGATGAATATATGGACCGATTTTGGTTTATAGCAGAATCAATATGGATTGTGTAGAATGTGGCTACCGACGTTGTAAAGAGAGCACAACTATCACTCGCTTTTGAAGGAAGGGCTTTGGACTGGTACATGGGGTACATAGGATAGCACATAGATCCATATATTCAAGAGATTAAGAGTGCTTTAAAACAACAGTTTCAGAAGCCTAAGTCCTACTCTCAAATAGTGGTTGACTTGAAATACTTTAAACAGGGACCCACCGAATCGGTATGGGAAGCCAATCAACAGTTGAAGAAGGTTATCATAGATGGGGAATTTCAGTATGACGATAGATAGCACAAGGAATAGTTTATCGCTATGCTGTTGCCCCACCTGCGCGGACCTATGGGTCAGCAGGAGATTGCAACGCAAGAGAGAGCCTTGGAGATTGTTATGAAACTAGAGGCTGCACCAAGAGATGATGCTCAGTTTGGGGTACAACAGTTCCAGGGACAGCTGGAGGCAATGGACATTGAAATACAAAATTTGCGAAAAGAACGGGGCAAAGAGGCCAACCCTGAAATATGGTGCATAAGATGCAGGGTGTCCGGCGATACCAATGATTAGTGCCCCCTACTGACAGATTACATGCAAGCTGTGGGACCTAGGCCATTGCGCCCTAAGGAGGCTGCGGGGCCAAGTGGTCTGACATTATGGTGCACTGATTGTCGTGTTGTTGGGCTACATGACACTAACCATTGTCCCCATCTTAGTGCTTATGTTCCAAAATTAAAGCAGCAGTGGTGTTGATTTTGCTCCTCTGTAGAATATGATGAGCATAACTGTTAGACCTATGACTTGATGATAGATCGAGGAAACTTATACAGAGTGCAGGCTGACCCCTCTTCACCACTATCTCCCTCAAGCAGAGGAGGCTCCCCAGCAAGGGGAAGGGGAGGGGGAAGGGGTGAAGGTGCAGGTCGGGGAAGAGGACAATTGATCTGTTACAACTGTGGGGAAATAGGGAACTTTACGAGGGACTATCCGAACCCTGTGAGACGATCTTGCCGATATTTTCGACAACTGGACCATGTGATTGATGATTCTCCAATTCTGATAGAAAAAACGCAGGAAAAACAATAAACACCTACGTAGAACGTGCCAAGGGTTAAGGCTGAACCGCGGGATGAGGGACCAAGTATTAATGTCATAATGCACAACAGCATGGCTACTGGGGGAGCTGAGGAGAAAGCCGCGGCCAAACTCTTATTTGGAAAGTAGCTATCAAGCAGGAAAGCTTAGACCTACAGAAGGAGAAGGAAACCTTCGTCGCAACCCGCAACTACTTTACGAAGGATGAGGCACCTGCTTCCAAGGCTCCAATAAATCTACGAATGGACGGAGAAATTGAACCATTCCTACAAGCATGTATGAAGCTACTACGCAACCAAAAGGTGATGGAAAATATTCAAGCTCTAATAGACAGCTACGCAGAGAAAGCTAACCCTCTCAGGGAAGTCAAGGATGTGTACAACCTTTACAAGCATAAGAAGCGCACTGGTTGGGAAATGCGACTAACAGCATAAATTGGCGACTATGAAATGGATTAGGTTATCTTGGACTTAGGTTCAGATGCGAATGTATTTCCCAAGAATACTTGGCAGCGCATGGGAGAACCTAAGTTGGAATGGTCTACTACACAGCTACGCATGGCCAATCAACAAAAGATCATACCATTGGGGAGGCTGTCAAAGATTATGGTAGATATCGTAGGTGTTAAGGTATGTGCTAACTTCGAAGTAATTTAGATCGTAGAATATGTGGACCCTTATCCCACACTCTTGGGGCTATATTGGGCTATCGATATGGGAGGCATTATCAACCTAAAGAAAAGAAACATGGTCTTTGAGAATGAGGGTACGAGGGTGATAGTCCCACTCGACCTTGCGGAAGGAGAGCGGTATACAGAACTGATGCGCGAAGAAGAGGATGTGGATCACATCTATAAATTAACCACTCGGGATGAGGATTGGATCAATCCTACGAATAATGGTGTGCTTTGCTGGGAGAAGGACAACGAATTCTTTTCTAACTCTAATGGGGAGATAGAAAATTGGCAGAACCGATTACATGATGTATCTGCACTACGATGTATTAGAATCACAATGAACTTTTGGTGTATCTCCTCAGAGGTAAGAGAACTACCCTACTTTGATGGCTCTGGTAGTATTAAGGGGTTTTTGCAAACATTTGAAGTTGAAGTCCCAAGGGAGCGAAAGATGTGGGCCCTTAATCTAGCCATGCGCGCAACCCCTGCAAGGTGGTGGGACACACATAAGGTGATGTTCCAGGATTGGGAGGAGTGTCGAGAAATGATGATCCTGCGGTTTGAACCTTCGGTTCACTTGCGCGTAAAGACTTTCCTTGGCCCAGGGGACCCACGCGAGCATTTGTCCGCCTGGATGGAGGAATGGTGTGAAAGAACAATGAACGAATGGGTCCACTTGTTCATTCATGCCTTGGGGCCAATCCCCACCGCATGGTATTTAGATGTAGAACTACACCAATGCACCTGCCACTGGGACACCTTGAAGTACAAGTTTGTAGGGACATTCGGGTTGGTAGGCGGAATGGAGGCACTCAACAAGGCTCTGCAAGATATATATGCCCTTGTATTTGATGAATCATGCCCGTATGCAGCACATGGGGCACCGTGGGAAACACAGATGTAGGATATAGTCAACTGTCGCAATCTGTCAATGGAGGAATGTGATTAAGACTCGCGAAATATCTCTATCCCAGAGTCGGAGGGGGAGCGCGCAGTTGCTGAACCCCCACTATAGACCGTCGATGTCACTAAGCCTTTGAAGCTGCAAGAAGTCAGCATTGGGATGGAGGAGCAACCTAGGCTCGCTAAAATAGGGGACTACTGGGATGATGATACTGTTGGAAGAATCGCGAAACTTTTCACCAAATACTAGGACCTATTTCTGACAAAATTCTCAGAATTCAAAGGAATTACAGGGGACTTAAGGGTCATGCACATCACTCTAAAACCAGATGTGCGCCCTATTAAGCAGCGACCTTATCGATTGAAACCCAAGTATAAGAAAAAATTTAGGGAGGAAATCGAAAAAATGCTAGCTGCAGGTATCATCGAACCAGTAGAATATTCAGATTAGGTAAGCCCTATGGTGGTTTAGGAGAAAAAGGCTAAAGGAGAAATAATAATTTGTGTCGACCTGCGCAAGTTGAATGATGCTTGCGTCCACGATCCCTTCCCTACACCCTTTTCTGATGAAATCCTTGACAGTGTGGGAGGGCGGGAGGCATACTCGTTCACTGATGGGTTCTCGAGCTACCATTAGATTAGGATCGCACCTGAAGATCGCAACAAAACCACGTTCGCTATTGAATGGGGTTCCTTTTAGTACACCGTTATGCCGTTTGGACTCAAAAATGCCCCTGCCATATTTTTGCGGGTAGTGGTTGCAGTATTTAAGGAATTCATCCGTAAGTTCTTGGAGGTATATTTTGATGTTTGGAAAGTATTTGGGTTAGTAAAGAACCACGTTTTGAACCTTCACATGATGTTGGACGCCTATAGAAAGCACCAGATCTCCCTAAATATCAAGAAGTGCATATTATTTGTACTGTTTGGGATCTTGTTGGGTCACATAGTCTGTTGGCAAGGGTTGATGGTTGACCCTGCCAAGGTGGCAGTTATCATCAACCTGGCAGTCCCTACAACTGAGAAACAATTGTGCTCTATCCTTGGACAAACAGGTTACTAGAGGAAGTTTATTCAAGGGTACGCACTGATTGCAGTGCCCATGTAAAAATTTCTAAAGAAGGATGTATCATTCTTTTGGGATGACGAGTGTCAAAAAAGCTTTGAGTTACTCAAGGACAAGATGGTCTCTATGCCTATCCTCATCTTTCCTGATTGGGCGAAGGTTTTCCATGTTCATGTCGACACTTCAAGAATTGCCCTGGGAGCTGTCCTTACACTGCTGGGGGATGGGGACATCGACCATCCAGTCGCATTTGCCAGTAGGAAGCTCTCTAGTGCGGAGCGTAACGACTCCACTACCAAGCGCGAAGGGCTAGGCATGGTGTACGTTTTTCAGAAATACCGACATTACCTGTTGGGTGGGCATTTCAAGATATTCATGGATCACTTAGCCTTGAAGTACCTGGTGAATAAGCCTGTGTTGGGGGGGGGGGGGGGGGGGGGGGAATTTTTCCGATGGCTACTGCTGTTTCAAGAATATGACTTTGAGATCATCGTAAAGCCGGGGAAGTTGAATGCTGGGTCAAACCACTTATCCCGAATCGAAAGCAGCGAAGAACCAACCAATCTAAAAGAAGGATTGCCTAATGCGTAGTTGTTTGTTATTAAGGTAGTTGATGCACACTTCGCCGGCATCATTCACTTCTTAAATACAGGGATGGCACCTGCAAAATATTCAGTACAACAGAAGAAAGAGTTGGTAACCCGCGCAACGGATTTCACAATCATAGTGGGCCAACTGTATAAGCTAGGAGCCAAAGAGGTGCTGCAAAGATATGTTTTGGAGCATGAAAGGCACGCCATCTTAGAAGAAGCCCACGGGGGTGTAGCTGGAGGTCACTACGCAGGGAAGGAGATGGTGCAAAAGATCCTGAGAGCCAGGCTATGGTGAACCTCACGATTATTGCAAAGTTTGTGACACTTTCCAAAGGATGAGAAGACCGTCACGCAAAGACGAGATGCCCCTGCAACCACAGATGGCCCTGCAGACATTAGACAAATGGGCCATAAATTTTGTTGGGCCCATCAACCCACCAGGGAAGAAGACTGGTGCACGCTACATCATCACTGTGACTGATTATGTGACTAGATGGGCCGAAGCACAAGCTGTGAAGGATTGCACTGCAGAAACTACTGCACATTTTATTTTTGAACATATTCTAACTAGGTTTGGCTGCCCAAAAATCTTGATGAGCGACACAGGTACACATTTTGTTAATGAAACATTACAGGCTTTAACTGAAGAATTTCGGATCCACCACGCGAAAAGCACCTCGTATCATCCACATGTAAATGGAGTGGTAGAAGCTTTTAATAAAATCATAGAGCAGGCACTAACTAAGGTCTGTAATGTCGATCGCAACGACTGGGATGTGCGCATCATATCAGTCCTTTGGGCCTATCGAACCACTTGCAAGAAGCTGACTGGGAAAATACCATTTAGGATGGTTTATGGGAAGGAGGTCGTTATGCCAATGGAGTATATTGTTCTTAGCCTACACATTGCAGCATTTACCAACATGGTGGAGCCAAATATCATAGAGGAGCAGTTAGTGCAGCTCGTGGCCTTGGAGGAAGATCATTTCATTGCTAACTTACATCAGCAAGTTCAGAAGGCCCGAGATAAGGCATGGCATGATTGACACATTCGACAAAAGACATTTGTAGAGGGAGAATTGGTCCTGCTATACGATAGCTAGTTTGCGAAACACCCAGGGAAGTTTCGTCAGTGCTGGCTAGGTCCCTATATGGTAAAGGTAATTACTGAACGAGGTGCGGTCTATTTAGCCACCCTGTGCGGTGATATGGTACCAGGCTATGTCAATGTAGCCGACTCAAACCAAACTGGATCAAATGACTATATGGCCGGAGTAGCTGTATGGGGCAGGATACGCGTAGAAGGAGGAACAACTATAGGCAGGACCATGGTATGTGTAGGGGTTGATCGCAGGTCTGGAGGCCTGGAGAGGTGCACTGGGAGAGCATGGGTGCGCTTAGAGTGTAGGAGGTGCACTGGGAGCGCATGGGTGCGCTCAGAGTGCAGGAGGTGCGATGGAAGCGTAGGGGTAATCTACAACTACGAAAACTAGCCATTGGAACAGTGAAACTGAGTAAAAAGCAAATTTTACCGTTGAAAGGAGCGGGCGGCTGACAATTAATGAGGCGATTTCTGAAGATTTTTTACCATTTACTTGATGGTAAGTTTCTGATAAGCCTCACCCAACCGTTGCATGATCTCCACGGTTATAAAAGCAGAAGGACAGTTCAGAAGAAGGTTTTGTGTCTCTTGAACAGTTTGTGTTGTGTGACATTTTGGGCTTATTGCATTTTGTTAATGTCTAAGCATGCTACCCCCTCTGATAGTAGCCATCCTGAGTTCATTTTCTGCGCCAGGATGACTGCAACTAATCCCGCAGAATTGTCCCAGACTATGGCCTCAATGGAGATAGAATTTGAGGAAGTATAGGAAGTCACCCTTGAGGTTAAGGAAGTTATGTCCATGCCCAACAAGGGAAAGCAGAAGGGGAAAGGGAAAGAGTAAGGGCCGAGGAAACCTGCGAAATGGGCTAGGGTGAAGCCCCACACCTCCCCTTGAAATGTGAAGTCCCTGCGAGCGGTGCCCTAGGCACGATCGCCTAACCCATTAAAAATACCTCTGTCTACTCAAGAGGAGGCCCGGCTCGCTGAACCAATAAGCTGGTTACCACCCTATGTGCGGCTTCGCAGGCCTTCGGTGCACACGCCCATAAACCTCTATGGGATGCGCGCCTACGTGCAGATGCCTCTGATACCGGGAGAGGTCCCTATTATTGGAGATTCCTTTGGCAAGCTCCACATGGTCAAATTTGATGATCATGACCTTGCAAACCTGTAGGCCTTCCCCGAATTGGCACCGAAACTGTATTTGGAGAGGGTGTTGGAGAATGATGCATTGAAGGTCGTCCCTATGCCGTGGGCAAGTGGACTGGCTGGGTCTGGGATCTTAAATTTGCTGCAGATGCCTCATTTTGGCCACTATAATATCACTGACAGGATTGTGAGGCCGCTGCTCGCTTTGGTCCATGACGATTGCTTATGGATTTAGGACCGTATCCCCATCGATGCAACGCTCATTCATCGTATCACTGGTATTCCCATGAAAGGGCTGAATCCCATGGAGCGTGTAGGAAAGAAATACGAACAAAAAATCGTTGAGAAGGTGCGTGATGATTATCACGTTGAACATAACACCAGGGGGTTCATGATCAGTACTATCAGTGACCCCCGTGCGCGTATGGGCACCTTGATGTTAGCTTGCAAGATGATGCGCAAGTGCCAGGTTTCCATATTCCCCGCATATGTAATCCCGTTGGCCGGATGCTGCGAAATGGGGGTCTGCTTCTACTAGTCCCAGTTCTTGTGCACTGAATTTCTATAGAACGTGTGCCAAGCCCAAGATCAGGGAAGGGCATTCTTCTATTCTTGGTTGCTGCTCCTCATCGCGCTGGTCACATGGGAAGCCCCGGAGGATTCGGTCCTCCCCAGCCTAGAGCCGGATATGTGCGAAGAGGCACGATATGCGAATCTATGGGATTTGAAGGATGAAAAGCGAATCGAAGATAATAAGGTCTTCTAGGTCCTCTTTCAAAGCGGGCTCGCAACTGCCATTCACTCTCGGCCGTGCTTGTCGCCATCAATATATGATAAGTACAAGGGCATCGCAACATTTCAAGTAACAATGCATAATGTACAAATCAGAGGCTGCAAGGATCCAACAATGGTGTCACTCCCATACATGGTTGTTGATGATGAGATTGACCGCCTTATTGCCACTTGGCTTCTACACTGGAATTTCGGCTTCAAATCAGGTACGAATGACACTGCAGGTACGAGCACCATGAAGGTCACCCCGCCCGAAACCACCAAAGAGACCAGAGGACATGGTAAGAGTACTGGGAAGGGAGTGGACCCGGAATCACAGTAGGGCAAGAGTACTGGGAAAGGAGTAGAACCAAAATCGCAGAAGGATTCACAACAGGATTTGGGCACAGAGGGTCTCGATGCGGGAGGTGCTAACTCCCCTCGAGGTACAAAAAGGACTGGTGATCCTGTTAAAGGACCTCAGAATAAGCAACGGGCCATATGGCCGGAACGGGACACAGGAGTCACCTTGACAGAGGAGTACTTGGAACAAATTGCGGATGTAGTCACCCTTGCTGTAGAAGATAAATGGCTGGCTCTGGACGAGTAGCAGAAGGCCATGGTCGCTATGCTCCAGTTTGAGCTTCGAGCCCTGCAGTTCAAGACTGACACACTTCAAACAAGTATGGTTCAGGAAAGACTAGCCCCAGTGACAAGAAACACATTGATCATTATAGCGGAAATCCGCCTCTGGCCTTTGCTAGGCGCAACCCTCATGCTGATTTCACTTGACTTAGGAGCGCAAGTCCAGGCCTACGCAGAGGTACAATTGGATCTAGCCCCACTGCCACATGAACCATTATAGATCCTCCATGCATCCCTATTCGAAGAGATTCAATATAGAGATCACCGAGTGCACCAGCAGCTTAGTACAACTGAGCAGACAATTGAGGAGAAAACCGTTTAGGTGTCCCAAGCACAGGCTGCATGTACCCTCACTGCCGTGTAGCAAACAGAGTTAGAGCGCCTAATTAGTAGGTTCTGTGTAGATGTCACCGAAGATATCTCGACATCTGCCATGCCCCAGGCCAAGATTGAGGGGATGGTTGCAATGCTAAAGGCCTCAAGGGTCGAGATCCAGGTGGTCAAGACAGAGATGGAACAATAGATTGCGGCCTTGCAGGCCAAATTACAGTCGAAAACACCACCTGAGGTAAGGGCCCAGCGAGCTACGCTGGTCACAGAGGCCACCAATGTCATCACAGATTAGATTTCTCAAGGCACAGGACTGTTGGAGACAGTTATGCAGCTGTCAGCTAAAGTGCAGCGCGATCCTCTTCTGCGCAAACTTACTCAGGAGGTGCGCCAGAAGGAAGAAGAGTTTGAGCAACTGGAGGCCACTATGCCTACTCTGATCCCCGCTCAACGCTTGGCATAACTGCGTACCAGCCATACACTTAGAGATGACATTAAAGAAATCTGCCAGAAAATAAGGTTCTCAATGACTTCCTTAAGCCTTGGGCCGATGAAGCCCTCAAACTCTCTCAGGACTTCGATATCGCAGTCAAGAAACTAAACCAAACATTGAATAGCATCACTGCTGCTACAGAAGGCCAAAATTCGCAGAAGCTGGTGGAAATTGCTTAGAATGCTGCTATGCAGAGTGAAGGAGTGTTGCCCCTGCTAGTTGATGTGATTAGGCTGCTGCAGGCGAAGGTGGAAAACCCATGGTCGCAGTGACTCGGGACGAGTCACAAGATTGTGTTGGGGGCCTGTTGGAATGGGGTTCCCTAACCTTCATTTTTTGTACAATTTTGTTAAAGTCAGTCCTGTGTAGGGGTTTTGGGGTGGGTCAAAGACCCTAATGTGTTGTAATGGGTTAAAGGGTAGCTCTAGGGTCCGCATACCACAGTTTGCGGGCCATAGGATAGCGAAGGCTACGATATTTTAAATAGATAGATAGTTGGGTCTATTAAGAAAGTAAGTTAATAGATTGATGCTACGTGCGAACTGTTAGATCTGTTTTGGGTTGTTTTGGGTAAGGACTCCTGTTGGCTGTGTGCACAGATATCCTCAGTCTTGCTGTGTGCGGACCCCACTAGGCTATGTGCGCAGGCTGTGTTTCGGTTGTAAGTGGATCTTGCTGTTAATGAATGCGAAGTATCATTAAAGTATTTGTGTGTTATCTGAATTGGTTATGTTTAATGCTAAAGTGCATCTGTAATGATTATTTAAGTTGCGAATATATCTATGTTTTGGCATAAGTATATATGTGATCTGTTATAGGCTGCAATTATAGTGCTCTGTGATGGTATTTGGTAATGCGCACATGGATGCGAATGTACTGATTAGATCTGATAGCTTTGTTGTGGTTATATACTAAGTACATTGTTAAAAGAGCTGCGAATAGACTCATTCTATGCGAAACTAGCAAGTAATCATACAGATCTGCCTCACATTACCTACTCTCTCCCAGGGTGCAGAAACCTGGTTCCAGCACCCTCCCATACTACTTCGGGTGAGACCTTCGCCTGCGCAAGTAGGTCATTGCTGAAAGGCCTAGTAGTATAGGGGTTTGTTGGAAAACCTTAACCTCCAAACTTGGGTCAGGGCCGCAACGTGGGGCATTTGGAAAAACACACCAAGACGGAGAAAGAATCTAGAATTCAAAATTCTTTAGTGAAGAGTGCTTAGGGAGAATATTGATTAAGATGATTATCACAGAGAGGGGTGGGGATAGTTTACGGTTGGAAGAGTTTCCTAATCCAGAGAGTGCACAATAGAGGAGATAGTAAAATCCAAAGAAATCAGCGCAGAGCCAGCCACACAGAGGCTATGCAGGTACTGCGCAGAGCCAGCCACACAGAGGCTATGCAGGGACTGCGCAGACCCAGCCACACAGAGGCTATGCAGGGACTGCGTAGAGCTTTGGAGGGAGTTTGATTTTTTGTGGAGGAAACTATCAAGGTTTAGTGCTAGTCACCGGAGGGAGTTTCCAAAGGCTAGAAGGGCCTTGCTTCCAGTCAGGAGAGATATCCAATGCAGAGAGAAAGGGAAGCTTTAGTTGTGACACAAAGGCAGCACATAACAACTCATCTCGAGCTAAGATCAGTGCAAGATTCCTATGGTAGAGTGAGATTTTTTTCACGAGATTTTATTTGTTAGTTTCCTTTGTATGATTTGCCAGTTTCGAAAATCATATACTTGTACTCATAATTACTGCATAATATACAAACCCGCAGCTGCTACACCAGTTTTATCACATTGGGTTTTTTTACCGAGGGCATTGGTCCAAAAACAATGGTGTCATGTGTCTATGATTTACTCTTGCTCAGATTTTGTTTCCACACTTATATTTTTCTATAGTTAATTTTTGAAGGTTGTAGTGTATGAGTTTTCGGCATTTACAGTAGAACATAGTAAATAATTTGTTCAAGTAAATACCAAATAGAAGAATTATCATCAGTTGCTGCAGTAGGATTCTAGATCTAGGAGTTTTCACATGGTATTAGAGCTTGTTTAGCAGTGCAGGAGGAGCAAGAGAGTAGAGCCAGTAGATCCAGTGTTGAAGAACAAGTCGAGGATCAAAGAGCTGCGTAAGCAAAAAATAGATCTCCCCAATGATTGTATAGTCCAAGCCAGGAGGGCTAGATCTGTAAGGAAATCTCTCTCTCAGTGAGTTGACAGAGAAGTAGGATTTTCCAGTTTGCAGTTTGTTAGAGGCAGAAGGAACATCACAACAGATTCAGTGCATATTAGAAGCTGGTGGGACGCAGCTTCTATGTGGCATTGATTGATGGTGCAGAAAGCGTCAGAAGAGAGTAGTTGAAGACACGTTGGGGGAATTTTCTTCCTTAGGGAATTCCTAGCGATGAATTCCAATTCTTGATAGCTTGATAGTAGTATTGAGTGGAAGATCTACTATCTCCAACATGGAGTGCCTAGGCTAGGCCAACATCTAAGTAGAGGAGAGAGAGGGAGCCAATTCAACATTTTTTAGCAGAAATGGCAGCAAGTGGGTTGAGAGATCAAGGTCGGTTGGAGGGAGCCTCTAACCATGTGATATGGAATGCAAGGATAAAATTCCTATTATATGAACATGATCTCAAATATTTCAATGGTTTGGTAGCTGTACCTGTAGACACATACCTGTTGAAAGCATACATGAAAGATATGGCAAAGGTGAAATGTTTGATCCTCAATGGAGTGAGGGATCATGTCATATGTCTCATTGCTAGGAAAGAGACAACTAAAGAGATGTGGCAAGTTTTAGAGATGCTATATCAGGGATCTTCCGAGCAGCAGAAGATGTTCTTGGAGGAGAAGCTGTGTTCTATAAGGATGCAGAAGGGTGAGCACATTGATCCGTTCCTGTCTAGACTTTAGGAAAACCAAGATCAATTGGAAACTGTAGGAGTTTCACCTCAGGCCACTGAGATGGTTAGATTTGCCTTGAACTCAGTTTCAGATGAGTGAAAGTCTTCGTCCAGAGCATCATGGGAAGAGAAAGACTGTCAGATTGGGAAACGATGTGGGCTTCTCTTCAATAGGAAGAGATGAGGTGAGACATGCTCAAGTGTAAACTTGAGAGAAGCAACAACAATGGGTTGAATTCTAAGGAGGAGGAGGAGAATGCATCCCTTGAATAAAAGGGGCACCAGGAGTAGTGGAGGCAAAAGAAGGACGTCTCAAAGATCAAGTGCTTTCGATGTGCTGAATATGGACATTACGCTACACGGTGTCCTCTCAAGAAGAAGGACAAATATGAGAAGCATGATCCGTAGGCTGCAACCGCCAGGATCGAAGAAGAGAAGTTCACCATGATTTCTCATATATATTGTTGGCGAGCAAACAGGTCTCGCAGAGAAGACCTGGGTTCAGGGCTGAGGGCCAACAAGGTTTTCAGCCGTAGTCTAGTTTCACGCCGGCATTTCCACTATGCTTCGAAGGACAGCGAGTCTCACCCGAGGCGTGCCGTGACCCTACTGTGATTGAGAGTAGATCGGTATCATTTCCCCAACATCTAAACAGGTGAACCAAAGCTAAACTAAGGAATTAAACAACCATGACAGAACATTCCGCAACATATATTCTTCAGGGAAACAGTTAAACCAACGATAATTTTTTTTTTAAACACTGCTAATAATAGCACTCATTCATATTCAACATCACATAGCATAACAACCATCTTGGATATATTAGTCAGCAGCCGTAAGAGGCAAATCATTACAAAGCTCTGCTACAAAAGAGCATAGAACAGAACAAAATATAACACGTCCCGAGGGACAGAGAGAAACTATAGTGATCCGGAAGAAAGGAGAACAGTGCAACTCGATGGAGCTCTCCTGCGGCTGCCTATTGTCTATTCCCGTCTGTACCAACCTTCTCCTCTGTTGGTTGGTTTCTTATTTATTCTCCTGATTGCGCGACTGATAGTTCTTCCCCAGTTCTTTCTCGGCTGTCTTTCGTTTTTTTCCGTTCACCGATAGTTCACTGCATGTTTCCTTCCGTGCCCTTCCGCTGTCTATGCTTGATCCCGCAACCACCTCGACACCTGTCCTCTACCCCTCCACAACCTTGACACCTCCCTGCCTACCGAGGTTGCGTTTTGCCACCACTCAAAATCTGATGATCTCCAAAACAAGGGCCCTAATAGGCCCCAACCACATCCCTTTGAATTGTCCCGAGTCAATTGTCCTGAGCCGTCTCGACCTCCATGGGGCCGCCTGAGCCTGTGCCTTGTTCCGGCTGCACGCCTTCTCCTTGCTGTCCAAACAAGGGCCCCAACTCTGGGACCTTGGTCAGAGCTGAAGCTTTAAGCTCTTGGAAAGTTTCCACGACTTGCTGCCACCCTTGCAACAACGCGTCCGTCTCCACCGTGATCTTGGTGACAACTTCCTCCCCGACGATTGCTGGTACATCGCCGAATACTGTGTTCACTTGGTTCCTGGCCTCAGAGGCCAACTGCTGCATCGTTTGGGCACTGATCTTTACGGGCTGGTGAAGCTCCCGAATTGTCTGCTTGGATGTCATCGACGTCTCCTCTACTTGTTGAATTTGGACCTCTAGCACATCCGCCTGGGCATACAATTGATATAGCCTAGTTGGGTCTGTGGCTTCATGTATTTCCTTGGAGATTTGTTGCAGTTGGACCGAAATCGGTTGTGTCTTCAATGTGAGGGCCATTGAGCATTCCTGCAGACCTTTCAGGAGGTCGTAGGCATCTCTGGCTCCAGTACTGAGGACTTCCTGCATCTTTGTTACTTGGTCCTGTTTCTCTGAGATTTGTGCTGTGTACACAACTGCCGCGTCGGGCAGCGTGGGTCGTGCTGCCAATGCTGCCTTAAGTTCTGTATTCTCCTAGTGGAGGTTGGAGTATGCCACCCTGAGGTGGATTGCCCGCTCTACTACTGCCGTTTCTTGCACATCAGCTGGTATCTGACTATAGTGGGCCGTCACTGCAGGCCACACTTCCCTGAAAACCCTGGCCAATGCGTCCAGATGGTTCTGTAGCTGCCCATTTTCCATTGTAAGCTGCTCACGCTATTCAGTAAGCGCGATTATCTACTGCTACTGTTGCTCACATTTCTGTTGTAGCTTTGAGTGGAGCTTCTCGGCCTGCTGTGCGGCCCTCTGGATGAAATGGTACAGCTGAGCTGTCCCCCACGTCTCCATGCTCTCGGCACCTGAGGTACCCTGATCTGGCTGCCGCTCCTGAAGTGGTTGCCCACTGGCAACCGATCTTGTTGATTGGCCTTGAGGTGACTGCGGTGGAGTTTGCTGGGATGCAAAGTCCGCCATGTTCAGGTCCGGTCGCTCCCCTTGATCTTCTTGGTTGGGCTGTTGGAGCGGAGTAGGCTCAGGGAGTGGCCCAATTGTGTCTTCAACTATCTATTCCATTTGAGTGATTAGGTTGGTAAAAGTGGTTTGGGGGTTCACAGTGGGGTTGGCTAGAGGTACCACTTCTGTACCCGAGTTAACCTCTGTCCCGTGGTCCCCATTGAGTAGTTTCCTGATGACTGGATCAGACACGGTGGCGGATGAGGTGGATGGTGCATATGAGGTGGTAGGTGGTAGTGGATTAGTATGAGGTGGTGATATATGGATGTTCAGGAAATTGAAGGGGTTAATGGGGTTGTGGGGTGGCAACTCGCTTGCTTCCCCTGTCTCAGCTATTGGCTCTTCTTGGATTAGGACCCCTGTGTTCAGTTGCCGAGGTGGATCCTCCCCTATGAGGTCGACCACCAGACTTGATTCTACAACTTTGGCCCTCTTGGCCTTGGGTGCCGCTATGGGTTTCATGGACCTACTCTTTTCCGCCAGAGGTGTAGTTGTTGGGATTGGTGAATTGAACAATACATTTGGAATGGGTGTGGGGATAGAGGTTGTGTTTGGAAGCGGGGTCGATTGAGAGACTTGAAATTCTGAAAAAACTGGGAATGGAGTGGCACTACTTGATATCACCTGAACTACTTCGTTAAAGCTTCATACCTTTGTATTCAGTTGCTGAATGATCGGGAGGAGCTGCAGGCTTGATACCCTGTTTGTTGCCTCCTCCGTCGTTTCTCCTGGCAACTGATGTGGTAGCATCCCATTGAAAATGTACGTGTACACCCCGTTTCTGATTTCCATCGCAACCCCCGGCCATGAACAAACTTTTGTATGGAAAGTTGCTTCATCAATTTGGAATTTCAGTGGCCTCATCTGGAATGTTGCCTCCGGTACACAAGTGGGTCTGAGGAACGTGTGTTTGTGCGTGACCCCAAACCAGACTTGCTCACTATTTCCGTCCAGTAGGTTTCTGGGGATCCTTTGTTGGCTCGTCACCACGTCGAACATTAGGCCATACCAACTTCTGAAGGCCTTTGCGTTTACTTCCTTGGTGCTAGGGTCTCCAGACGCCTTCCATGGGGTAAAATTCATCGCCAGCGGCTGATCCTCCGCTATCTCCACTGGTATCCTGATGAGGGGGAAAGTCCACTTCCACATGGCCAGCGCTACTATCAAGTATCTATAGATAAATCCCGTTGCCCTCTTATAATTGTCTTCATATGCCTCGAACAACTCCTTCAGCAGGAAGGAGCACCAGTTCAGCCTGGTCCCCTAGATGCAGTGCTCTACGACCGAAATGGTGTCTAAGGTACACTCCCCTTTTGTGTAATGCCTCATCGTCTTGCTGGCAATGAGGTAGCATGCAAATATGATCTTTGGCTTGTTGATTAGCTCAAAATTTCCCCCTTTCCTCCCCTTCGGATGCCATACTTTGCATAGTAGTCTATATCCCCCGACTTCTTCGCCCGTTTGGAGATGGTCTGGAACGCTGAAGAGACGTCCCTGCCTTCTTGTGAGAGCCCTATCAGCCTATGAATGTCTTCAGCGTGGATCAAAATCTCTTTTCCTAGCCACAAAGAGCCGTTCTGAATTCTACTCAGCAAGAATTTGGTGCACTGCATTGCAGCGCCTGTCGTCCCAAACACTGGCAAGTTCCTCAAATTCAATATTGAGGACTGCTGGATACCTCTAAACTCAGGAAAGACTTTTCCTGCAGCCCTTCCTGCTTATGTTGTATAGTTTTCAATGTATACTTGTCTTTTGAGCGCATGAAACTCAAAGGAGTCCGTGAGGTCTGCATCAATTAGGGTGGCACTGTCATATTTCCCAACGAGGGACTTCATTTTTTGAATCCTGCTGTGCAGCTCCTGTTCTACCACTGCTGGGCTTACTTTTGTCGTCTTTGGTCGTCGCTGATACACCTGCAAAATAGTTCTCGGCCCCTTCTCTTGGATTTCTTCTTCTGGACACCTTCTCTGCTCTGGTTCTGCTCCAACTTCCTTTGCACCTTCGGAGGTTTCTAACTCTAACTCGGATTTCTTCGGCATTCTCGTGCTTTTATGCATGTAGGTTATGTCAGTAACCGGCACGGGTGAGGTTGATGAGACCCCATAATTGATTAATGTTTCCCTGGCTTCTCCCGCAGCTATGATCGTGTGATCCATTAGCTGCTGAGGTGGGTTCTGACACTTGCTAAATGTGGTCTTGGGATGTGGGCGGACGCGACGGCTGGGGGTGATGTTTAATTATGGAAAATTTATTACGGTATGGATAGTTCTAATTATGGCCATTATTTCTAAATCTTTGCGATCCTATGGACTGACACTAGTACTATGTTGAATGATGGTGGATTGATGTTTGACACGCTTTTCTACCTGACGTGGACGCCACGCTGGATGCTACCCCCCCGACCACTAATGGTTGCGTTGCGGTTTCCGCAACGGAGCTAATGTGTATTGCAGTAAAGTAAACCTATCTATGTCATCTCGAGTGCGAGAGACTTATTGACCCTAATCTACCCTACATACTCCTCTTGGGTGTGAGAGTTATTGAAATTGAAATGAAGAGCTTAATCGTGGTAGGGTTTAAGGCGTGTGCCGTTACCCCATCCTTGTAGAACCTGTCTGTCTAATTGTGCCAAACGGACTGCTCCTGACGGTTTGATCTCTATAACAAAAAATGGTCCCACCCAGTGCATCTGTAACTTCCCGGGGAACTTCTGGAACTTGCTGTCGTAGAGTAGGACCTTTCCTCCAACTTGGAAAGTCTTGTGTTTGATGTGTCGATCATGCCAAGCTTTCTGCCTCTCCTTTTCTATTGTCTGGTGAAATTCCGCAAGAAACCATCCTTCCTCAAGTTCCTGTAGCTCGTGTAGCCGCTCCTTTAAAGATTCCTCTTCAGATAGCTGTAGCGAGGTGGCGATCAAAAGACCTAGTACCGCGAATTCTGCTGGGACGATCGCTTCCCATCCATAGACCAGCTGGAATGGTGTCTGGTTATGTAGTCGTTTTACTGTTGTGCGGTATGCCCACAGGGTTGTTGGTATTCGTTCATCCCAGTCATCCCATTCCGTGTTGTAGATTTTTGTCAGGCCCTTTTCCAGTATCTTGTTAAATGCCTCCACTGTGCCATTTGCCCGTGAATGATATAGGCTACTCTTGTGGTGTTGTATCAGGAATTGCTGCAGGAGAGACTTAATTGTCTCATCGATGAAATGTGTACCCTGGAAGATGTTTAGGCTTCTTAAGCACCCAAATTGGCTGATTATGTTTTCAAATATGATTCGAGCAGCAGTATCTGCAGTACAGTTCCTTACTGGCACGGCCTCTACCCATCGAGTCAAGTAGTCGGTCGCTATTATGATGTACCTTGCCTTTGAATTTCTTGCAGGTGGCGCAATAGGTCCCACAAAATCAACTGCCCATTTCTCGAACGGCTAGAGTGTCCTTACGGGATGAAGCGGTAGCTCATCCCTGTGGGAGGGTCGTTTGGTTCGCTGACATACATCACATTTCTGAATATATGCTTTACTGGCCTTGTGCACTGTTGGCCACCAGAGACCTGCTTGCAGTACTTTGTGTGCTATTGGTCTTGCTCCCACGTGCCCTCTCGCAACACCACTATGGATTTCCCAGAGTATAGCTTCCCGTTCATGATCCAGAACACATCTCTGAAGAACTTGGTCTAGCCCCATCTTGTATAGCTGCCTTGCGATCAGCTGATATTCCACCGCTTGAACTACTAGATGTTTCTTTTGTGTTGTAGTATACTCTTGCAGACACTGTCTTGTGGTGACGTAAGTTGCTATTTAATTCAGGTAGTCTGGGATGGCTTCTACTCTGAAAATATCAGCATTTGGTAGCTGATCATCTAGAGAACCTCCGCTTTTTACATTCTCTAGTCGGGATAAGTGATCAGGCCCTACATTGAGCCTTCCAGGCTTTACAATTACTTCGAATGTGAATTCTTGGAAAAGGAGGAGCCATCGGAAGATTCTCCCATATAAGACTGGTTTATTTACCAGATATTTTAATGCGGAATGATCCGTGAAGAATTTGAACTTACCTCCCAATAAGTAGTGGCAGAATTTCTGTAGAGAGTACACCATTGCCAGTGCTTCTCGCTCTGTTGTCATGTAGTTGTGCTCTGTTGTCGACAACTTGCGACTGGAAAAATACACTGAATGATCAACTGAGGTGTCCCCCACCTGAGCTAGAACCACACCAAGTGCAATGCCAGATGCGTCAATGTGTACATGGAACTGTTTGTCCTAGTTTAGGTGGACGAGTATCGGTGCACTTACCAATTTTTCTTTTAACACGTCCAATGCCTCTCTGCAGCTGTATGTCCACTGAAATTTCTCTGATTTTTTTAGCTGTATTTCCAAGGGCGCTGTTATTTTGGCGTAATTGTGGGTGAAACGCCAGTAGTAGCCTATGTGTCCCAGAATTGATCGCAGCTGTTTGACGGTCTCTGGAGCCTCCATATTGACAATCACTACGACTTTAGCCAGATCTACATAGACACCCTGATTACATACCACATGCCCCAGCAATGTTCCGAATGGTATAGCAAATATGCATTTCTTCAGATTCAATGAGATCTGTAGTTGTCTACACATATCAAACATTAATCTTAGCAGGCTCACATGGTCTTTCAGCAAGTTATACACAGTCCAGTCATCCATATAGACTTCTAGGAACTTGTGGACGTATTCTCGGAACGCTGCTATCACAATGCGAGAGAAAACTGCGGGTGCATTCTTCAATCCGAATGGCATCACGTTGTATGCGAAGGAGCCCCATTCGGTAGTGAAGGTTGTCTTTTTCTTGTCTTCTTCTACTATTCTCACCTGATGGTAACCTGAAAAGCCATCCGTGAATGAGTATGCTTCGTTCCTTGCAACATTGTTGAGAACTTCGTCACTAAATGGGGTTGCGAATGGGTCATGGATACAGGCATTGTTGAGGCTTCTGTAATTCACACAGACTCGTATCTTTGATTTCTCCTTTTTTCTTTCTATAACAATGGGGCTTACCCATTCTGCCTCTTCTACGAGGAATATGAGCTCGACTTTCAGCATTTTTTTGATCTCTGCTTTCACTTTTTCCTTCACCCTTGGGTTTAACCGATATGGTCTATGTTTCACAGGCCTAACATCATGCTTCAATATTATTCTCATTTCCCCCATATCTCCTTTTATGCCTTTAAGATCTGCTACTGATGATGGAAACAAGTCCTCATAATCCTCAAGTAGACTAAATATTTCCTTTGTTGTCTGCTCGTCCCAGTAGTCTCCAATGGTCGCCAGCTTGGGTCCGTCCTCTGTCCTAATGTTTACCTTTTTAGTTCTGAGTGGCAGGAGGTGGATACCTTCTGTAGTTGGTTCTTCCTTAATATTCCTCTCCCCCTCAGTTTCTTCGAAATACAGGTGTCTAAGATCCTCCAGATTGTCATCGTCCATCTCACTATTAATCTTCTGACACGCCACCTTTTGCTGGATACCCTGGTACCACAGTGACTGCTCATCTGTCTATAGGTTATCAGGAAAGAACAGTACCTGCTTGATAGCTTGCAAATATTATGTAATCTACTCTGTTTTTCCCTCAAAGGTGAAGCACCTTATGAATTTCTCTGCAACTTCCTGCCAACCTTGGGTCCCTCTTCTCTTTTCCTCTGTTAAGTACCAGGCTTTTGGGATCACATCCAAGGAGTGGATGAACTTGTGGACCCACAATTCCTCGGGGTAGCCGTCAGCTTGCCATTGTGCTTCACATTCTTTCAGATGGTTTCTGGGACTTGCGTCCCCTTGGTACCGGTCTCTTCGCATGGGCTCCTTTTCCCCTTGAAATTTGGCTTTCATTGCTACCGCCACCTCATCCCATCGCGTCAGTGAGTCGCGATGGTTACTCCACCATCTTGTAGCTGTGGACTGCAATGCCACGTCCATCAAGGGTATTCTCTGGTCTTCTAGCACCGTGGTTTCTACTTTCGCTATGAAAACACTCACATCATTCATATCTGACAATATTGGGTATCCTTTAAGTTCAGCCCCAATCCAATTGACTCTTGCAACACTGCCACACCTCCTTGTGTTTGTTTCGTAGCCTCCTTGTTGCCAATCGTCCCATGCCGGTTCTGATCCTAGTTTCGAGCTTTGAATACTTCTCCAGCTTACCGAGCCTTCTGCCGTCGGGTTGATGTAGTCTTCCCTTCTTCCGGCGGTCATCTGGTAGAGATGGTCCAAGGGCTGAGCATCCTCTCGGTTATCCACAGTCTCGGTATACCTCGGTCCTTGGTAGGGGTCCAGCGGTTGAGTGACTCTGATTTCCTCATCCTCGAAGATCATCAGTTCTTTCTTTAGATCAATTACCGCATAATTTTCAAAAGCCCAATCGATCCCCAACAGTGCTGGGTATGGATCCTTGTCCCCCATGATGCCACTGACTTCAAAATCCGTAAACGTTTTTACCCCCGCAATATCAACCTCAACATTCTCCAGGCGGTCGATGGGGGCAATGAAATACTGATTTGCCATCCGAAGCTGGATTGGAGAGTATGTCAATCTTGGCCTCCCAAGCACTTCCCAAATTTTCCTTGGTAAGATGTTGACGTCAGATCCTAGATCAAGCATGGCGTCCTTAATCTGGAATCCCGCCACTTGCGTATTTACTCGGAATTCCTTTCCCATCCTTCGTTTTTTTCTTTTTATTCTCTAAACATATTTCTGGTCCATTTCTGTTGCTTCTTTTCCTCCTGTATTCTGTTTTAGCACCCCTTCCAGGTTTTGCTTCAGCCGTTCCAACATTGGTGCATTGTTAACAATCTTCAAGAACAAATGGAACCATTCTTGTATTAAGGCTTCAATAGTATTCTGTGTCTCCCTGTCTTCTGGAATTTTCTGTAACTCGATTCCTTTATTTCCCCCCCAGATGGGCAAACGTTTCTGCTACTTCCTAGAAAAATTGTTTGTCATTCGGGTTTGAACAAGAGCTTTGGGGATGCTGGCCGGACTACTTTTATGGGATCCATAGGGTGTGCATCCTCCCCCATTATTTTGTCGCCGCGTGTCACTATGGCCACGTTTTGCATCGATTGAGTTCCCGTTAGTTTGGGTTCCGCATTTACTAGATTCACCCCCCTTTGTCTAGCCCTTTCCTCCCATAGTTTGATGAGCTCCAGGCAGTCTTTTGTTGTGTGTGAGTTGACACGGAATTGCGAGCACCAGGGTCTCTTAGGGAGTGGACACTCTCTAGCCACATGTCCCTCCTAGTCGCAGTTATAGCATTGTACCAAACCTCTACCTCTCGTTCGGCCCCCTCGCATGCCTCCTCCTCTTCCCCGGGGAGCTTCATTTACTCTGTATGATGCCCAGTCCAGCCGTTCCGCTAGTGCGTCCAGTGCTTGGCATTGTTCTGTGCTATGGGTGGTTGAGGCACATAACTCACAATATACATTATTTGGAACATTAGAATACTTCTGTAGGATCAGACACATGCGAGGTTGATGACCCATACTTTTGCATACCTCACAATATTCATTGGTGGCTAGGCCCTGTTGTGCAGGGAATCTCGTATATGGCTGTTGTGGTGGGTATATCCCTTGGGTGTTGATTTGCGCAAATTCTCCTAGAGGTGGGGCCCCCTGTGCTCCTGCCACCGATGTCCCCACAGCTTGGCCTCGCAACTGGGGGCATTCCGTGGCTACATGTCCCTCCACGAGACAGTGCATGCACCACACATTGGGTCTTGGTGGTCGCATGGGTTGCATTTCCTTAAGTTTCTCTGTCAGACTGGCTATTTGATGCTGCAAACCCAGTATGGAGGGGTCCTGTACTGCTGCACCCCCTTTCAACTCCTGTGGATAACCCGCCATGGCTTCTATCTTCATCGCCTGCTCTAGAGCATCCTGCAATGTGTCGATCCTTTGTTGGGTCAGTGGAGTTCGGGTCAAGGGTAATAAGGCTTTAATGAACCAATCCATATGATGGTTAGGGTCGATTGGGTAGCTGAGTTTCCCAATGGAATCCTTGAATCTTTGCATAAGATCCCAAGCAGTTTCCCCTTCTCTCTGCTTGATCTCCCACATATCTGACAGGCCTTGTTGGTCTGTCTGAGGCAGTTTGAATTCCTTGATGAAATCCCTCTTTACATCAGCGATTGCTGGATTCGGGTGGGCCTCCGACCATTTCATAAACCATCGTAGGGCCCTCTCGCTAAGAGTGGTTTGAAATTCTATCAACTTTCCAACATCTGGTGTCTATCGTGCCCTCCAGATGGCCTCACAGAGATACCAGTGCTGTTCGACATCGTCATTCCATTTGTTAGAGAATTATGGGTACCGTGTAAGTGATCCCGCCATGCTTACTGGATTGGGTGGTATTAAAATGAAGCCGTTGGATCTTGGTTGTGAGACAGGGCCACTAACAATCCCATGACTAACTTGTGCTCCAATTGGAGACTGACTGTGGTGCAATCTACTTAATTCACATAACTTAACAAAAATTTCACCTATGGGCTTGTAAAGCACCAGGGGAAGGTCGAGATTAGAGCTACTAGAACTGTGGGGAATAGGAATACTTGGGGATATGGACGCAGACCTTTCTTGAAAAAGTTGCTCCATTGCAATGTGCATCTCCACATTGGACACCTCCTCTGGGCGCGCGTCTGTACCTTCTTCGTCAGACTTCCTTCCTTGCTCCATCTGGGCTGGACTCCTACACATCTGCCGTACTTATTTCATGACCCCTCCTATATCCTGGGGACCTACTTGACCTTCCATTCCCTTCATCTTCTAAGGCGCCTCTTCTTTTCCCTTCCAACTACTTCCTTGTCTCTTCAACTCCCTCATCACCCTCTCTCGCCACCTTTCTACAATCTGCGCCCTCCGATGTGCTCGCTGCTCCCTGAGCCTATTGGCAGTCTCGACATCCATACTCCTACTCCCCCTTCTCACGGTTCTAATAAAATCTCTCCCTCAGTCCCTTCCCCCAAAACTGGGGTTTTATGCTTCCATCCCTTCCTTCTGGAATCCCATCAGTCCTTCATCTACCATTAATGCCTTGATCCACAAGGGAATCTCCTTCAGTATTTTTCCCCTTAACCCAGATCTGAAAATACTTTCTGCCTTTGAGAAAGACTAGTAGCACTCAGCTGCAAACTCTACTATGTATCCTTCCAAAGTAGATTCCACCCAAAAATCTACAACTCGGGTTAAATCAGTGTCTAATCGATGAAGCGTCACCAGATCTTCATGGGCCAACTTGCAATTGATCTTGCGCGACTTTCCCTTGACGGTCTTGGTCTGAAGCCTTTGCAACTAGTTGTAGAGTTCCTCTGGGAACTTTCCCTAGAAGATCTCTTAGGTATCACTAGCAGAGTCAGAGAATAGGACCAAGTCTTTAATCGTCTTTTCCTTCTGTCGTCTCAGCTCAGCTTGCTGGGCTATAAACTGATCTAAGTAGTTATCCCACTAGCTTCGTATTTCTCTTTCGAAGATCCGAGATACCATGATCTAGCTCCCCAATGTATTTTCAGGTCCTGGCAATGGAACCATTTGTTGGCGATAAAAAAGGTCTCGCAGAGAAGACCCGGGTTCAGGGCTGAGGGCCAACAAGGTTTTCCGTCGTAGTCTAGTTTCACATTGGCATTTCCACTCTGCTCCGAAGGACAAAGAGTCTCACCCGAGGCGTGTCGTGACCCTACTGTGATTGAGAGTAGATCGATATCATTTCCCCAACTTCTAAACAGGTGAACCAAAGCTAAAATAAGGAATTAAACAACCATGACAGAACATTCCGCAACATATATTCTTCAGGGAAATAGTTAAACCAACGATAAACAAAATTTTAAACACTGCTAATTAAAACACTCATTCATATTCAACATCACATAGCATAACAACCATCTTGGATATATTAGTCAGTAGCCCTTAGAGGCAAATCATTACAAAGCTCTGCTACAGAAGAGCATAGAACAAAACAAAATACAACACGTCCCGAGGGACAGAGAGAAACTACAGTGATCCAGAAGAGAGGAGAATAGTGCAACCCACTGGAGCTCTCCTGCAACTCCTTGTTGCCTATTCCCGTCTATACCAACCTTCTCCTCCGTTGGCTGGTTGCTTATTTATTCTCCCGCTCGTGCGACTGACAGTTCTTCCCCGGTTCTTGTTCGGCTGTCTTTCATTTCTTTTCGTTCACTGGGAGTTCACTTCCTGTTTCCTTCCGCGCCCTTCCGCTGTCTATGCTTGATCCCGCAACCACCGTGACACCTATCCTCTACCCCTCTGCAACGTTGACACCTCCCTACCTACCGAGGTTGCGTTATGCCACGTGCTCACCACCACTCAAAATTTGCTGATCTCCAAAACAAGGGCCCCAACATATATCCTAAGGAGAAATGCGGTGATCGGGAGCTATAGTTTAGCATAACTGTAGTTGGGCAGGGTCCTTGAGGAGTCCACCTCTAGGATCATACCCTTGCTACAGGAGCCCAAATCTGAAGTAGCAGGATGGACAAGTTTTAGTTGGTGTAGAGGAGTGCAGAAGTGACAACGCAATGGATAGTGAGCACCAGAGACTAAGTAGCACAGAGAAGGACTGGTAATAATGTAGGGAGGCATAGTTTAGATTCAGCAACAACGCAGAGGATTCAGAGGGTCAATGCAGAGACTAGCAACAATAAGATCTTCAGTACGAGATGCATCCTACTAAAAACATAGTTTAGATTTTTTGGATGTCTTTTTGTTGCAATAAGCAACAGAGTTATAGTGCAGTGGAAGTTGGCAGCAACATGCATGGTCAACAGCAGCACGAATGCAACAATGCAGTGTTGGTGGGCAACAATGTCAGACATCAACAACACAAAGGGAGATGTTGCAGAATCAGAGCAGTACTTCAACTGGTTGTATTACTAGAGCACATTCCTTGCTAAGAGGGAGTGTTGTTTTGCAAGGAGGCTTAGGCATATGTATTCCAAATAACCCAGAAATAATTTTTGAAAATTCCACTCAGATTGTGTTTTATGAAAATAATTAATTATTTTTAATGGGACCCTAAGTCTAAACTTAGGAAATTAAAAAATTTAAAGGATATTAATTAAAACAGAGTGTGAATCTTCTACAGAAGACGAAGACAAAATCAAGTTAATATTAGCTGTTGAGTAACGATTTAATCTTGGTCGTTGAAGTCTCCATGGGAATATTATAAGAAGGACTTGATGGGGCGTTTGGAAAAACACACTGAGATGAAGAAAGAATCCAAAGATCGAAATTATTTAGTGAGCAGTGCTTAGGGAGAACATCGATCAAGTGGATTCTCGCAGAGAGGGGTAGGGATAATTTCCAGTTGGAAGAGTTTCCTGATCCGGGGAGTGTAAAGCAGAGGAGGCAATCAAATCCACATAGAGTGGTGCAGAGCTAGCCACTCAGAGGCTACACAGGGAATGCCAATAGCTTTAGAGTGAGTTCGATTTTTAGTGGAGGAAACAGTCGAGATTCAGTGCTAGTCACCGGAGGGAGTTTCCAGAGGCTATGAGGGCCTCATTTGTAGTCAGCAAAGAGATCCATCATAGAGAGAAAGACAACTTTAGTTGTGACACAGAGACTGCGTAGAGCAACTCATCTCGAGCTAAGGTCAATGTCGGATTCCCCTGGCAGAGTGGGAGTTTTCTCACGAGATTTTATTTGCTAGTTTCGAAAACCATAGAGTTGTACTCATAATTACTGCATAATATACAAACCCTCAACTGTTGCACCGATTTTCCCGCATTGGGTTTTTCTGGGGACGTTGGTCCAAAAACAACGGTTTCATGTGTGTATTATTTACTTTTGCTCAAACATTGTTTCCTCACTTACATTTTCCGCAGTTAATTTGTGAAGGCTATAGTGTATGAGTTTTTGGTATTCACATTAGAACAAAGTAAAGAATTTTTTCAAGTAAATAACAAATATAAGAATTCTCATGAGTTGCTGTAGTAGGATTCTAGATCTAGGAATTTTCACAGTTGGCTGCCCAAATAACCCCAACGGGGCCCACAAACTCTTTATGTTCCATCTCTTGGGGTTAGGGTTTTGGTTGCTTAGGGTTTTCCCATGTTGTTAAATAATAAAAATGCCCTTGAGCCTCATTGTAACACAGTTCATAGGCATGTATTCACCACTTCTCTTCTCAGAGA
This sequence comes from Pinus albicaulis, assembly GCA_034641835.2. Classification (NCBI taxonomy): domain Eukaryota; kingdom Viridiplantae; phylum Streptophyta; class Pinopsida; order Pinales; family Pinaceae; genus Pinus; species Pinus albicaulis. Next base: position 2,062,367,068 of record CM076575.1, read on the forward strand.
TAGCGACCATCGCCCCAGCTAGTTTATTTCCATTTTATCTGTAAGTTTATTTCAGTTATTTGATATTAATGAAATGAAGTGTTATTTCTATTGCATCTCTCTGTTTATGTTTGTTTATGTATTTTTTTTTGTTCTACATATATCCGGATCAATGGTACTAGAGCAGTCTGCTCTTTCTCGATCTCTCTTTACATGTCCCCAACGAGATCAAGGTATATGGAGTTAGGTCTTGATCTTGTTGAAACTTTGCAATATCATCCTCGCAAACCCTGATGACCTCCCATGGCAGAAGAAAATAAAGACGAGGGAGCGGGATATCCTATCAAAATATTTCTCGAGGAGGCCCTCGAGAAACAAAAGAACGCAATGATGGATACATTTTCCCAGATCCTTCAATGACTACCCACCAGTGACACATATTCATCTGAAAACCACTCTGGAGGCACCAATCCTTTCAAGGTACAAGTTAACTTCAACATTCCCATATTTGAGGGCCAAATAGATGTAGATGCCATAGATAGATTTTTGAATCTATTAGAAGGATAATTTTCTGTTCATGACTTTTCCAATCAGGAAAAGATTACTTTTGCACTCCTCAAAGTTGTCCCCCATGTCAAGGACTGGTGGGAAACCTATTGTGAGAAAAATGATGAGAGGGAATCCTCCCTGTTCTTGGCCACAACCACTTGGAATTATTTCTGAGATTCCATCAAGGAACAATACTACCCCGTGGGGAGCTATGAGGACAAGTACATATAATGGACTACACTGAGGTAGCAAAGGGATCAATATGTGCATGAGCTGGCAAATATTTTCCATACCCTGCGAAAGTTGGGTGTCAAAGATTCAGAGAAAAAATTGGTGCTTGAGTATTGCAGTTGTTTGCATAGATACATCTAAGAGGAAATGGAGTTCCTTGACATCTCCTCGCTTGGTGCAACATATCAATGTGCTACTAAGATTGAGCATAAATTCAAACAAAAGAAGCAAGAATTTGGATCTATGAATCAGAATAAAGGGAAAGGCACCCCTAAACAATAGAACAAAGGATAAGGCCAAGGTCAGGTGGCCTACGACAACCTATCAAAGCCGCAAGAAAATAACAACACCATGAAACCAAATAAGGACATGGGAAAGTGGTGTGAGTTCCATAAGAGCTCCACTTGCAATGCAAGTGAGTTTTAGGCCAAACAGTCACTGGTGGCCGAGCTGAAGGCTTTCGAATCAGATGCATGTTCCAACTCTAATTTAGAACCCGAAAAAGGGGAATGACAAAGGGAAGTATGTTATCGATGCAGAGCTTAGTGCCACCGTTGCCACCGCCAATATCTAGAAGGAAGAACCCGAAGATCCAGTGGAGATCCCCTCTTCCATTCCCAGATGTGGGTGAAGGGTTCCCTGCTGTAGTTCATTTTCGACAACGACAACCAAAAGAACCTAATTTCAACAGAGGTCATGAAGCGACTGGGCCTGCCAATTACAACACACCCAAAATCATATACCATCTGGTGGCTTCACTAAGGACGAGATATCCACGTCAACCAACAGTGTCGCCTTCCCTACAAAATCATACCCTTCACAGATGAGGTATTATGTGATGTTGCTCCTCTTGAAGTTTGTGATGTATTATTAGGACAACCATACTTGTGGAAATGACATGCAATGTATGAGTCTTGACCTCGCATTGTTATTTTTACTTTGGGTAATAAGTTGTACAGGATACCGGAGGTAGCACTTCTTATCGCCATCTCTTTTATCATTATGAAGAAATACAATAAGATAATTTCCCAAACTAAGAAATTTGCTTTCCTTATGATCTGCCCTGAGTGAAAGAAGAATATTGTGGCTACGACCTCCAAACGGGGCTCCTCTGCATGACAACAACATATTGACAAGGTAATGGAGGAGTACCGAGAAATATTCACCTCATCTACAGGGGTGCCTCTGCACTGTCAGGTCAAGCACTCCATCGATCTAACCCCAGGTGCGTCGCTACCCAATGGACCAATCTATGGGTGCTCTATTATGGAGAACGACGAAATCAAGAGGAAAATTCATGAGCTACTGCAGAAAGGTCACATCCAGCTGAGGTCATCACCCTGTAGGAGCCTGATCATGTTGGTGCAGAAGAAGGATGAGACTTGGAGACTCTGTATTGACTATCGGGCATTGAACAAGGTCACTGTCTGGAATAGGTATCTGATCCCATGGAGTGATGACCTTCTAGACCAACTCAAGGGGGCCAAATATTTCAGAAATATTTACTTGAAGTACGGGTATCACCAGGTACCAATTGAAGCCTCTGATGTGTGGAAGACTGCCTTCAAATCCGATGAGGGCATTTTTTAATGGTTTTTCATGCATTTCGGGTTGACGAATTCTCCTGCAACCCTCATGAGGTTGATGGGCGACATCTTGTGACCATTCACCAACTCATTCGTGGTGGTGTATTTTGATGACATCCTGATATTCAGCCAGAGTTGGGAAGAGCACCTCCATCACATTCGATAGTTCCTCCAAATACTGTGGCAACACAAGTTGTGTTCCAATTTGGAAAAATGAACTTTTGGAATGACTCGGGTTCAATATATGGGATACATTATTGATGAGCGTGGACCTAACCACGATCCAGGTCATTTGGAATTTGCCAGCCCCAACCACTGTAATAGAGCTTTGTAGCTTTCTAAGTCTTTCCAATTTCTATTGTAGGATCGTGTGGGGGTTCTCTGATATCACTTGGCCTTTGAGTCAAGTCACCAAGGGAGGAGCGAAATATAATTTTTTTTGGTATGAATCTCAATAGAAGGAATTCGTAGAGTTGAAGCATTTCTTCTACTTTGCACCAGTGCTCATGTTACCATACTTGCAGCAACCATTTAAGATCGAGACATATGCCTCTGAGTATGCTATTGGGGTAATAATTACTCAGTAGGAGCATCCAATGTCATATCATTGTGCAGGCCTGCTGAAAATGGAATCATTACATTTTTGGGAAGGAAATGGTCATCCACACATATCATCAACACCTGCAGTTCATACAGACACAAGGGAAGTTGCATAATGATCGCCATAAAAAATGGTCCGCATACCTGCAATAGTTCCATTTGAAAATTAAGTATAAGAAGGGAAACACCAATAATGTTGTAGATTTCCTTAGTCGACTGCCGATTGTGGTGCTAACCACTATGCTTTACTCTTGTGGGCACAAGACTTCAGATTGGCTACGTCCCTACAAAAGTGATTCAGAATTCGACAACACATACCAGACGTACCTGGAGGGTAAACAAGTTCCAAAATTTCACCTTCAGGATGCATTGTTATGCCACTTGGGAAACCACTGTGTTCCTTCAAGTGAGCGTGCCAATATGATTTGAGAATCGCACTACAGTCGGGTCGCTGGACATTTCAGGGTCGAGAAAACAATGGCAATATTGTAGAAGTATTTCTATTGGCCGAACCTTCGACATGATATTGGGAAATATATCAGATCCTGCACTACTTGTGCCATTTCCAAATTGACAATCAATAAGCATGGCCTATATACTCTGTTGCCTACCCCTAGCCAACCTTGGGAATCCATCTCCATGTATTAAATTTTTGAGATTCAACAAGATGACGAGCTTAGTGAAAAGAGTCGCCTTCACTAAGTGGGCCCGCAGACTATTTTTGGCGCAAGTCTATTTTTAGACATGATGATCATATTTCAAAAGTTGCAGGATGCTATTTGTGGATGGTTGATCAAGTTGAAAATTAGATGAAATTATATTTTTAGAATATGGGGCGAAGTCTATTTATAGAGCGCTAATCTAAAAATAGATGCATGTCGATTATGATTAGCTCTTAATAATAATCAGGCTCTAAACAACAACTTATTCTCTTGGAGCACTTCAGTTCAATGCATAGATGTGGCACATCAGCTGACAGAAGGAATTACGCTATTCCTAAGGGTTCACTGGAGCCAATGCATGGAGGACTCAGTTAGAAATCAGGTGGCAGAGTTATGACACAGTTGGAAGAAGTAGTTATGGAGTTGTATTTAGTTTAACTCAGTTAGACTCAGTTGAGCTAGTTGTATCTAGTATAATTGAATGATACACTTGTGAAAATGGAGTGAATTAATTAGTTAATTAATTCACAAATAATAACTCATTAATCAACTGAACAATACATCAGTTAACTACAGTGCATGGTAGTTTTAGTGGAGACTAATGGAGAGATAGGTGAAAGGGCAAGATAGACTATCTGTTGTGACTATTAGTGATGCATTGATTGCATCACACACACAGTGGAGATGCCAATGAGGATTGCACAGTCAAGGATGGAGTAATTTGAATTCATTCAGAGCTATTCTTCAGCAGAGATTGCGCAGTGGAGGTAGGCTAGCAGGTGGCAAAGATCGGTGCATGGATTTGCAAGATTAGGCCTGATTAGTGTATGACGATTGTACTGTACTGAAAGCTTGTGATAAGCTTTGTATGTTTGTATGAGATTGTCATATGATCTCCATGTTACATAATACATAGTTGGGGTTTTCAGTTTCAAGCTTTCCCGGTTAAAAACTGTGTTATGTGCGATTGATAATTTTTTTTTAATGCTTCACATGTGTGTGCAATTATTTTTTCCGCAAAATACTAACAAGTGGAATAGATTCAGTATCTTGCATAAATTTAAATAGTGTGAGATCAGGTGGAGCTTGGACATATGCATTCTTAGTGCATATAATTTCTACATGGTATCAGAGCATTTTTGATTGAAGATTGCAATTGTGAAGTGAGTTTGTGCTAGTGGACAATTCGAATTTGCTACAGAAGATTCTTGGTGCAGAAATCGAGTATACATTGAAATGTATTTCAACGGGTTGAGATTGGAGTATGCCCTTGATGAGAGCTCGAATTACATAGCTTGGAAGGACAGGATGGAGGCAGTGCTGGAGGATAATGGGCTGAAGGAGTTCATCGATAGTGATGTTCCTAAGCCGGGATCTAGCAATCCTGCATTACTTGATGCATGGCAAAAGAAGACTGCAAAGACGAGGAGGATTCTGTTGGAAGGTGTGAAGGACAAAATTGTGTCCAGCCTTCATAGGAAAGCCACTCCATTATTAATGTGGAAGGATTTGACAGACTTGTTCCAAAGTAGAAGTGACCAGAGGAAGTTGGCGCTTAAAGACAAGCTCAGAAAAATAAAAATGGAGAAAGGCGAGAGTATTCCAAAACACCTCACGAAGTTTTTCCACTCTAAGGATGAGTTGGGAAGTGTGGGGGTTACTGTTGATGAAGAAAACTTGGTGAGCTTGGCTCTCCTTGGGCTTTTGAAGAGTTGGCATAACTACGAAGACTCTGTCAATGGACATGAGAAACTTCTAGGACGAGAGCGACTTTGGTCTGATCTTGTGCAGGAGGAGATAAGGCGGGGTACCAGGGATGGATCTTCATCGAAGAATGAAGATGAAGATAATTTCACTTTGGCTGCCAAAGCAAGGAAAGGGAAGGGGAAGAAAAATCCTTCTAAATCCAGTGCGAAAGGCAAGAAGCAGGACTTGTCCAAATTGAATTGTTTTCACTGTCACGAGCATGGACATTTCACCACTAACTGTCCACAGTAGAAGAAGAATAAGCAGGCTGCTAGATCTGCAGCTGGAGAGGCTTTAGCCTCGCAATTTGAGCTAGATTTTTATTTGATCGCATGCTTGGTTTCAAGCTGCATGGGATCGGTGTGGTATCTTGATAGTGGTGCGTCTTTCCATATGATGGAAGACAAAGAGTTGTTTAGTGACTTGGAGGAGAAGGACCTCCAGATGCATATAGAGATGGGCAATGATGGTCGTTACAGTGCCACATGCATTGGGACCATTACCTTTGAGAGGGAGTCAGGTAATCCATTCTTTTTCAAGAATGTCATGCATGTTCCAGGTCTGAAGAAGAACTTGGTCTCAGTCGCAATGCTGGAAGACAGAGGTTATGATGTTGTTTTCAGTGAGGGAAAAGCCTTCCTTCGACATAAAACAACGGGTCAAACCAAGAAGATAGGGGTTCGAATTAAGAATCTCTATAAGCTAGAGGTAGATGGCTGCACTACAATGGTAGGCAAAGCAGAAGAAGTGGCGAGCCAGGATGAGGGCGAATTGTGGCACAGGAGATTGGGCCATCTTCACCATGGCGCTTTGAAAATTTTGCAGCAAATTTCTACTGGACTTCCCAAGGGTACTCTTGCACAGTTAGAAAAGTGCAAAGGATGTACAATGGGTAAGTTTTTGAAGACCACCTTTCATGAGAAGGAGAACCGTGCTTCGGTGATCTTGGAGAGAATTCACACAGACGTGTGTGGACCATTCTCGGTTGCTTCAACAACACAACACATGTATTATGTGATATTTGTTGATGATTACTCTCGTAGATGCTGGATCTTCTTCATGCAGAAGAAGAGTGAAACGTTCTCAAAGTTCTGTGATTTCAAGGCATTGGTGGAGAAGGATTCAGGGAAGTAGGTGAAAGCTCTACGGAGCGATAATGGTGGTGAATAAATCTCAGGAAAATTCAAATACTTCTGTAGCAAAGAAGGAATTCGAAGAGAACTCATAGCGCCTCATAACCCACAGCAGAATGGGGTCGTGGAGAGAAAGAACAAAACTATCGTGGGTGTTGCACGAGTGATGCTGCATGACCAGGGCCTACCGATGCACTTGTGGGCAGAAACATGCAACACTGCAGTTTATGTGCAAAACCATTGTCCTCATAGAGTACTTGGCATGAGTACACCCGAGGAAGCTTTTTCAGGTAAGAAGCCTGATATTTCTCATTTGAAGATTTTTGGCTCACCTGTTTACATTCATGTGACGAAGGATGCCAGGAAGAAGTTGGAGCTGACTGCAGAAGTTGGGATATTTGTGGTGTACACAGAAACACCCCATAACTATCGTGTGTATTTTCCAAGCAGTTGGATGACTCTTATGCGACGGGATATAAAATTCAATGAGGTGAAAGCCATGAAGTTTTCGCTTGAGAGGGAGCTACACTTGCATGCGGAAGAGGAACTTCTTGTTCCCAAAGATGAGCCTCTGGATGTGGATCAGCCACAGGAGGAGATTCATGGAGTGGAGGAGTCCACTCATGTAGAACCAAACATCAGACAAGGTAGGAAGTGTACCACAGAAGCTGAGAGACTGAAGGTGGATGTGGCACAGAATGTAAGAGTTCCTACATCACAGCGCAGACAGAGATAGTCACCTGACCAATATACTGGATACATGACTCTTATGAGCAAGTGTATTGTGACAGAGCCATATTCTTTTGAAGAAGTAGCACAGGAGCCCACATGGGTAGATGCCATGGTGGAGGAATATGAATCCATTGTCAGAAACAGTGCTTGGGAGATTGTTCCAAGGCTGGTGGGAAAATCAGTTGTAGGATCAAGATGGATCTACAAGGTAAAGCAAGTTGTTGATGGGAGTGTTGAGAAGTATAAGGCAAGATTTTTTGCCTGGGGCTTCTCACAGATTGAGGGGATTGACTATGAAGAAACCTTTGCACCTGTCGCACAATATTCTTCCATACGAACCATCCTTGCTCTCTCAGTGCAGATGGGTTGGCACATTCATTAGATGGATGTGAAGATTGCGTTCCTTAATGGGATAATTAAGGAAGAGGTGTACATTGAGCAACCTGAAGGATTTGAGATCTTCAGCAGCGAGTCGCATGTGTGCAGTCTCAAAAGAGCGTTGTATGGGTTGAAACAAGCACCTCGTGCTTGGTACACTTGGATCAACATCTATTTCACTGGACTTGGCTTCACCAAGAGTGAGGCAGATGAAAAACTGTACCACATTGTTGTTGAGGGTAAGATTTTGATCATTTTACTTTATGTTGATGATTTAATACTAACAGGTGATGAGCAGTTGATACACTCATGCAAGGTAGATCTTTCAAAGGAGTTTGAGATGAAGTATTTGGGCCTCCTTCATTATTTCTTTGGATTGGAAATATGGCCGTGGGAAGGTGAAATGTTTGTGTCTCAAGGCAAGTATGCCCGAGAGATACTGCAGATGTTTCACATGCAAGGCTGTAATCCTATCGACACTCCTCTTCCAGAAAATTGGAAGAAAGAGGATGCTACATCGGCAGAGGTAGTGGATGCCACTGTTTATCGACAGTTGGTGGGTTCGCTCATGTATTTAGTCAATACAAAACCGAACATATGCTATACGGTGAACCAGCTTTCAAAAGCGATGGTTAAGCCTACCAAGCTCTTTTGGAAGGCAGGCAAGCATGTCCTGAGATATCTCAGGGGCACATCTGAGTATGGTTTATGGTACAGATAGATGGATGAGGTGAAGTTGCATGTCTTCATGGATGCAGATTGGGCAGGAAGAAACAAGACGCAAGCAAGTTCCTACACCCATAGAGAGATTCCATGCCCCCTCATCTTGATCTTGGTCCTCTTATTCTTTCAACAATGTCTCTAATAACATTGGCACAAGCGTAAGAAGTGCTTGCTTAATAAAATAATAGCAAGGCACACTTGAATCACCACTAGGTCTCCTACATATTCCTCTAGTATATCAATTTCTTCGTCACATATATAACACCAAAACTTGATAGCTTGAAGAGCAGTCATCTCTTCATCTATTTTGATAGCCTTTGCTGTAATAGAAAATATGTTTTGCATGTAAGGGATAAGATTCTCATAATGTGTAGAAGATATCAACACCAGGAATTCAAAAGAATCTTGTTGAATCCTTACTTTTGGGGACATGGTTTCTTCATAAAATACTCTCATAATACAAACCCTATCTATATCATTATCAAAATTCATCTGAGTAAAATTCAAAGAATTATACAATGCTCGAGTACCAACAAGACTAACCTCATTGTTAATCTTAGTTTAATTCATTCCTTGCACAACCACTATAAGGATGGAATCTATTCGATCTTAGGCAAGACTATCTGCAACAAACTCCTCACAAATATATCCAAGAGTTTCTAGAGTGGCATGTTTGGGATGCATGAGTGATCCATTTGTGGGCCACCCATGTTGAGTAATAATGTCTTGAGGAGCTCTGGTCACTGGCCTTAAGGTAACTCAATGCCAACAATATTGTCTATAACTTGTGATGAAGTAGTTTGAGCATGTGGAACATATGAAGAAAGAGTTAGTAATAAGCCATTGATCTGATTCTTCATGGCTCCATCCAGGGAGATTCATCTATGTAATGTGCATTGATCTTTCAGGATTTCGGCTGTCACATCCAAAATTCATGTTTTCCTTCAAGGACTTGTTTCACATCTAGAATTCATCTTTTTATTTTACTCTCAAAGTGAAAGTACAATATAAAAACTCATATTTAGTTTCCAACTTAAAATTAATATACCTCAACCAAATTCCTTTGAAATTCATACTCTTAAATACTAAAATGGCCTAAATTCAAGAAGATTTAAATACATTTTACGTGGATTAAAACAATATCATAGATTAAGTTAAATTGAATGCATAGATATATATTTTGCAGCAAAAGCATGGTACTAATTTCCAACGACAGTAATTCCATATCAATTAAAATAACTCACATTAAGCATGAAGGAATTACACAAATCCGACTATACAAAGAAAAAAATATTATTAAGTAGAGGATGGACCTTCACCATGATAAATCAGAAAAGATAAAGACAACCCTTAAAATTGACCACTTGAAGGTCAATGAATATAAAATTAATAACTACTATATTCGATTTGAATTAATCAGACATAGACTAGGCATGTAGATTGATGACATGCTTGGGATTATCGTTCCATGCAATAGTCAAACAAGATGCATGAATTGAACATCCATACATCCATAAAATTCCAACCAAAAAATAGTAGAGTCATCCCATCCACAATAATATCTATAGCATTGGCCAACATTAAACAACAAACATGCACATGAGAGCACTGTGAAGATAGACATAAGAACAAGATAAAATAGAAGAAGATTTCTATGAGAAGGAAAGAATGATTCAAATCAAATTAGTAATGCATTGCAAAAATGTATTATCAATATGGATGCTTGTTTTGAAGCAATCCTAAACATAAATGCAATGGATAAAGGATATTTAACCTATCAAATCATTAAGGGGAAAAACATGGAAGATAAGAAGGTGGAAATGCATATGCTAATATTTTATCAAATTGGCTAATGCATCAATGTTGATCCTAAGAAACAAAATGTGCTTTCTTTTAGATGTAATAGAAGAAGGACTATTAATCACTCTGGCCATTTACAAAGTGGCATAAAAAGTGGTAAAAGGAATGTTAATTTTTTCTTGTTATGTTATCTTGTCATTGTCATTGCTTATTTCAAACCAACCTTTGATGATTTTATAAGCACAACAAAAGCACCCAAGGTGGATGTTTTAGTTGTTAATAGAACAACAATATGAAGAGTTTCTTTCATAATCATGAATGCAATTTAAGCTCTCTTTGAGGGCCGCTAACAAGAAGGACTTAGGAAATAATTTCATAATGTTGATGCCAAGCAATGGAAGAGATGATAAGTTAGCATAAGTAGGAATAAAATTCCAATATCCTCTCAACCAAACAATGACATGCATTTCCAAACCTTTTGGACACAATCAACTCGAAAAAACTTGATGCACATTCATGTGAACCTATTATGCAGTCGCATTAATCAGTTGATCATCGATGACAAGAATTCATCAATAAAGTAATTGTAAAAGGCATATTGTTGCAACAAAAATAGAAAATTTCAACCCAATGTATCAACCAAGTCACCTAGTACCCCGGCTGCAATCTTTGTTACTTTCTCATCCCTTCACTAACATGTATGAACATATAAATTCCTATCAAAATTATGAGAATGAAGCTTGGGTAAACATAACGAGCACCGAAAACCTTGTCTAGAATTCTGATAGCTTTGAACCCTTAGGAACACAACCTTGAACTATGTCAGCTTCACCAATTAGTCTCAACCCCGCAACATTAAAAATCCCATTCCTCCACAAATGTATGTCTGCTATTTCAAAACTCCAAGCATTATTATTGTTTAATGTATTTTCTTATTGCAAATTCTTCTTGTGTGAGGTGCATTATTACAATTCAATTTTTTTAGGAAAAAGGAGCATATGAATGTAGAATGAGATCCTTTACATAAGGATATTTCACCATAGCATTAAGAGATGAAATTATTATGAACATCACATAAATAACAACCATAAAAACAATCCAAAAAAGACCCACGAGGCACAACATTGAAACTACCATACAACAATCCAAAAAAGACCCACAAGTCACAACATTGAAAGTACTTGCTATGTGATGCAGGAGCATCCTGCTTAAATGTCATTAGACTTGGGTGGTCTTATGTTTTCAAGAGAGTTGTTTCTCTAAGTATAAATTTAAATATTTTGAGTGATTTAAAATAGGATTTAATTAATATTGTGAGCATAAATGTAAATGTTCTTGAAAGTTGGAGAACATGAGAGAATATGGGATTGAGAGGATCCTTAGGGATAAAAGAGAGATTTTAGGAATTAATGAGGACTTAGAAGAATTAGGGATTCGGTGAGTAAACTGGGGATCTAAACCAAAATTGGTTTAAAATCCATTTATATAAATTGAATGCATTGGGAGATAAGCATAGAGAGAGGAAGGATGAGATAGATAGATATAAAGAGATAGAAAAGGACAGAGCCATGTAAAAGAGTACATCAGGCCAATTCCTGACTGTAAGCAAGTTTTTGTTCGTATCTTTAAAAATTTGTTTATTGAAGAAGAATTGAATTCATTGTGATTGGTTTTGTTCCTTTTATGTATTGAATGATGTATCATAAATCAATTCAAATGTATGTGTAAATGAACCCTGATCGAATGAATACGGATGAGTTAATGATGGTCGATACTTAGAAGAAACAGAGTAGGAATCTCTGTTCTGGTGTTTAATTGACGAAACCCTTTTGATAATCCGAATTTATATATTCTAGTGACATTCTTTGTTTCTGGGTTATATTCAGACTATATTCTCTGTTCATAAGTTTAGTAGGAATCATTAATTCAAATGATGATGTGAGTTCGATTAAATCTGAAAGAACTACACATTCATTCTTTTCCGTATGCTAATTGTGTTTTGGGAACCTTGTGTCTATTTGGGAAAATGAGTTGGTCGATACAATGGAATGAAATCGAGTGAAGAATGAAAAATTTATGAGGTTGTTTGAACGAGAATCGGAGGCACAATGAAATCGCAGTGATAGCAAAAAGGAGCATGATCTGGAAATTAAAATTGGATAATTGAATTCGTAAAGAATCCAAGAGGAATTGGGTCATGGATCTGCGTCCACTATGAAGGAAACTGTCAGGTGGTATTATTAAAATGAAGGATTGTAATTGATGAATGCAAAAGCTGTGGCTTCTTAGACGAAGTATAAACTGGAAAAGTGGAGGAATATGGTAATGCTGGAGTCAATGCAAATCATCACTGTCCAATTGAAATCTGATGGAAATCGCAATATAAGTTGCGCAGTGTTTAACCATTAAAATGGACCCAATGAATTGTAAATGATCAGAAGTGGATCATGGACCAGAATGATAGCTCAAAATTCAAAGTGATCGGAAGAGTGCTGAACCTGAACGACTGGAAAGGTCTCATCACTGCGATTTTGGCGCCATGAATGGTTCTCAAAACTGAGGTCATATGCAGAAGTTATTGTGGTTTGAAATCGTCCAGTAAACTCCAAAATTTAGTTGACCAAGTTTGACTTTCAAACTTTAGAAAAATTAAAAAAGAATATTCTACAGAATATTCCAAGAATATTCCTCGAAATATTTCCCAGAATATTCTCTGGAGCTAATTGGATGCGGACAAGTAGCAGAGGCTCATTGGAGACGATTTGACTGTGTAATTTTTAAACCAGTCACGCGCTGCCACGTGGCAGGCTCGGAGGCTGCCACGTGGCCCCCAATTCAATGGAGATGGCGTATTACATTTTGTTGAGGCTTCATGATTTTGAACCCAAAATGTCATGCGAAATAGTGCACCACTCTACTGTTGGGCCATGTGGATGGTTCTTGAAAACCATTGGCCACAACGTATATTTAAAGTTTAAACTTTGCAACGGTGGAAAATTATAGGGGCTAGCCCGACCCCTTCATGTGACTCGAGCGACGTGACCATGGCCTAGAGCCTCTGGAGGTTAAGTAACCGTCCGAATATGATGCCATGTGACCACGACAGATATTAAATGCGGGTGGTTGTTAACGGTTCTGCAGGCGGTACAAACGGAGGCATCATGTGACCACCCTCCAACATTTAATTTAATAGTTAGTAGTTACCACCAACTTTGTGCAGAGTCTGATATTTTCGGGGTTTTGACTAAATTAGTGCCCTTAACTGCAGTTATTCCACTTTTAGTGGGATTTTTTGAGGGACATTGGGCATTTTTCTTGTTTCTGCCATAACTCCCTCATTATTGAACCAAATTGAGTGCAAAAATAGTCAATTTTGGGTATTTTCGACATTTTGAGCAGTTTGGCATAGGTTTCAGGTCAAACAGAGGTGATCTTCAGCATTTTTATCTTCAAGGAAGATCAAGGAGCCATCAGGGCCATCGTGGAGAAGGTAATGTATTGGGCATCCTTTATCAGTTTTATGTAAATGAATAGTCCTCTCTGGCTATTTCATATCTTTTGAAGCTGATTTTATAGAGATTTTTTCCTATTAAGGCTTATTTTCACTTGTACTATCATTTTGAGCAAATTAATACAAGAGGGACATGCCATTTGGGAGGCTTGGACTAGCAGATGTAGCCCAGGAGGGGTGAACTGCTCAAAAAATAGTTGAGTAATGTGCTTTGTTGAAGTTTATTTTCTGTTCTTTTATGTTGTACATTGAAAAACAATTAAAATACTTAATCAATCCTCTCACAGAAACCTGTTAAACAAAGCCAAACTAATTGTTTAACCTGCAATTTAAGGAGAACCTTTTGCACACATTATTATATCTGTTTGGATACTTTGCATAGCGTAGCAAATACTTCCATTTCAGATCAGGTTGGTATCATAGCTCAGGTTGAGCATTAGGTTAAGCTAGAGTATTTTCTCTGTTTAACATTTGTGCAAAAAATTTTGTTTAAAAGTTTACATAATAAACCTTGCAAGCAATGCAGAGCCATCTTGGGGCAACATTTGTTGTGAGTTTTTTTTAGGCTTACTGGGCTGAAGCTTAAGAGAGGAGAAGGTCAATTGGAAAGGACTTAAAATAATCATTAGCTAAGGAGGGCAAGAGTGCCATTTATAGAGATTATATGCACTAAGAATGCATATGTCCTAGATCCACCTGATCTCACACTATTTAAATTTATGCAAGATACTGAATTTATTCCACTTGTTAATCTTTTGCAGAAAAATTAATTGCACACACATGTGAAGCATAAACAAAAATAATCAATCACACATAACACCGTTTTTAACTGGGAAAGCCTGAAGCTAAAAAACCCAAATATATATTACGTAACATGGAGATCATATGACAATCTCATACAAAGCTTATCAAGCTCTCAGTAAAATACAAACATCATACACTAATCAGGACCAATCTTGTAAATCCATGCACCGATCTTTGCCTCCTGCTACCCTGCCTCCACTATGCAATCCCTACTGAAGAATAGCTTTAAATGAATTTGAATTACTCTTGCCTTGACTACGCAATCCTCATTGGCAACTCCAATGTGTGTGTGATGCAATCAATGCATCATTATAGTCACAATAGATAGTCTATCTTGCCCTTTCACCTACCTCTCCACTGGGTCTCCACTGAAACTGCCATGCACTGTAGTTAACTGCTGTATTTTTCAGTTGATTAATGAGTTATTATTTGTGAATTAATTAACTAATTAATTCACTCCACTCACTAGTGTATCGATCAGTTAGACTAGATACATATAGCTCAAGCTAGAGTCTAAACACAGTTAAAAATGAATACAACTCCTTAACTACTTCTTCCAAGCATTGTCATAACTCTGCCCTTGAGGACTACCAACCCAGGTCCTCCATGCATTAGCTCCAGTAAACCCTTGGGAATTGCGTAATTCCCTCAGTCCACTGATGTGCCACATCTGTGCACTGAACAGAAGTGCTCCAAGAGAATAAGTTGATGTTTAGAGTCTGATTATTATTAAGAGCTAATAATAATCGACATGCATCTATTTTTAGATCAGTGATCTATAAATAGACTTGGCCCAATATTCTAAAAATAGAATTTCATCTATTTTTCCAACTTGATCAACCATCCACAAATATCATCCTACAACTTCTGAAATATGATCATCATGTATAAAAATAGACATAGTCTAAAAATAGACTTGCGCCAAAAATAGCCTACGGGCCCACTTAGTGAAGGCGACTCTTTTCACTAATCTCATCATCTTGTTGAATCTCAACACTCCCTCTCAACAAGATAGGGATTATCCTTCACCCTGATCCTGCCTCTATGGTATTTGAATTTTCTCCTGGTGAGTGCCTTCGTCAGAATATCTGCATCCTGATCCTCCGTAGGAATGTACTGAAGCAACATGATCTTTCGCTGCACACAATCTCTGATATGATGATACCGGATATCAATATGTTTAGATATATCATGAAACACATGATTAACCGAGAGTTTAATGCAACTCTAATTATCACAATGCATCATTGTGGGATCTAAATGTGAACCGAACAAACCAAGCAGAATCTTCCTCATCCAGATAGCCTCACATGCAGCTTGACTTGCTACCATGTATTCTGCTTCCGCTGAACTAAGTGCCACGGATCTTTGTTTCCTGCTGTACCAAGAAACTGCTGTAGATCCGATACTGAAAATCCCTCCTGATGTGCTCTTTATGTCTGGGCTTCCTGCCCAATCTGCATCTGTGAAGCCATGCAACTTCACCTCATCCGTCTGTCTGTACCATAAACCATACTCAGATGTGCCCCTAAGATATCTCAAAACATGCTTGCCTGCCTTCCAAAAGAGCTTGGTAGGCTTAACCATCGCTTGTGAAAGCTGGTTCACCGCATAGCATATGTTCAGTCTTGTATTGACTAAATACATGAGCGAACCCACAAACTGTCGATAAACAGTGGCATCCACTACCTCTGTCGATGTAGCATCCTCTTTCTTCCAATTTCCTGGAAGAGGAGTTTCGATAGGCTTGCAGCCTTGCATGTGAAACTTCTCCACTATCTCCCAAGCATACTTGCCTTGATACACAAACAGTTCACCTTCCCGCTGCCATATTTTCAATCCAAGGAAATAATGAAGGAGGCCCAAATCCTTCATCTCAAACTCCTTTGCAAGATTTGCCTTGCATGAGTGTATCAACTACTCATCACCTATTAGTATTAAATCATCAACATAAAGTACAATGATTAAAAGCTTACCCTCCACCATAATCTGGTACAGGTTTGCATCCGCCTCACTCTTGGTGAAGCCAAGTCCAGTGAAATAGCTGTCGATCCGAGTGTACCAAGCACGGGGTGCTTGTTTCAGCCCATACAACGCTCTTTTGAGCTTGCACACATGCGACTCACTGCTGAAGATCTCAAATCCTTCAGGCTGCTCAATGTACACCTCTTCCTCAATGATCCCACTAAGGAACGCAGTCTTCACATCCATCTGATGAATGTGCCAACCCATCTGCGCTGAGAGAGCAAGGATGGTCCGTATGGAAGAATACCATGCGACAGGTGCAAAGGTTTCTTCATAGTCAATCCCCTTGATCTGTGAGAAGACCCGAGCAACAAATATTTCCTTATACTTCTCGACACTCCCATCAACAGCTTGCTTTACCTTGTAGATCCATCTTGATCCTACATCCAATTTTCCCATCAGCCTTGGAACAATCTCCCAAGCACTGTTTCTGACAATGGAGTCATACTCCTCCACCATGGAATCTACCCATGTGGGCTCCTGCACTACTTCTTCGAAAGAAGATGGCTCTATCGCAATACACTTGCTCATAAGAGCCATGTGTCCAGTATATTGATTAGGTGACTGTCTTTGTCTACACTGTGATGTAGGGACTCCTACATTCTGTGCTGCATCAAGCTTCAGTCTCTCATCTTCTGTGGTACGCTTTCTGCCTTGTTTGATGTTTGGTTCTGCGTGAGTGGACTCCTCCACTCCATGAATCTCCTCCTGTGGCTGATCCACATCCAGAGGCTCATCTTTGGGAACAAGAAGTTCCTCTTTCGCATGCAAGTGTAGCTCCCTCTCAAGCGAAAACTTCATGGTTTTCACCTCATTGAATTTTATATCCCATCGCACAACAGTCATCCGACTGTCTGGAAAATACACACGATAGTTATGGGGTGTTTCTGTGTACCCCAAAAATATCCCAACTTCTGCAGTCGGCTCCAGCTTCTTCCTGGCATCCTTCATCACATGAATGTAAACAGGTGAGCCAAAAATCTTCAAATGAGAAATATCAAGCTTCTTACCAGTAAAA
Organism: Pinus albicaulis; assembly: GCA_034641835.2. Lineage (NCBI taxonomy): Eukaryota > Viridiplantae > Streptophyta > Pinopsida > Pinales > Pinaceae > Pinus > Pinus albicaulis. The sequence goes on from CM076575.1 coordinate 2,062,384,545, forward strand.
TCTTCTTCGGGTGTACTCATGCCAAGTACTCTATGAGGACAACATTTTTGCACATAAACCACAATGTTGCATGCTTCTGCCCACAAGTGCATCGGTAGGCCCTGGTCATGCAGCATTGCTCGTGCAACACCCATGATCGTTCTATTCTTTCTCTCGGCGACCCCATTCTGCTGTGGGTTATGAGGCGCTATGAGTTCTCTTCGAATTCCTTCCTTGCTACATAAATATTTGAATTCTCCCGAGATGTATTCACCACCATTATCGCTCCATAGAATTTTCACTTGCTTCCCCGACTCCTTCTCCACCAATGCCTTGAACTCACAGAACTTTGAGAACATTTCACTCTTCTTCTGCATGAAGAAGATCCAGCATCTACGAGAATAGTCATAAAAAAATATCACATAATACCTGTGTTTTTCTGTTGAAGTAACCAAGAATGGTCCACACACGTCTGTGTGAATTATCTCCAGGATCACCAAAGCATGGTTCTCCTTCTCATGAAAGGTGGTCTTTACAAACTTACCCATAGTACATCCCTTGCATTGATCTGACTGCGCAAGAGTACCCTTGGGAAGTCCAGTAGAAATCTGTTGCAAAATATTCAAAGCGCCATTGTGAAGATGGCCTAATCTCCTGTGCCATAATTTGCCCTCATCCCGACTCACCACTTCTTCTGCTTTGCCCACCATTGTAGTGCAGCCATCTACCTCCATCTTGTAGAGATTCTTAATTAGAACCCCTATCTTCTTGGTTTGACCCGTTGTTTTATGTCGAAGGAAGGCTTTTCCCTCACTGAAAACAACATCATAACCCTTGTCTTCTAGCATTGCGAATGAGACCAAGTTCTTCTGCAGATCTGGAACATGCTTAACATTCTTCAACAAGAATGGATTACCAGAATCCCTCTCAAAGGTAATGGTCCCAATTCCATTCGCACTGTACCGACCATCATCGCCCATCTCTATATGCATCTGGAGGTCCTTCTCCTCCAACTCACTAAACAACTCTTTGTCTCTCGTGCAACTTGAAACCAAGCAAGCGATCAAGGAGAAATCAAGCTCAAATTGCGAGGCTAAGGCCTCTCCAGCTACAGATCTAACAACCTGCTTGTTCTTCTTCTTCTGTGGATAGTTAGTGGCGAAATGTCTATGCTCGTGATAGTGAAAACACTTCACTTTGGACGAATCCTGCTTCTTGCCTTTAGCACCAGATTTTGAGGAAGATTTCTTCCCCTTACCTCTCCTTTCTTTTGCAACCAAAGCGTAATTCTCTTCATCTTCTTTCTTCGATGAAGATCCATCCCTGGTACCTCGCCTTATCTCCTCCTGCACAAGATCTGACCAAAGTCGCTCCCATCCCGGCAATTTCTCCCGTCCATTGACAGAGTCTTCATAGCTATGCCAACTCTTCAGAAGCCCAAGGAGAGCCAAGCTCACTAAGTATTATTCATCAACAGTAACCCCCACACTTCCCAGTTCATCCTTGCAGTGGACAAACTTCGTGAGGTATTTTGGAATATTGTCGCCTTTCTCCATTTTTATTTTTCTAAGCTTGTCTTTAAGCGCCAACTTCCTCTGGTCACTTCTGCTTTGGAATAAGTCTGTCAAAGCCTTCCACATTAAGAATGGAGTGGATTTCCCATGAAGGCTGGACACAATATGGTCCTTCACACCTTCCAACAGAATCCTTCTCGTCTTTTCTGTCTTCTTTTGCCATGCATCAATTATTGCAGCATCACTAGATCCCGGCTTAGGAACATCGCTATCGATGAAATCCTTCAACCCATTATCCTCCAGAACCGCCTCCATCCTATCCTTCCATGCTATGTAATTTGAGCTCCCATCAAGGGCATACTCCAATCTCAACCCGTTGAAAGACATTTCAATGTATACTCGATTTCTGCAACAAGAATCTTCTATAGCAAATTTGAATTGTCCACCAGCACAAACTCACTTCACAATTGCAATCTTCAATAAAAAATGCTCTGATACCATGTAGAAATTATATGCAGTAAGCATGCATATGTCCTAGATCCACCTGATCTCACACTATTCAAATTTATGCCGGATACTGAATCTATTCCACTTGTTAATCTTTTGTGGAAAAATTAATTGCACACACATGTGAAGCATAAACAAAAATAATCAATCGCACATAACACAGTTTTTAACCGGGAAAGCCTGAAGCTGAAAACCCCAACTATATATTATGTAACATGGATATCATATGACAATATCATACAAATATTATCAAGCTCTCATTACAATACAATCATCATACACTAATCAGGACCAATCTTGCAAATCCATGCACCGATCTTTGCCTCCTGCTAGCCTGCCTCCACTACGCAATCCCTACTGAAGAATAGATCTAAATGAATTCAAATTACTCTTGCCTTGACTGCGAAATCCTCACTGGAAACTCCAATGTGTGTGTTATGCAATCAATGCATCACTATAGTCACAACAGATAGTCTATCTTTCCCTTTCACCTACCTCTCCACTGGGTCTCCACTGAAACTGCCATGCACTATAGTTAACTGCTGTATTGTTCAATTGATTAATGAGTTATTATTTGTGAATTAATTAACTAATTAATTCACTCCACTCTCACTAGTGTATCAATTAGTTAAACTAGATACAACTAGCTCAACTGAGTCTAACTGAGTTAAACTGAATACAACTCCATAACTACTTCTTCCAACTGTGTCATAACTCTGCCACTTGAGTTCTAACCGAGTCCTCCATGCATTAGCTCCAGTAAACCCTTAGGAATTGCGTAATTCCCTCAGTCCACTGATGTGCCACATCTGTGCACTGAACTGAAGTGCTCTAAGAGAATAAGTTGCTGTTTAGAGTCTGATTATTATTAAGAGCTAATTATAATCGACATGCATCTATTTTTAGATTAGCGATATATAAATAGACTTCACCCAATATTCTAAAAATAGAATTTCATCTATTTTTCCAACTTGATCAACCATCCACAAATAACATCCTGCAACTTCTGAAATATAACCATCATGTCTAAAAATAGACATAGTCTAAAAATAGACTTGCGCCAAAAATAGCCTGCGGGCCCACTCAGTGAAGGTGGCTCTTTTCACTAAGCTCATCATCTTTTTGAATCTAAACACCATTATCTCCACCTTCAATTTCACCTCCAAGAGAAGCAGAAGAAGCCATAAGCATGTCTTCAAGGAAAGGTGTTAAAACAGAGTAAAATATTGATTGTTTTACTGTTTGCAAACTGACTGTTGTTTGAGTTTGCTAGAGGTGAAGGAATAACTATTGATAGCTAAGTCCCGGAGAGGAAAAAAAGGAAGAAAGGGCTGAAGGCTTCTTCCTTACCCCAAAGTACCTTAAGGTCACCCTTGGAACACAAACCCTCTTGACGATTGTTTGTTAAGAAGCTCTTGGAGTTTGTTTGTTGTTTGACTGCTTGAATAAGAGTCGGTCTCTATAGCCATTTGGTTTAAAAAAAAATATTGTCATTTGTTTAGAAAGCTTTGTGAGATTTTTTTTTGAAGCTCCTTTTGTTCATTGACATCATAATGACAACTTCTACAAGTGAGGTTTCCTCCTTCACAATATTCTTCGATGAAGATATGAAGCGTGACTTTATTATATTGAAGGACATGGTGCATATTTTGTTTAAGGATAAAAGAGAAAGCACTGAACTTCGTGAACTATTGTTTGCCATGAAGCAAGAGAAGGAAGAAATTATTCAAAGATTGCATGATATGGAGATGCAGCTCCATCAAGCTCAAGAAGCTTTGACCAAGAACATGCGTGAGGAAGAGGTAATCCATTCTAATTTGTCTTCAGTTTCCTCATTAGAAAGATGTGTTGGTTCTTTCGAAAAGCACACGAGAGGTATAGGGTCCAAGTTAATGAATAAAATGGGCTATGAAGGCAAAGGTTTAGGCAAGCATGCACACGGCATGGTTGATCCTATTTTGGTTAAGGAATGGCCCAAGAATCTTGGTCTTGGTTATGTGCAGTTTAATGGCGAAGACTCCAAAGCCATGAAGGCATGTGAGGCTACTTCAAAGAGAAATTTTGTTCCAAGTTCTAAGATGCAAATATGTAAAATTTGTTTCCAAGTTGATTGCCATTGCTTTAAGCCTTTGTTCAGAAAGAAGATGGTAGACATGCAGCTTATGACAAGCATGTGAGTTAAGACAGTTTTCAAGAAAAGAACGATGATTTTAGTCTGCAAATGAAAGCTGGAGCCTCTACTAGGTCATCTCCTCATGAAGGCAAAAAGGATGAACATGCGAAGCAACACAAGGGGTATAAATCTTCCCATAATCAATTTGATTGTGTTTCTGCAAAGCATGATAATTTTGCATGCTTAAATGGAAGAAATATTTGCTGTACATATTGTGGTCAATTTAACCATGATGTTTCGAGATGCTGGATGAGGAAGAAGGCATACAGGAAGCAGATGAAGCAAAGACAACTTTCAAAGAAGGTGCATAAGACTTGCACATATTTCCAAAAGAGGGGACATGTTGTCTCCCATTGTTGGAATTTGCATCCAACTAGTCGTCCCAAGCACATGCAACAAAAGGACAGAAAGATTGGTAAAGGTGGAACCAAGGATTCCATTATTGATGTGAAAATGGAAGTTTCACTTGAAGAAGAGTTGCAACAACAAAAGTTGCCATGGAAGTAGCTTGGTAAGAAGTGGATGGACTTCTTAGCACAATAAGACGTACTCATTTTGTAAATATGTAAATTTCGGTTGTATGCATGTATTTTATGCTGTAATCTCTCGTTTGTTTGAGTCACCTTGGATCATTGATCAAGGCAATGATGTTCAGTTTCCTTCTGCAAATTTCTCACCAGAAATTTTCTGAGTGAGTGCAAGAAAGATAGTTCTTGACAGGAGGACAAGCGCATCAAGGAAGGGAAGTGTGAATTGCTTTCTAGTTGTGGTTCAAAGTCACTACCCATGTAAGGCAAGTGTTTGGAGGCTGAAGAGAAGAGGGTGTTGTACTCTCATTTATTGTATAGATTAGTATATCAGTCTTTTGGGGTCCAAAATATTCCCAGTGGGGAGGTGTGATCAGAAGTGGATCATGGACTAGAATGATAGCTCAAAATTCAAAGTGCTCGGAAGAGTGCCGAAATTGAATGACCGAAAATTTCTCGTCGTTGCAATTCTGGCACCATGAACGGTTCTCAAAACCGAGGTCGTATGCAAAAGTTATTGTGGTTTGAAATCGTCCATTAAACTCCAAAATTCAGTTGACCAAGTTTGACTTTCAAACTTTAGAAAAATCTAAAAAAGAATATTTTGGGAATATTCCTTAGAATATTCCTCAGGAGCTAATTGGATGTGGACAAGTGGTATAGGCTCATTGGAGGACGATTTGACTGTGTAATTTTTTAACCAGTCACTGGCTGCCACGTGGCCTCCAGTTCAATGGAAATGGCGTATTACAAAATTTTGTTGAGGCTTCACGGTTTCAAACCCGGAACCTCATGTGAAACAGTGCAGTGCTCTACTGTTGGGCCACGTGGATGGTTCTTGAAAACCATTGGCCATAACGTATATTTAAAGTTTAAACTTTGCAATGGCGGAAAATTATAGGGGCTAGCCCGACCCCTTCATGTGACTCGAGTGCCGTGACCATGGCCTAGAGCCTCCGGAGGTTAAGTAACCGTTTGAACATGATTCCATGTGACCACAACAGATATTAAATGCGGGTGGTTGTTAATGGTTATGTAGGCGGTTCAAACGGAGGCATCATGTGACCGCCCTCCAACATTTAATTTAACAGTTAGCCGTTACCGCCAACTTTGGGTGGAGTCCGATATTTTCAGGGATTTGACTAAATTAGCGCTCTTAACTGCAGTTATTCGACTTTTAGTGGGGTTTTTTGGGGGACATTGGGCAGTTTTCTTGTTTCTGCCATAACTCCCTCATTATTGAACCAAATTGAGTGAAAAAATAGTCAATTTTGGGTCTTTTCGACATTCTGAGTAGTTTGGAACTTGTTTTAGGTTGAAAAGAGGTGATCTTCAGTAGTCTTAGCTTCACATAAGATCAAGGAGCCATTAGGGCCATCATGGAGAAGGCAGTGTATTAGGTATCCTTTATCAGTTTTATGTAAATGAATAGTCCTCTCTGGATATTTCATATCTTTTGAAGCTGATTTTACAGATATTTTTTCCTATTAAGGCTTATTTTCACTTGTACTTTCATTTTGAGCAAATTAATACAAGAGGGACATGCCATTTGGGAGGCTTGGACCAGCATATGTAGCCCAGGAGGGGTGAACTGCTCAACAAATAGCTGAGTAATGTGTTTTTTTGAAGTTTATTTTCTTTTATTTTATGATGTACATTGAAAAATAGTTAAAATACTTAGTCAATCCTCTCACAGAAACCTGTTAAACAAAGCCATAACTATTTGTTTAACCTGCAATTTAAGGAGAACCTTTTTCACACATTATTATATCTGTTTGGATACTTTGCATAGCGTAAAAAATACTTCCATTTCAGATCAATAAATCTGGGTCAAATGTTTAAGTTGACCACCTAGCAAGTGAAGTAATTTGACGACCTTTGCACCTGTCTTGGGAATCCAACGATCATCGCAATTTTACCTTCGTGGAGTTTAACAAAAATAATGGATGTGATAGATTAATGAGAAAGGTTTAAATGTTGGGTTGAGTTCGTCATCGAATTAACCAAGTTGGACTCAGAAAATATTTGTGAGGAGTGACTTTATTATTTCTGCCTTTTATATGTAAGTCATACAATTATTCTTCCGCCATTATGAAAGGTTTATAAGTGGGTTTTATATTTGTGTAAACAAATAGCCCGATTAAGAGCTATATTCGAAATTTTGAAAGTTTGATTTTGGGAAAATATATACATATGCATTTCGTATGCATACTGTGGGTTGGTGTAGCTTTGCTACACCATTAGTGGTATCGAAGCCGAAATATTTTGTTTTTATTTTTATTTTTTAAACTGAATTGTGAAGAATGAAATTGAAATTGCAAGAAAGGGTGATCGTAATAAAGCAGAAAGGGATTCTGCGTGCAGCTGAGCAAAGTTTGAACATATTGAAATTTGCTACAATATAGTGAGTTATTGTAGCCAAAGAAAGTTTGAGAAGTTTTTATACTGTATTTACACAAGTTTCATGAGAAAGAGATAAATTGTGTTATGATTGGTGAGGTAGATGCTTAAAAAACAATTAAAATTCTAGGTGAATTCTAATCCAAAATTGATGTGGATTGAAGTCTTGTTCATAATTGATTATTGTAACAGCAGCTGAATGTTGAAGGAATGCCGCAGTGGAAGCATGGAGATAGAACTACAGAACCAGATTCACAGGAATGGTAAAGGCCAACAAATTAGGAGATCATAAAGAGAGGTGGTGAAAAAAAAATGGTATACATAGTTTTTATTATTTGATGATATTTTATAGATTGAATAGATCAAGGGAGTGAAAAAGTTGCATGTTTGCAGGAAACAACCAACCGAGACATAATTTAATTACAAAGGTATGAAAGTTTGCAGCAGTTGAATGAATGGTAAAGTTTGGTACAATACTACAGCAGTAAAACTGTAGGAAGAATTTTTGAAAAATCTTAAGGTTGTAGCAAAACCTTATTCCAGCTGAGGCTTGGAATAGATAAGGACAAAGAGTCCTTAAGAGAAGTGAGTGTAGCAACCAGAGAAAGAGCAAGATTGCTCAGTGCAAGTTCTAAGGAAAGAGGACTTGGAAACCAGACAGAGGAGAAGTTTGGTGAGGAGATCAACTCAGAAGGATGTTGATTGGTTGCAGGTGTAGAAGCTCACACAGAAGTAAATATGACTATGGGAAGTCATAGAGAAGGTTCAGAAGAAAGCTACAAGATGAAGGAAAAGGGTGTTAAAACAATTTGCAAGAACCGGATGAGTCAAGAGGAGCTTGACAAGGAGTTGGCTGAGATAAGCAAAGAACTCGATGAGTTAACAATGATGCTAGAGGAAAACCAAAGACAGGGTTGGGTCTTGAAGAAAAAGACAGTGAAGTGGTCTAAGTTACAGAGAAGGCTACGATAGAGACAAGTGAAGTGGTTGGTTGAAAAACTCAGAGTAGCAGAGTCAGAAATGGAAGTTTCCATTTGTGGACAAGAACAGGGTGAACTTTTGGGTGAAGAGGATAATGAGAAAGATCTCATGGATTATTGGAATAGTTCAGAACAATTTGAAGATATGTTGACAAGGGAGGCAGATGAGGCTATGATGCCTTGTATTTTTAAATCTCATAGTTTGTATGTGTTTGCAGGATGTGCAGAAGTTGATGGACAATTTGGTGAAATTGTCACAAAATTGAATAAAGATCTTGAAGTGAAGTTTGATGGAGAATGCATTTTTGAGGAGGAAAATGTTGATTTATTGCAACAGAAAGAATCCATAGATGAATTTCTGTTTGGTGTAAGACAGCCAGTTAAAGCTGTTATGGAGCAGAATCATAATGAAAATGCCATAGTGATATTCCAAGAAGGTAAACAAATGAATTTGTTTAATGAAATTGATGAAAGAATTTTACAATGTGATGATATAGAAAAAAAGATAATTCAAGAGGATTGCCAGAAGAAGAGTAAAAATGAGAATGAATGTTGTGAAGAAATGTCGGAAAGATTTCACATGAAAATGGAGTTCTTGGAAAGATGGCTCAAGGAACCAGAAGGAAGAATGAAGCTTGCAGAATCTGATAAAGAAGAAATTGTAGAGTTAAGTAAATATTTTAACTCTTCAATTGATAATATGGTTGTAGGTACATAATACAATGTTGATAAATATGAAGCTGAAATCGGAGGAATTATGTAGAAGATATTTAATATTAGAGAGAAGACTGAGATAAATTTTCAACTGGCATTGTTGATAGAAATGTTCTAGAAAAGTAAAGGAGACCAGAGATACAGCTACATAATGGGAAAAAAGGAGAAATGGTATAAGTTACAAGATCAGCAAGTGGATATGCAGTTAATAGAGGAGTTGAGGAAGCTTGGGAAAATTATAGATGTTCTAATGAGGACAGAGAAGCTCAAAGGAGTGGAGCTACAACAAAATGGAGTTGCCGGAGAAGAACAAATTTCTTTTGAACTTGAAAAAGGAGTAGTGATGTTTGAATCATCAGTTGAGACAACTAAGCCTTATGATTTTGAAGTTGACAATTTGTGTATGTTTGCAGATAATGTCATGGCAGAGAGAGAGAATTTGAGTTTTGAGGGAGCTCATACACAATTGAAGAACATATTATTTTAAAGAAAACTACTAAATTTGAAAACATAGGGAGTTTGGCTCACAGTGATGATCAAAAGCAAGAAGAAGCAACAAAGGATGCCAAGTATTCAAAAGATATGCTTGAAGAAGTTGAGGTGAAGACCATTGAAGATTTTCTGAGTCATGTAGAAGATTTGGAACAGAAAATAGATTTGATGACAGAATCATCAAACAAGACTTTTGGGTCTTGTGATTTTAAAACTGAAAATTTGAGTGTGATTTCATGTTTTGAAGATTTTTCAGGTGATAAACAGTCACTGGAAGCTGTCATTAAGATGAAGGAAGAAAGAGAAATGTACACAAACATTTCAAAGAAGCAAGATCAAAATTGTATTCTAATGAAGGATAAGGCTATGATATTTGATGAAGATTGCAAAAGGATTTGCAACAATGGGAGAAAAAGTTACTACAGTAAAGGAATTGAAGAGAAATTTATTTTTTGAAAGTAAATTTGCAGAACAACAATTGGATATTGCAGAGGGTAATCTATTTAAAGATATTTAGGAAGTTTGGGAGGAGCAATATCTACAACGGTATTTGGAGAAATCTAAAAAATGATAGAAGAAGTTAAATAAAAAGAAGGCAGCCAGAGTTTTGAAACTCATACAAAAGGGAAAGGACAACAAAAAAAAAGAAATTTAGATAGAGAAATAAAATATTTGATGAAGCTGACAAAAAATGAACATGAGGAAAGGAGTTGCAGATAGAGATTCAGGTGGATAAAAAGTTGGACTGTAACAAACATTGAAGGAAAAGCCAATGGATTTTTTCAAACGAAGATATGGCAACCATGAGAAGCAAGGGAAGACAATAGAATATTTAAACAACAGTTGAAAGAAGCAAGGAAATCATTAAAGAACAAAGTTTGGAATCCTGGAGGTAGCAATTCTTGAGACTTGTGGCTGTTGCATTATTACATAAAAGAAATGGACCTCATAGACATGAGTCTATGAAAATTTTCTACATGGGGAGTCTGATGTAGGAGCATTCTGCTTAAATGTCATTAGACTTGGGAGGTCTTATGTTTTCAAGGGAGTTGTTTCTCTAAGTATAAATTTGAATATTTTGAGTGATTTAAAATAGGATTTAATTAATATTGTGAGCATAAATGTAAATGTTCTCAAAAGTTGGAGAACATGAGAGAATATGGGATTGAGAGGATCCTTAGGGATAAAAGAGAGATTTTAGGAATTAATGAGGACTTAGAAGAATTAGGGATTTGTTGAGTAAACTGGGGATCTAAACCAAAATTGGTTTAAAATCCATTTACATAAATTGAAAGCATTGAGGGCATGAATAGGGAGATAAGCATAGAGAGAGGAAAGATGAGATAGAAAGATATAAAGAGATAGAAAAGGACAAAGCCATGTAAAAGAGTACATCAGGAAAATTCCTAACTGTAAGCAAGTTTTTGTTCGTATCTGTACAAATTCGTTTATTGAAGAAGAATTGAATTCATTGTGACTAGTTTTGTTCCTTTTATGTATTGAATGATGTATCATAAATCAATTCGGATGTATGTGTAAATGAACCCTGATCAAATGAATACAGATTGGTTAATGATGGTCGATACTTAGAAGAAATAGAGTAGGAATCTCTGTTTGGCCCGATTTTGGTGTTGAATTGATGAAACCCTTTTGATAATCTGAATTTATATATTCTAGTGACATTATTTGTTTCTGGGTTATATTCAGACTATATTCTCTATTCATAAGTTTAATAGGAATCGTTAATTCAAATGATGATGTGAGTTCGATTATCTGAAATAACTACACATTCATTCTTTTCCGTGCGCTAACTGTGTTTTGGGAACGTTATGTCTATTTGGGACCATGAGTCGGTTGATATAGTGGAACAAAATCGAGTGAAGAATGACGGATTTCTGAGGTTTTTTGAATGAGAATCGGAGGCACAATGAAATCGCAGTGATAGCAAAAAGGAGCGTGATCTGGAAATTAAAATTGGATAATTGAATTCGTAAAGAATCCAAGAGGAATTGGGTCATGGATTTGCATCCACTGTGAAGGCAACTGTCAGGTGGTATTATTAAAACAAAGGAATGTAATTTATGAATGAAAAATCCATGGCTTCTTAGACAAAGTATAAACTGGCAAAGTGAAGGAATATGGTAACGCTAGAGTCAATGCAAATAATCACCGTCCAATTGAAATCCGATGGAAATCGCAATTTAAGTTGCGCAGTGTTTAACCATTAAAATGGACCCAATGAATTATAAATTTGGATTAAATGTTTAAGTTGACCACCCAGCAAGTGAATTAATCTGATGACCTTCACACCTGTCTTTGGAATCCAATGATCATCGCAATTTTACTTGCGCAGAGTTTAACAAAAATAATGGATGCTATAGATGAATGAAAAGGGTTTAAATGTTGGGTTGAGTCCGTCATCGAATTAACCAAGTTCGACTCAACAAATATTTTTGAGGTGTGACTTTATTATTTCTGCCTTTTATATGTAAGTCATACACTTATGCTTCCACCATTATGAAAGGTTTATAAATGGATTTTATATTTGTGTAAAGTAATAGCCCGATTAAGAGCTATATCCGAAATTTTGAAAGTTTGATTTTGGGAAAATATATACATATGCATTTCGTATGCATATTGTGGGTTGCTGCACCACTATGTTAGTAAGGGAGGGAGAAATCACATCATCCTTGGACCCCATAGAATATTGTGGGATCAATCATATAACATTTAATGGTGGTCCTTTATGTTTTTATGGCCCTAAATTTTCCATCTTAGAAATTTTGATTTTAACTTTTGTGCTCAAGTTGGCCCAATGGTAAGTAATTTTATATGGGTATATTTTCATTTATCAAATGATGTTTAAATGTATTCAAATTTATCTTTTGCCTTGGAATTCCAAAATTGGCACGTCCCGAGAGTTTCATGCCTCCTTCAACTAAATATTGGGTGGTTCTTGGTGAAAGAATAAAAACTAATGACATTTATCCATTTATGCTCATGAGACTTCATCTCCAAAGATATGAACTACTTGTATGTGAAATCTTCCTTCACTTTTCAAGCTATAGAGCACTAGATTTCACGCTAATTGATTGATCTGGTAAATCTGAAACATAAGCCATATCACATAAACCATATCAAAGTGCTACATGTTTCTTGTAAGAAAAACAAATTGTATTTAAATAATATTGCAAGAATTCAACATCTAATGAGAGATCATGTTGTAGATATATTTGAACTTGTAAATCACAACTCTGTTAAGTGACACGTGTATGTCCAAAGGAGATGGGGTTAAGCATATACTAAGCCTTGTTAATGAAAAAAGTTTGTTACAGTTAAAATTTTCCTTAGAATTAACCACATAATTTTTTTTAATAGACTTAAATACGATGTGATTATAAATAAATTAAGTTAAAAATAAAATCTGATCATTCTTTTAAACCATAATAACAATACCTCCAGATTCTCACATCTTCCCTCGATGAATAAACTTAACTTGTCTTAAACTACAAAAGTGTTGCGGGAGAAAAATCCCTAGGGTCAGGGTTGAGAACACCAACGGATTGAAGGGCATCTATCAATAAGAAGTAAGCAACCAAACAGTCCTAATGGATAAACTACTAAAGTAGGATGAAGAGAGAGTACACATAGGTCCTACGTTTGCAGTCTTTCCCGCAGGGTTCAAACCCTGTACTTCCTCCAAAGCTTCAAAACCTGCAACACATTCCAGAGAAGCATATATACTAGCAGTAGTTCAAATCATGTACAAGATGTGAATGTTAAATCATATAAGCATAAATATATAAATCATGAAATCATACATAATAATATCATAAAATGAATTATAACATATAGATCATAATGTTCAGGAATGAGACAAAGCTTCTTTATTGATATCAACAAAGAAATGTGGAAGAATACAACCTGATTCGACCACAGCTCCATGCGAAACATTCCTTCACATCCGTCCAGCCCAAGCCTCAACAATCCTCTTTCAGTTGCATACACATAGATTTCATATAAAGGAGATGAACATCTCTATGAGGAAAAAAGGGTTTCCTATGACTGGGAGTGCAGGAGGCACATGGAAACTCAGACTTGATCAAGGACCAATTGACTACAATATCAATATCCTATATCTCTCCTCCCTTTAGGCCTTCCCATGAGGTGTATTTTTATCACCCTAGAATAGTTGTTTCAGTTAGGATATAGTTAGGCCAAGAGCTCCTGTAGGTGGGCTTCTAGTGTAACCCATAAACCCCGCCCAAAAAATAGGATTTTAATATTTTTTTCATATTTAAAATTATACACGCGGGTTATGTATAGATGGACTCACGTTTGTACGTGCTTTTTGTAGGGCAAAGTTGCATATGGAATTCAAAATAATGTTTTTTAATAAAGTGATCAAGTCTGAAGGGAAAGGGCTTCCCAAGGCCATAACTCAGAGAATCTAGTCTACATGAGTGTTGAATGATGCTATAACAGATTCCCCCTAATATATGAGTTCATAAGGGGTACATGATTGTAAAAATGCGTTAAGTGTATCAAAATAATAATGTGAGGACTTGGGAGGAGATCACCAGATTCTAGCTTGCGAAAAACCAGTGGAAGAGATCAGAAAAAAAGCTCATGTCCGAGGCAGGCATATCCATGCTCAAAGATAGTAAATCATGTTCATAGATTAAGTGTGGAGCGGATCCAAAATGTATACAAGTAAAAATAAAAGTGATAAGTACATAGTGGATCATCTTATCATAGCCACATAAGAACATATCATGGCCATGTCTCAATATCTCATATAGAAAAACTGATCAATGATGATCAAGGATATGTATGATCACTGATGTCACATAATTGATCCTCAAGTACCAAGTCATAAAGGTGGAATAATGGTACTGTACGCAACATGGGTGCCAACATATAATATGCTACTATGATGAACTGCAACATATAAGGTGGATGGTGTCATTGGCCAAAAATTGAAGGAGCCGACAAGAGAACCAAAATTGCTGATGCAACTCGAGGTATTCATTGATTGTCGTGGTGCATTTATACACTATGGGAATGAATGAGCTGAAGCCGACCATGTGAGAAATCATTTGATTACCTGTCATTGATGTATATCTTTAACAAACGCAAGACAACTCACCGATAATGATGATGAGAGTCAAGGTACCCCAGTACAATCCAACAAGTGCAAATAAATGAGTTGAAGTTGAACACTTAAGATAATCTACTTGTTATCACTCCAATAATTCTTAAGGGTTGTTTAATATTTTTGGTTTAAATAATATTAGAGGTAACAAAAAACCCACTTTTAAGCTTTAGGATCTAGCCTTCCTAATGCTCAGAGAGGGCTCTCCCTATATGCTTTATCTTTGTTGATTTTAGTTGATTTTAGGCTAGTTATGTAAGATTAATTGGGTTTTTGATTTTGGGTTTGGATTGGTGGTGGAATCACTAATTCAAATGGATATATGTAGGTCTATATTCCATTGGTCTAATGGAGTCAACGTGTCAAGCAACATAGCAGAATCAAGGTTCTAAAGGGAAGTGTTCATAGGGCAAGATAACTAATTAAATTTAGATCTTTAGGCTGGATGATGAAATGGTTTCAATCGGGATGAGAGAGCAATTAAGAATTCTCAAATCCGGATAATGAGGGAAATGATAGAGGTCAATCAAAACTAGGGAGCAATTAAGAATTCCCTAATCTGGATATAAGTAGAAAACATAAAAATGACATAACAGTTCAAGACAAAGTGTTTTTAAACAAGTTCTGAAATAATATTCGTGTTATACATTTAGATTTATAAAACATGCAAGTATGTGAAAACTTCATAAAATAACAAATAACAATTAAGAGTTCTTCACTGAAGTGTCCCAACACATGAATCCTGTAATATAATGCCTTTATTGCTCAATCCAGTCTGCTCACTTGGAAATGGTACAAAGAACCCTCTGGTTCAAATAAGTACATCTATAGAAATGTTTTAGCAATCCACACTCAATACTTTTAATTATGAAGTATTTATAAAAAACTAATACAAAATATCTTAAACTATTTTAGGAATTATTCAAGGAAAAATAAATTTCTCCATGCATGAAGATAGAGACAACTATCTAACTAATGCAAGCTGTCCTTGCTTTTATTGATTTTGTTGTTTGCTGTCTTTGATATTTTGCTGATTTGTCTCTAGCTGTTGCTCAACGAAGGCTGCTGTTGAGTGTCCTTTATGTTGGTTGTTTATCTAATTTCAACACTGCTTTGCACTTTAAACTTTGTCTTTTACAATCTGCTGACGACTTAGGATGTTTCACTATGGGCTGCAGGAAGGTCATCTGCATCTTCCTAGTCTTGTAGTCAAATGCTGAAAGCAATCTGCTTTGGTCACTAGGTGACTGCTTCTAGTATTGGGTATATGTATCAGCCTTTAATGCCTCATTCCTGATGTTGATCTCTTTATACTTCTGTATGATATCCTACTCTTTTTCTACTGGTTTGCTGGATGAGGACACTTCAACACTATGTTTCTTTTGAATAATTTGAGTGTTTGATGTTGAAGGTTGGTTAGTTTCTTCAGAAACTGCAGGAGGTGCATTATCCTTTACCACTATATCTGTATCAATCACTTCAATAGTTTCCACTTCTTCATTTACAAGATTTAATTTTGGCTTCTTCTTGTACATCAATTTGAATTTTGTTTCATTGGTGGTCTATGCTGAGTATGATCCTTCTTCTCTTTCTCTCTTGGAGTTCCTATCCCGTGGGGCTGGAGTCTGCAAGATGGAACTAGTATTACCTTGCTTCTCTTCCTCTTTTAAAGTATTCTCCAACCATTCAGACTAATTCGAGTATTTCTAAATGTCTGGCTTGGATTCATGTACATAAGGAGTTAATTTACATTTGACTCTTAACTTGCTTATAACTCCTAAAGGATCATAATACCATTGGAAACTTTGACTAAACTTAAATTCCTGCAAATATTTTTCTGCTTGTTGACCTGCAACTCTACTCTTGCAAATAAAAGGGCCAATCTGATTCTTTATCTTAAACTGTGTCTTCTTTTTGGTTGACAAGAAATTTATTCCATCAGAATTAAGGATCTGCCTGATATATTCAAGTGCAAATAACTTGATTGGGAGGTATTTGGCCAACTTATATGGAAAGAGATTAGATCCATATACCCTAATCTCTATGTGATTCTGATAAAGGTACCAATCTCCTGTCCTATTGTGTTTTGATAATTGCAGGACCTTTTTTATATCATCACTTATTCTTGGTTGACTACTGTTGTTCAACATGTTGACAATTAGATGGATGAATGAGTCAATAAAGTATGTGTATGTGAACTCTGTTGAATCATTCTTGATTAAGGAAGTCCAAAATATTACTGACTGTGGATTACCTTCAACATCCTACTTCTGAAAGTTGATGGCAAATCTTTCAGGTTGAAAGTATAGAAACATGTGGAACAGAACAGATGAATACTTGAAGACACCTTCTTCAGAAATTTTAACAAGCTGTTCATGGATTGTATCAGCAAGGTACTGGGAAAAATTGAATATGGTAGTAGGAGGCTCACCAGGGGTGAAAATAGACAAGAAAACTAATATTGAAGCATCAACATGATCATCAGTGAAATAACCTAGAATAAAAGACAACATGCTAATAATATGCCTGTTTCTCTCAGAGAATATAGTTGCTGGATAAGGAGGGTTGGTCTTGGGAGTCTCTACTGATGAGGGAATGAATGTTTGGAATATCTAGAACCTTTTGGGGAAATCCAATTTCAGATATAACTCAATGAGGATCTCAATGGACAGCGGGGTTTCATCAGGCCTAGGTTGAATTTGCAGCATCTGATTTATTGATTCAACTGTAATGGTGAATAAGATTTATTTTCTAGGTGTTACAATGGCTCTTTGATAAGGCAGATACATAGTTTTATAGAGTATGTTGACCTCTGGACACTGGAAGGTCCGTGGGACAATTTACTTGGGAAAATTAGACTCCCAAATGAAAACATCATCAGCTTGGTCAATTGACTTATCATGGCTCTAGCAGTGGAGCTCAAGAAGGTTAAATTCAGTGACAGGGTCACTAATTTTAAAGTCTCTGACTGCTAAGGGAGTGTGTTCTACATCCACAACTGGAGGTTTCAGGGGATTGAAAGTTACAATACCTTGGGAAGCCATATTTATTAATTTAATCAATTGATTACTCTTTTGGTTTAAAAAAAACAGGTTCAGGCCTTTAGGAGCACCTCTGAAAGATATTTACAGTCTGCAGAATGGTTTTGGGATGAAACTTTATCTTTTCTTCTGGTCTACAATGCTTCAATTGATCAAATAATTAGTCTCAGTACCTCAGGAATTCTGTGAAAAGATAGCTAGGGTTTGCAGAAAAGGTTTGGCAAGCAACAAGGGCGTCCTTTTGGTCTGCAAAGGCTCCTAAATTGATTCAATTAATTTGTTACTTTCTTGCTATAAGTACAGGCCTCAGTATTTCAGGAATAACTGGAAAAAATGAAGCTTTTTTGTTTGCAGAAGGGTTTTGAGGCAGCGGAGGTTTTTTGAGGCTTCGGTTGTCTTTATACATCTTTACAGAGGTTCTGCAGTGTCTTTCGCAGCAAGAGTCTCGAATTCTGGTGCAAAAGGGCTTAAAAACAGGTCGGTAGCTATTCTTTAGCTTAGGAATAGGTCGACAGTCTTCTTCTCCACAAACTATAATAGAAAAATGGTGAAAAAAGGCTGCAAAGGGCGATCTTATGTGTTTTTAACCAGCACTGATAAAACATTAATGCGCAAGGTTAATTTCAAATGGGGGGTGGTATTGGTAACGGGTGGAAAAGAACCTAGTGGTTTTCTCATTGGCATAAGAGGGTAAGTGGTATTATTTTGGAGGATGTGATGGAATAAGGGACTGCCACGTAGCAGGGAGTGGGGCTCCGAAAACAACTCATTTTGCAAGCTCTGCATAATGTTAAAGGTCGGGCATTCGGGAATGCGATAACGATTATTGGCCACAGGATTTGATCAATCATGATCAGACGACTTGGCTAATAGCAAGGATCTGTCGGGGATTTTTTATAGGCGGGGCCAGGGGAATAACGTCATGTGATGGGATATGTAAAGGGTTTAATATGTAGCAGAGTTATAAGGTAGGCACAGGATATATTAAATGCGGGAAAATTAAAACTACATGTTATAAAAATATAAGGGGTTGGGGATATATATATATATATATATATATATATATATATATATATATATATATATATATATATATATATATGTGTGTGTGTGTATATGTGGGAATTAATTAAATACAGGGTAAATGTGTATAAAGGGATTTAATACATATGGGAGTGTTAAAGATATACAGTGAAATGATAAATAGTGAGGGATTTTAAAATAAAATAAGTGTAGAAATTTTATAACTTATGTGTTATATGTCCAAGATTCTCCTGATCTCACTCTATTTTAACTTCATGCAAAATACAGAATCTATTCCACCATTGATCATTTGCGGAAATTAAATCAAGATTGCAATGCACACATGAAACAATTAAAATTCACACACATTAACACAATTGTTTAACAGGAAAGCCTGAAGATGAAAACCCCAACTATATGTATATAATATATCTCATAGAGATCATGTAACAATCCTCATACAAAGCTGATCATATCAAGCTCTCAGTACAATACAATCGCTACACACTAATCAAGCCCGATCTTGCAAATACATGCTCCGATCTTTGCCACCTGCTAGCCTACCTCTACTGCGCAATCCCTGTTGAAGAATGGCTTTGAATGAGTTCGAATTGCTCCAGCCTTGCTCACGCAATCCTCATTGGCATCTCCTCTGAATGTTGGATGTAATCAATGCATCACTATAGTCACAACTGATAGTCACACTTTCTCTTTCACCTATCTCTCCACTGGTCTCCACTGAAACTGCCATGCACTATAGTTAACTGATGTATTCTTCAGTTGATTAATGAAGATATTTGTAAATTTCGTATCCAATGACCACTCACTCTCACTAGTAAAAATGTCTCCGCTAGACTCAGATACAAATAGCTCAACCGAGTCTAATCGAGTTAAATCAACATAACTCTACCCAATCATTTCGACTGCACTCCACCAGCCCCCCACATGAGTTCTAACTGAAGTCCTCCATAGCTCTTGCAAACCCTCAGGAATAGCGTAATTCCTTCTGTCAGCTACTGTGCTACATATGTGCACTTAACTGAAGTGCTCCAAGAGAATAAGATAATTTTTAGAGTCCAAATATTATTAAGAGCTAATAATATTCGACATATATATTGTTAGACTGGAAATCTAAAAATAGACTCCGCCCAATATGTCTAAAAATAGAAGTCCATCTATTTTTCCAACTTGACCAACCATCCACAAATAGCATCCTGCAACTCATAGAATATGATCAACATGTCATTCGAAATTGGTAAGGAAGAATCGGCTGCGCGCTCTGCTCTCCTAGGGTTTCTGCTCGCCCTTGCAATGGCGCAGACTGACCCTTCCTCCCAACTGCAAACCTTTGGCACTCAACTAATCGATCGCCATCTTCTGGCATAGGTCTCCCTGCAATGGTAGGCCCTTCGGGGGGGGGGGGGTGCTTCACAACCTTCCCCCTCAGACAAGGAAAAAAAAATCCAATGAACCGACCAAGGACTCTGCCTCAGAACAAACAAATCTCGATGCTAAGGACACCCTGATGCAAGATACACTAAACGTCTCAACAAAAAAGCATAGTGAAGTACAAGAAGAAGAAGTTGGGAAAAAATAAATGCCCACAGTGACATCAACAACCTGCAAACCCTTCGCTGCTGAACGACCCAAAATCGAACTTCCCAGCCATAGAATTAATGGTCAAATCCAGTACATGAAGGACCATGCCCTCATTGGTAAATTCATTGGATTCTGGTCGACCAAAAAAGCTCTGCAAGGATGGATTTCTGCCAAATGGAAGCCCAAGGGACACGTTACCCTGAAGCTAGGACCAAAAGGGTTTTTCACTGTGATATTCATCTGCATTGAAGACCGCAACAGGGTTTTGGATGAAGGTCCCTACTTCTTCAACTTTGCTTGCTTGTACTTACGGGATTGGGTGGAGATATCTAACCCAGACAAGGAGGATTTCAGTTCGGCACCAGTGTGGATCAGGATGTACTCGCTCCCTTTGGAATAATGGGATGAAGAATTGTTGAGAGACATTGGCAAGGGGCTGGGGGAGTTCATAAAAATCGCTGAAGAAACGAAGCTGCGCAAATACACCTCATATGCACGCATCTGTGTCTACATGTGCCTGGATAGAGCCCTCCCAAACTCGATAAGTCTTTATCATGATGAATTTGAATGGATACAGCCCTTAGATTTTGAACATGTACCCTTCTGTTGTCGCAAATGTCATGTTCATGGGCATCTCTTTCGGGACTACCCTCTAAATGCAAAGCCCCAAACCTCTGATCTCTCGGATACGTCTGCACAAGAAGGTTTTACCAAGGTCACAAGTAGGAAAAGGTCACACAGAAAACCTGCTTATGGAAAAAAGCCCCATCAAGATGCCTTTTCCATTCCCTCCACGAGTAATAGCTTCGAAGTTCTTGCTACAGCTGCAGAAGGCCCCCCACAAGCCAGCCAGCAAGCCCCCCAGGCAGTCAAACCGACCTCTCCTCCCCCCCTGCCAGGCTCTACCCCAAAATATTCGTCCATGGGTGATAAACTTGGAAATCCAGATGCATCTCTGAAAGACTCTGATTGGAAACCAAATGGAATGGATGTTGATTGCATCCCCAGTCAAACCTTGCTCTCTATCAATGCCTTAGCAGAAAGCAGTCAAGTGCAAAATATGGACGAAGAACCGGAAAGCATTGACCTGGGCAGACTCAACATTTTTGAGCTCGAACAAGCCTGCCGGAGGAAGGAATTTGAAAAAATTCCCGAGCATCAGCTTGATACTCTGGAAGTCATCATCTCCAGGGCCTTTCAGCAGCGTCAACTAGGAATACAACCGGGTAGTCACTGGGATGGCAACCACTTTCCTAAAGACTCCAAGAAATGTAGAAGAAAGACAGATCTGCAAAGAACTATCACAATAGGCAAAATCCTGGTTGAATCAGGTAGATACGCCAAGTTGACAAAGTACTACAAACCTCTCACAAATAGTGAATCATGAAGCTCACTTCATGGAATTTAAGAGGGCTCAACAGCCCCGGGATCTTCTTCATAAAGCAGGAGCAACCCCAAATCTTCTTTATGCAGGAAACAAAATGTAATAGCACCACTCTTGGAAACATCCTCTCAAGAGCCTGGCTAGGATGTCACTCGATGGCTGTGGACGCTTCGGGAGCCTCTGGAGGGTTGGCTATTGCTTGGAACACACAGGCCATTTCACTCTCAGATTTCCATGCCTTCCACCATATTATTCAAGCTACTTTTCACATTATAGGCACCAACATTCATGGTCATCTTACTAATGTCTATTTTCCTCAGGAAGCGGGCAGTAAGACTACACTTCTAGATACAATAGGAGAGCTCAACTTCAACAGACTCCATCCTCTCTGGATCATTGAAGGTGACTTCAACATGATCACCAAGCTGGAGGAAAAGTAGGGGGGTAGAGCCAAACTGGAGCACGAGAGTGGCCAATTTAAAGATTTCATCCAAAACAATATGCTAATAGATCTGCAATTCTGTAATGGAATTCACACATGGAGCAATCGCAGGGTAGGTCGGCAACAAATCGCCTCCAAATTAGAAAAATTTCTCATCTCAGATAATGCAGTATATCTTGGAGGAGATATCTCAGCCTCTATTCTCCCTTTTTCTGGCTCAGATCATTGGCCAATCTCTCTTCAATGGAAAAGACCAGGCAACTCCACCCGATGTCCTTTTTGCTTTGAAGCTTTCTGGCTTAACCACCCCGCCTTCAACGACCTCATCAGCTCCACCTGGCAGAACTTCCCTCTACCAAAAGGATCCAAAATGTTCCAGTTTCAACAGAAACTCAAATTCCTTAAATCCCACATCAAGCGCTGGAATCAAAACACCTTTGGCAACATCTTCCAGGCACGACAGGATCTAAACAAAGAAATGAGGGCTCTCCAGCAACAGATCATCACATAAGGCCACACAGAAGGGACAATGGAACAAGAAAAGCAGATTCAAAATCAATTGGAGGAAAGAAGAAAGCAGGAAGAAATTCTCTGGAAGCAGAAATATAGAATGAGATGGCTGAAAGAGGGCAAAAGAAACACCAAATTCTTTCACAGAACTACTATTCAAAGAAGTATGAACAATACCATCTCTTTCATTCAAAATCAAGCGGGGGAAAGAGTGGAAAACCATGCGGAGATCTAGGAATAGTTTATCAATCACTTCTAGGCGGTACACCGAGAGCCCCAAATCGACAAACAACCAGCTATAGAAAAAATCACTCAAAACGTTCCGAAAATAATCACAGAGGAACACAACCAACTTCTTCTATGACCAGTCTCGACTCAGGAGGTCAACTTGGCCATGAAGCAACTTAAGGAAGGCACAGCTCCTGGTCTGGATGGTTTTACCACCACCTTCTTCCACAAATTCCAGGATCTTATCAAAGAGGAGGTATGGATGGTTTTGGAGGAATCGTGTACTCTACATTGGCTTCTCCCCTCTTTGAACTCAACCTTCATTGCCCTAATTCCAAAAGAAGAGAATGCTAGTACGCCAAAAAAATTCCGCCCAATAGCCTTATGCAATGTCATATATAAGGTCATTTCCAAAGTCATCGCCAATAGGCTGAAGCCGCTTCTACCCTTGCTCATCTCGCCAAAACAATCAGGATATGTGGAAGGAAGGCAAATTCTGGATGGCATTATCCTCACTCACGAGATCATACACTCCCTCAAGCAAACCAAACAGGCAGGTATGATTCTCAAGATTGATCTTTCTAAAGCATTTGATAAGTTAAGCTAGACCTACATTCAAAAAATGTTAACAGCCTTTGGTTTTTCCCCAACTTGGGTCCGATGGGTCATGAGTTTGATTTCCTCCACTTTCTTTTCTATCCTTGTTAATGGTATTCCCTCTCGACCTTTCAACCCCTCTCGCGGTATTAGACAAGGGGATCCCCTATCACCCTTCCTCTGTGTTTTAGTGGCGGAAGGTCTTGGTCACCATCTCAAACAAGCCCTTCGTTCCCAGTAGCTCCGAGGCCTCTCTATCCACAATTATCCAGCCCTTACCCACCAACAGTTTGTTGATGAAAACATGCTGTTTGGGCACCCTTCAGTTCAAGAAGCCTTCAAATTCAAATCCCTTTTGGATGTTTTCTCTGAAGCCTTAGGGGCGAGTATAAACATAGTTAAATCCCAGATCTTATTCTTTCATACCCCTCCAATGACTCAACATGCTATTGCCCGCATTCTTGGCTTCTCCATAGCCTCCCTACCTTCCAAATACCTGGGCGCTCCCTTAATCGACTCGGCTATCAAACATGCTTCCTGGCAAGTGCTCCTTGAGAAACTAGAAGCTCATCTTTCATTATGGACTCATAGAACTCTGAATATAGCGAGCAGATTGGTCCTAATCAAAGCTGTGCTACAGGTAATGCCTCTTTATCCTTTCTCAATCCTGGCAGTGCCAAAATGGGTCCTCAAAAAAATTAAAGCTCTACAACGCAACTTTCTCTGGGGTTCTACAGGTACAAATCGAAAATGGGCTTTGGTAAAATGGTCGACAGTTTGCAAGCCAAAGGAAAAAGGGGGAATAGGATTATGAGATCCTAATCATAGCAATGCTATAATGGGTGCTAAAATACGGTGGCAATGGCTCACTGCTCCCAACAAGCCATGGGCTGTCATCTGGATAAAAAAGTATGCCAATCACAGACCACCGGAAGAAATCATTAGATTCACTCCTACGGATAAGGGCTCACTAATCTAGAACACTGCTAAACAACACTATCTGTTGATCCAACAACACAAATTTTGGGAAATAAGGAATGGAAACACCGCTCGGTTCTGGACTGACTCCTGGCATCAACTTCCAAAACTCATCAGTATATACATGCCACCTCCTAGTCAGGAATGGGATGTGCAACAAATGGAAACAGTCCAGCAACAATGGACACTTAGTATAGAACAGGGGTACAGACAGTGGAATCAAGATGAAAGGCTGATCAGGAATGCAGATGAGTAGATAATGGAAGCCATAAACTCTAAGCTTCAAAATCGAAGAATTAGATTATCTGACAGCAGGGATATACTAAGATGGGGATACACCCCAAAGGGTTCCTTCTCAACCAAAGAGGCTTATAAAATAATGTGCAATGATCCAATGCCCCTGGATCCTTTATGGAGCAGAATCTGGACAACTGGTATATGGCCTAATGTTTCCTTGTTCCTTTGGCTTTTTGGTCACCAAAGAATCCTCACTTGGGACAATCTCTGGAAAAAAAACTTTCATGGCCCTTCTATATGTCCCAATTGAAATACTCAAGAGGAAACTCTGCAACATCTCCTTGATTCCTGCTCTCTGGCTAATCAATTATGGGAGAAAGCCAGTTTTCGATGCCAAAAAAGATGCAGGGTCTCTAAAGACATAATAAACTCCATTCGCAACTGGCATCAGAATCCATATAAAAGTGAATTACTAAACCAATTATGGAGAATTATCCCAGGCCTTCTCCTATGGACAATCTGGAAAGAATGAAACAAGCGCATCTTCAAAGATCAAAGCACTCCTCTAGACATCATCTGGAGCAATTTCTGTCTCAATCTCATGGAAACCTTGGCACTACAATCATGGCATATTGAAGACTTTCCAACTCTTTCAAATGAAAAGGCCATATGGGAAAACTGGAACATTCAACTCCCCCAAGGAAAGAAAAACCAAAGATCTTCTGGAATCACTAATACCAGAAAGCACTTATGGATCCCTCCTCCACATAATACTTTCAAACTCAACTTTGACGGAGCTTCAAAGGGTAATCCAGGCAAAGCAGAATTTGGCGGCATTTTCAGAAACCATGATGGTAATCCTCTCTTAATCTACTTAGGAAGCATAGGATGGGACACAAACAATTCGGCTGAGTTGGAGGGTCTTTGGTAGGGTCTGCTCCTATCCCAACTTCATGGGTGTCACCCTCTAGAGATTGAAGGGGACTCCCAAATTCTAATCAATATGGCTAATTGGCTCCTAAATGGGGCACATGCGCACAAAATCGCCAATAGTTGGAGACTTGAGGCTCGATTGGATAGAACAGTGGCTCCACACCAACCGTGCACTCCTGTTCAAGAATATTAGATGGGAAGGAACTAAGGTTTTTGATCTACTAGCCAATCTGGGAGTGGATAGTGTGCATAATATTCTCACAGGTTCTCTTGACATAATACAAAATCATGATAAAAAACAGGAATGCAACACACTGGTCTAGAGGGATGCAGAGCTCCCGGATGCGGGTGAAGAGGGCAACGTTTAATGCGATGGGACTTGGGTGTGGCATAGCATGGAGACACCTGCCCACCCAAGTCACGGTTGAAGAGTGGCATTTAAGAACTGCTGCCAACGTATCGACAGCATTTACTTTTGGCACTATTCGTGATCCTACCTCCATTCCCCTGTGTGATTTTGCATGCGACTCAATGCATCGGCCTTCGGCTCTCATCAATGTGGGTTTAATGTCGGGCGTTCTTCGATGCAACCTCATTCGGATTGATAACATGGTGAATTTATTTGGCTTCTCAGACACTCCTCTGCCGATGAATTGCAGGTGCTCCTCGGCTACTGGGCTCCCCAGTGTGCACACTGTGACTGGAAAAAGAAGCACGCTGAGCTGCTGCTTGGACCTTGGTGATAATCTCCACTTCTCGCATTCTGGTCTTTGTTTGTTTGCTTCAGTCTCTTTGAATTTTTTCATTCCTCAAGCCTCCATCACTCCTGCTCTTCCGCCTCTTCTCGTGCCCTTTGCAGAGACGATGCCAATGCCTCACCTTCACCATCGGATGAGGTGCCATAGGGGTAGCACCAGAAGCCAACCCCGGCGCACTCCCTCCAGCTCCACCTCTGAATCATCTTCTCATTCCAGTGATTATTTTTCGGGCCACTATCCCAACACCAGAAGTAGGAGGGGTCGTGTTCATGGTACTGGCCACCGCTTGGGCTCCTCGGAGCCTCCAATTCCCACTGCTCCACCTCTTCCCATGCCGCATACGGCGCATTTATCATTAAATTTCTCTCTAAACCACCCTCGAGTCACTGCCTCAATTAATGTGGTCTTCCATGAAGAGCCCCAGGTGGATGAATAGAGCACTGGCTCGGCGGGTCTAAGTAAAGCAACAGCCCAGACTTCGGACCATCAGGCGGGGTCGATGCACACGCAGGGCAAGGAGGCGCAAAGAGATCCAGGGCAAGCGAGCGGGATTCATGACGTGGAAATGACACAAGGAGATCCAACACCTTCCAGGCAGGTTGTTTCTTCCATCACAGACCTGTTCAAGAAAGATGGAGACATGGATGCACTCTGGTGCAGAGTCATGGAAGAACCGCCTGATGAGTAGCTGCTCTTTCTTTGTTTGGTTTTCGTGCTTCCTATTGGCCCATACTATCGGGCTTGTTTTTGATTATTTTGTTGTGTTAGATTATAGTTCTATTTTTGATTGCTGTAATCGAAGTAAACTTCAGAAGCATCATCTAATGGTACCCTTGCGAGGGCAGTGC
The DNA here is from genome assembly GCA_034641835.2 of Pinus albicaulis. Lineage (NCBI taxonomy): Eukaryota > Viridiplantae > Streptophyta > Pinopsida > Pinales > Pinaceae > Pinus > Pinus albicaulis. The sequence continues at coordinate 2,062,411,564 of CM076575.1, forward strand.
AATAGTTCGAAAATTGTTCAAGGCTGGTTTCCCTCTATGAGGGCAGTCTTTTTTTCTCTGAATTTTTTGTCAAGATTGTAACATGATTGGGCAAAGAATAGGCTTCGGCCATGATGTCAACTATTTCCTCTGTTAATATATTAACTTAACTTAGAAAAAAAAATATGATCGACATGTCTAAAAATAGACATACTCTAAAAATAGACTTTGCGCCAAAAATAGCCTGCGGGCCCACTTAGTGAAGGCGACTCTTTTCACTAAGCTCATCATCTTGTTGAATCTCAACACTCCCTCTCAAAAAGATAGGGATTATCTGCCACTCTATCCTGTCTCTATGGTATTCGAATTTTCTCCTGTTGAGCGCCTTCGTCAGAATATCTGCATCCCGATCCTCCGTAAGAATGTAAGAAAGCAACATGATCTTCCGCTGCACACAATCTCTGATATGATGATACTGAATGTCAATATGTTTAGATCTATCATGAAATACTGGATTAACCGATAATTTAATGCAACTCTGATTATCACAATATATCACAGTAGGATCTAAGTGAGAACCGAACAAACCGACCAGGATCTTCCTCATCCATATAGCCTCGTATGCAGCCAAACTTGCTTCCATGTACTCAACCTCTGCTGAACTGAGTGCCAAAGATATTTTTTTCCTGCTGTACCAAGAAAATGCTGTAGATCCGATACTAAAAATCCCTCCAGATGTGCTCTTTTTGTCCATTGGGCTTCTTTCCCAATCTGCATCCGTGAAGCCATGCAGCTTCACCTCATCCGACTGTCTGTACCACAATCCATATCCAAATGTGCCCCTGAGATACCTCAGGACATGCTTGCCTGCCTTCCAAAAGAGCTTGGTAGGCTTCACCATCGCTTATGAAAGCTGGTTCACAGCATAGCATATGTCTGGTCGTGTATTGACTAAATACATGAGCGAACCAACCAGCTGTTCATAAACAGTGGCATCCACTACCTCTGCCGATGTAGCATCCTCTTTCCTCCAACCACCAGGAAGAGGAGTGTCGATAGGCTTGCAGCCTTGCATGTGAAACTTCTCCAGTATCTCCTGGGCATACTTGCCTTGAGGCACAAATAGTTCACCTTTTCGCTGCCAAATTTCCAATCCCAGGAAATAATGAAGGAGGCCCAAGTCCTTCACCTCAAACTCCTTTGCAAGATCTGCCTTGCATGAGTGTATCAATAGTTCATCACCCATTAGTATTAAATAATCTACATAAAGTATAATGATCAAAAGCTTACCCTCCACCACAATTTGGTATAGGTTTGGATTCGCCTCACTCTTGGCGAAACCAAGTCCGGTGAAATAACTGTCTATCCATGTGTACCAAACATGAGGTGCTTGTTTAAGCCCATACAACGCTCTTTTGATCCTGCACACATGCGACTCGCTGCTGAAGATTTCGAATCCTTTAGGCTGCTCAATGTACACCTCCTCCTCAATGATTCCATTGAGGAATGTAGTCTTCACATCCATCTGATGAATGTGCCAACCCATCTGTGCTGAGAGAGCAAGGATGGTCCGTATGGAAGAATACCTTGCGACAGGTGCAAAGGTTTCTTCATAGTCGATCCCCTCGATCTGTGAGAAGCCCCAGACAACAAATGTTGCCTTATACTTCTCGACACTCCTGTCAGCAGCTTGCTTCACTTTGTAGATCCATCTCGAACCTACCACTGATTTCCCTTTCGGCCTTGGGACAATCTCCCATGCACTATTTCTGACAATCGAATCATACTCTTCCACCATGGAATCTACCCATGCGAGATCTTCCATAGTTTCCTCGAAAGAGGATGGCTCATTCACTATACACTTGCTCATCAGAGCCATGTATCCATTAAATCGGTTAGGTGACTATCTCTGTCTGTGCTATGATGTAGGAACTCCTACATTCTACACTGCATCAAGATTCAGTCACTAAGCTTCTGTAGTATGCTTCTGCCCTCTGATGTTTGGCGCTGCATGAGTGGTTTCTTCCATTCCATGAACCTCCTCTTGTGGCTGATCCACATCTTGAGGCTCATATTTAGGAACAAGTAGCTCCTCCTCTGCATGCAATTGTAGCTCCCTCTCAAGAGACAACTTCATGGCTTTCTCCTCATGAAATTTGATATCCCGTCGCACGACAGTAATCCGACTGTTTGGTAAATACACACGATAATTGTGGGGTGTTTCTGTGTACCCCACAAATATCCCAACCTCTGCGGTCAGCTCTAGCTTCCTGGCATCCTTCGTCACATGAATGTAAACAGGTGAGCCAAAAATATTCAAATGAGAAATATCAGGCTTCTTACCAGAAAACGCCTCTTCGGGTGTACTCATGCCAAGTACTCTATGAGGACAACGGTTTTGCACATAAACCGCAGTGTTGCATGCCTTAGCCCACAAGTTTATGGGAAGGCCCTGATCATGAAACATCACCCATGCAACACCCATGATCATTCTGTTCTTCCTCTCCGCAACCCCATTCTGGTGTGGGTTATGAGGTGCTACGAGTTCTCTTCGAATTCCGTCTTTGCTACAGAAGTTTTTGAATTCGCCAGAGATGTATTCACCACCATTATCTCTCCTTAGAGCTTTCACTTGCTTCCCCGACTCTTTCTCAACTAGTGCCTTGAACTCACAAAACTTTGAGTATGTCTCGCTCTTCTTCTGCATGAAGAATATCCAGCACTTACGAGAAAAGTCATCAACAAATATCACATAATACCTGTGCTTTGCTGTTGAAGCAACCGAGAAAGGTCCACACACGTCTGTGTGAGTTCTCTCAAGGATCGTCAAGGTGCGAATATCCTTCTCATGAAAAGTGGTCTTCAAAAATTTTCCCAAAGTACATCCCTTGCATTGATTTGACCATGCACGTGTACCTTTGGGAAGCTCGGTAGTAATCTGCTGCAAAATTTTCAAAGCGCCATGGTGAAGATGGCCCAATCTCCTGTGCCATAATTCACCCTCATCCCGACTCACCACTCCTTCTGCTTTGCCTACCATTGCTGCACAACCATCTACCTGCAATTGATAAATATTCTTAACTTGAATCCCAATCTTCCTGGTTTGACCGGTTGTTTTATGCCGAAGGAATGATTTTCCCTCGCTAAAAACAACATCATAACCCTTATCTTCCAACATCACCACAGAGATCAGATTCTTCTTCAATCCTGGAACATGCATGACATCCTTCAAGATGAAAGGTTTACCAGACTCCCTCTCAAAGGAAATGGTCCTGATACCAGTCGCGCTGTATCTACCATCATTTCCCATCTCGACGTGCACTCCAAGATCCTTTTCCTCCAGATCACTAAACAAATATTTGTCTCCGGTCATATGGAAAGACACAACACTGTCAAGAAACCACACCGATCCCATCACACTTGAAACCAAGCATGCGATCAAAGAAAAATCCAGCTCAAATTGTGAGGCTAAGGCCTCTCCAGTTACAGATCTAGCAACCTGCTTATTCTTCTTCTTCTGTGGGCAATTACTGGCGAAATGCCTGTGCTGGTGACAGTGAAAACACTTCACCTTGGACAAATCCTGCTTCTTGCCTTTCGCACCGGATTGAGAAGGATTTTTCTTCCCCTTCCCTTTCCTTTCTTTGGCAGCCAAAGCGCAATTTTCTTCATCTTCATTCTTCGATGAAGATCCATCCCTGGTACCTCGCCTTATCTCCTCCTGCACAAGATCCGACCAAAGTCGCTCCCATCCTGGCAGTTTCTCCCGTCCATTGACAGAGTCTTCGTAGCTATGCCAACTCTTCGGAAGCCCAACGAGAGCCAAGCTCACCAAGTCTTCTTCATCAAAAGTAACCCCCACACTTCCCTGCTCATCCTTGCAGTGGAAAAACTTCATGAGGTATTTTGGTATACTGTCGCCTTTCTCCATTTTTATTTTTCTGAGCTTGTCTTTAAGCGCCAACTTCCTCTGGTCACTTCTGCTTTGGAAAAAATCTGTCAAAGCCTTCCACATTAAGAATGGAGTGGCTTTACCATGAAGGCTTGACACAATGTGGTCCTTCACACCTTCCAACAGAATCCTTCGACACTTTACTACCTTTTTTTTTCCATGCGTCAAGTGCAGTTGCATCGCTAGAAGCAGGCTTCGGAATATCAGCATCTATGAACTCCTTTAACCCATTATCATCCAACACCGCCTCCATCTTGTCCTTTCATGCTATGTAATTCGAGCTCCATCAAGGGCATACTCCAATTGCAATCCATTGAAATACATTTCAATCAATGCTCAACTTCGACACCAAGAAAACATTGTAGCAAATTCGAATTCCTCCAGCACAAAACTCAACCGCTTCAATAATTGCAATCTCCTCCAATGATCAACTTCTCTGATACCATGTAGAAATTATATAAATTATGTGTTATATGTCCAATATTCTCCTGATCTCACACTATTTTAACTTCATGCAAAATACAGAATCTATTCCACCATTGATCATTTGCAGAAATTAAATCAAGATTGCAATGCACACATGAAACAATAAAAATTCACACACATTAACACAATTGTTTAATGGGAAAGCCTGAAGCTGAAAACCCCAACTATCTGTATATAATATATGTCATAGAGATCATGTAACAATCCTCATACAAATCTGATCATATCAAGCTCTCAGTACAATACAATTGCTACACACTAATCAAGCCCGATCTTGCAAATCCATGCACCGATCTTTGCCACCTGCTAGCCTACCTCTACTATGCAATCCCTGCTGAAGAATGGCTCTGAATGATTTCAAATTACTCCAAGATTGAATACGCAATCCTCATTGGCATCTCCATTGAGTGTTGGATGCAATCAATGCATCACTATAGTCACAAATGATAGTCACACTTGCCCTTTCACCTATCTCTCCACTGGTCTCCACTGAAACTGCCATGCACTGTAGTTAACTGATGTATTCTTCAGTTGATTAATGAGTTATTATTTAGTGAATTAATTAACTAATTAATTCACACCACTTTCACTAGTGTATCAATCAGTTAGACTAGATACAACTAGCTCAACTGAGTCTAACTGAGTTAAACTAAATACAACTCCACCAACTACTTCTCCAACTCCACCAAAATCTGTCACATGAGTTCTAACTGAAGTCCTCCATGAAAGAGCTCCAATAAACCCTCAGGAATAGCGTAATTCCTTCTGTCAGCTACTGTGCCACATCTGTGCACTTAACTGAAGTGCTCCAAGAGAATAAGATAATGTTTAGAGTTCAAATATTATTAAGAGCTAATAATATTTGACATATCTATTTTTAGACTGGCAATCTAAAAATAGACTCCGCCCAATATGTCTAAAAATAGAAGTCCATCTATTTTTCCAACTTGACCAACCATCCACAAATAGCATCCTGCAACTCATAGAATATGATCGACATGTCTAAAAATAGACATAGTCTAAAGATAGACTTTGCGCCAAAAATAACCTGCGGGCTCACTTAGTGAAGGTGACTCTTTTCACTAAGCTCATCATCTTGTTGAATCTCAACACTAAGAATAGTGTTAAAACTAATATCGGGAAGGATTTATCATTGTGGGACCCGATATATTATTTTAAAATTTAGACTTAGGATAAGTGCATTTTAGGGGGTCTTTTAGAAAAGGGAAATTAATAAAGGGATTTTTACTTTTCCAAATGTAATATGCTTTTTTAACTAAGGAAAAGGGTTTTTTTTTTTTGTAGGGAAAATGAGTTAAGTAAGGGGAGAGGGTTAAAATGAAGGGGAAGGAGTCTTTTTACAAGGGAAAATGAATATAGAGGGAAATTAGTGAATATGAAATGATCATTTTCTGCTATCCATGCCTTTTGAAAACTGCTTCTGCCTACCCATCATCTACCCTAACATTTTTTCTTCATTCATTTTGGCTGCATTTGACCTTGCAGACCCTTTTAATTTTTCTTTTAGCAACAAACTATCTAATTCTAACCTTATTACTTCCAATGGCTCAGATTAAACTATTGAGCTCATTTGTTATTCTCTATCTAACTACTGATCTGCCAAGATTAAACAGTTTGGGTAGATCTTTATTCTCTATCTATTAGCATGAAATTTAAAGCATGAATAATCAAGATTAAGCTATTTGATTATCACAGATTGTGGCATTTTTGATAAGCTGCACACAATATTATTTTGGAAAATAAAGTAAAAAGTAGTGGCATTTGAATTTGCATCACTTTCATGTCTATTTTTATCTCTTTTTTGTTGGGGTTCATTTTTTATATTCTTTTTGATCTTTTTCTTTCAGTCCTTTGATTCTTCTTTTAGGAATTTTGCCCTCTTTACATTTTTAATATGGGAAAACAATTTGCAGAAAGAAAAGTATGTAAATATTACAAGACTAATCATAGTCAATTCAAAATTATGAATCCTATTATTATAGGACCCTAATAGTGGCTCCACATGGGGATGGAATTTCCTGGTGAAATGTCAAGAACTTTAATATCAATAGCCTTTGAAATTTTACTGTGCTTGCCTTGAAACTATTTCCTGAGCTTTAATTTATTCATAATTATGATATTTTGTCTTTCAAACTCAGGGCCTTCTCTTTGGGCTTCAACTTTGCAAGAAAAACATACAATCCAATCTATGCTTTGCAATGTTATGTACAATGAGAAAAGTAAACAAAGTGTGTTAATGTTAATTTGGGGAATAGTAATGCTTCAGCATCCTACCATTAATAGGTCCACCTGGGATATCTGATCCATCTAACTCCTTCAAAAAGAATGCATTGCTACCTTTGTAACCATAAATGATATAGGGGCCTTTCCCAAGGAAATCAAATTTACCATGTTTACCTTTATCTTATCTCCTTGAATCCCACTTAAGAACTTTATCACCTATGTAAAAATCATCATCTTTTGTTTTCTTGTCAAATATCTTTTTAATTTGATCTTGGATAACTTGTGATTTGACATAGACTTCTTCCCTTGTTTGCTACAAGTGTATAGTCTGATTTATCCTTCTCTGTATTTCATTGGGTTCAACCTGTAGTTCTTGGATCATCTTCATCACTGTCACTCCTACAGAGGATGGAAAAACAACATCCATCCCATATACTAGTTGATAAGGGGATGTACCAATGGACTTCTTTGTGGTGAGTATGTCTTCCCATAAGGAATTAACTAAATGATCCAGGTAAATATTGGTGGCCAATTTCCTATTCCACTTGGGGGCCCCACCATTGTCTCTTTCATTTTTTTAGTTTTGGCACAACTTACTATTTTTAGCAATTTTTCGGGTCCTAAACTTCCAGAGCCATTTTGAGGCCCTAAACGACGTTTTTTGGGAAAACCATGAGCAACATGGATCCATGGACCGATGATGCTCACACAAAAAGTTGTAGTCCTCGGATAGATCTTTATAACGAGGTATGGTGCGCGTCAAATGGGGATCATATGTCAAAGTTACGTCCTCGAGAAGTTGAAACTCCAATTTACCTAAACGGGGCCCATAGTTTTGGCACTTCATCTCATAGGGTTAGGGTTTTGGATGTTTAGGGTTTTCCATTGTTTCTAAATAATAAATAGGCCCTCTAGCCTCATTTTAACATAGTTCGGAGGCCTGTAGCCACCACATCTCTTCTAAGAGATAAGCTACTAGCGCCCTAGCTAGTTTATTTCCATTTTGTCTGTAAGTAAATTTCAGTTCTTTGATATTAATGAAATGAAGTGTTATTTTCGCTGCATATTTTTATTTATGGTTATATGTGTATTCTGTTGTGTTCTTGCATAAATTTGGATTATTAACCTTTTTTTCCAGGTCTTTTTGTTATCTTCTAATAGTTTCTTGATGATATTAACCAGGCTTTTATTGGAGGATTCTGCAAGGCCATTACCTTGAGGGTAATAGGAAGTGGAATGGTCAAGGCTAATGTGGTATTTGTTACAGAAGTCAATCATTTTCTTAGAATTGAAAGAAGTTGCATTATCAATAATGAGCTTTTGGGGGCATCCAAATCTAGACAATATATTGTTTTCAAGAAATGAGATTATGACAGAATTAGTGGCTTGTCTATAAGGAATGGCTTCGATCCACTTGGTGAAATAGGATGTGGCTGTCAAAATCCATTTGTGATGGGCTGAGGAGGGTGGGTGAATTTCACCAATGAAGTCTAAACCCCATTTTTGAAAAGACATTTCTGTGGAGATGGGTTTAAGGGGTAAAGGTAATAGTTTTTTCTTCCCTTCAAAGATCTGGCATTTGTGACAGGAGGTCACATACTTTCTTACATCTGCAAAAAGTGTGGGCCAGTAAAAACCTGCCCTCAAGATTTTATCTGCAGTTGATTTCCAGTAAATGTGTCCTCCACAATCACCTGCATGAAACTCTTCCATAACTTTATCATTTTCATCTTTAAGTAAACAATTTAATAAAATGCCACCACGATCTTTCCAAAACATAGCATTATCTATGATACAAAATTTCATTGCTTTTAACTTTAGGAATATAGCTTTAGTTCTTGATAATCTAGGAGGAGCTTGTAAGTTTAGTAAAACAAATATGATATCTGCATACCAAGGTGAATCTAGAAAAGCTTCACTGATCTGTGGAGTCGCCAACTCTTCCTGATCATCTAATTGAGCAATAAAATTTATATCTAAGGCCTGACAATTCAATTCAACCATGAGTTTGGCTAAACCTTGGTCTTTAATAAGTTTGTCGGGCTTAATTTCCATGTCATATTCAAAAATAGTGGCAATCCATCTGCCTCTCTTACCATCAGGCTCATTTTGAGTCTGAATGTCCTTTACTACTGAATTTGGGACAAATGCAATGATGTGTGAGTATAAGATATACACTCTAAAGTCTTTGATAGCCTTCACTAAAGCCAATGCCTATTTTTCCATTATGTTGTACTTTAGTGTGGCATCTCTTAGGGATTTGCTGAAAAAAGCAATGGGTTGCTCATAACCTTGATCATTCTTCTGCAGTAAGACTGCAACAATTGTATGTTTTGAAGCAAAAGAAAAAATAATAAATCTTTTTTGAAAGCATGACTTATTAGGACCGGTTTTCTTGTAAGGGCTTGTTTGATTGATTCAAATGATTGTTTAGCCTCTACTGTCCATTTAAGTGTCGAGTCTTTCTTTAACATGTTATTTAGTTTTCTAATTATTTCTGCTAAATTTGAAATGGATCTTCTGAGGAAATTGATTTTACCTAGGAATGCCTGCAATTCCTTGATATTTATAGGATGACTAATGTTCAAAATGGCCTCTATTCTAGCTGGGTCCATCCTAATTCCATCTTTTGAGATTATATGTCCTAATAGTTTACCTTCTTCAAGTCCAAAGAGAGTCTTTTTGGGATTCTAAGAAATACCAAATTTTCTGCATTTAATAAACACTTGTCTCCGATGATCTAGATGTTCATTGTTAGTTTTTGAAAATAAAGTTATATCATCTAGATAAATGACAAGAAAATCATGAATTTCATTGGCAAAAGCTATATCCATAGCTCTTTGTAATGTGGATCCTGCATTCATTAATCCAAAAGGCATTTTCAATTACATGAAAGTACCCCAAGGAGTATTAAATGTTGTCTTTGGTTTGGCTTCTGGCTGAACTAAGATATGATTATATCGAGAGAATTCATCAAGCAATGAAATCCTGGATGAACCAACCACCCTTTGTAAAATAGGATCCATCTTGGGGAGGGGGTAGTTATCTTTTAGGGACACCTTGTTTAAATTCCAGAAATCAACACAAAGTCTGATTTCCCCTATTTTCTTCCTAGTGGGAACTAAGTTTGAAACCCAATCAGAATATCTGATAGGTGCAATGATCTGTGCTTCATACATCATCTTTACCTCTTTTTCAATTAAAGGCATAAGAACTGAATTGATTCACCTAAGCTTCTGTTTAAATGGTTTTTGATCTTCTTTGATAGGTATTTTGTGTTGAATGATTCTAGTGTCATAAGATTTAAGGTCTTCATAGCTCCATGCAAACACATCTTGAAATTCCTTAAACAAAGCTATGTATTTCAATTTTTATCCTTGGGGTAATGCTTTGGAAAGTTTGATAAGCTTAGGTTTATGTTCTGTTCCTATATTGCATTCTTCTATGTCTGACCTTAATGGTTCCCTCAACATTCATAAAGTGATAGATTTGAGTATCCTGTGTAAAAATCTGCCAATATTTTAAGTTGTCTGGTATAGTAGGCCTGTGTATTACCTCTGCTGTATATCAGTGATTTGGATGAAAAGGCAGATTGCAGGTGCTAGCAAAAGTTGCTAAATTGTGTGCCTGCATGTTTTATTTTCTAGGAATTACAGCAAAGTCAATTTCAAGCAACTCTTTAATCAAATCTAAAACTGTTTCTCTGTATTGGCTTAATCTAGGATTATACACAGAATATTCTCCTCTGATTTGTTTTACAACTAAGTCAGAGTCTCCCATGATAGAAACTCTTTTGCCTCCTAAATTTATAACAATCTGCAATCCTAAGATTAAAGCTTCATACTTTACCATGTTGTTCATACATTTAAAGTTCAATCTAAAGACACGACCTTCAGAATGATTGTTTTCCATGTTATGAATCGAAACTCCTGCTCCTGCTCCTAGTTTTTTCACTGAGCCATCAAAGTCTAAGTGCCACATTGATTCATGAAATATATTGTCACTGTCAACTTCCTTCTTTTTTATTTTAAAGCTGTGTTTTTATCTATACCAGAATCTGAATTACATACAATAAAAGAATCCATATCAGAATGTACAGAGTAAATGGGATAGTTCTGTGGTTGTTCTATACTACTGACCATGTACTTCATTAGGGTCTCTCTGTAAATATTTTTGAGTTGACCAAATACTGAAATAGTGGCATAAGACATGTCTAATTGTAGAGATCCCTATAGTGTTTCTCCCCATGAGCGAGATATTGGCATTCCATACTTTGGAGGGATATAAACTACTATAATATCCTTGACTATACTTTTCCTTGGGTATTGGACTAAAGTGACACATAAATCTTTTATTAAGCCAAGACATTTCACTTTTCTAGAGTCAAAATAGAAAACATCTCTATATGGTCTAGTGACATCTAAATTCAAAGTTTCTATGATGGCTTTTGGCATTAAATTGTGGGATGCTCCTGAATATAGCATAGCATTGTGTAAAATTTGATCATGAATACTCAAGCTAATGTAGAAAGGAGGAACATCCCCTTCTTGATGTTTTCCATTTACCTCAGGGCCAAAGTAGTTATGGTTTATCATCATTTAGATTTACAGAGTCTTCTCCTTCATTGATGTTTAATGTTTCAGTGATCTGTGATTTGTATAAATCATGTTTTACCAACTCTCTTAAAGGAATTGGTATTTTCAATTCAGATGTTAAATGGTGCTTGTGTTTTTCCTAATTGAATGATTTCTTCTTTAGTAATTGTAGTTTGACTGTTTTTCTCTTCTTTATCTAGAGTTGGTTTTTTTTGTTTGTGTTTCCACTGTTTTACTGTTTTCAATTTTCTTTTGTGGGAAATTTTGAGTAGCAGTGGTAGTTTTGACAGATTTTGAAGTTTCAACAACTGTTTTGGCAGTAGTTGTTTTAGGATCAACTGATTTTTTATCAGCAAGAGATGTTTTTGGATCAGCTAAAGTTTTAGAAGAAGGTGTTGTTTTAACAGAGGCTGTTGTTTTAGCAGCAACATATTTTTGAGGATCAGCTGATGTTTGAACAACAGTATCTGTAATGTCTACAATTTTAGGATTGGGTGCAATTTTTGGACTATAATTTTTCTGATTTGAACTAGAGTTTTATTAGGTTTCCCAAGGGAGAATTTGAAGTACTTTGGTTGTAGAAGCTTCTACTCTTTTCTTGGTCTGAGTTTGGGCAAATTTCTTAGTAGGGGCCTCTACATTTTTCTTACTCCTAAGGTTATATTGCTTGTGAACTTCATTAATGGAAAACTCATAACCTTGCTTATAATCAAAAGACTCTCCAGATTCTAACTGTAACTGTTGTAGTTCATATAATTCATGTTCTTCTTGTGTAAGAAAAATAGTATTATCATCATTAATTCCCATTAAGTTAATCTGAGTGTCTTCGTCTTCTTCATTTTGGTGAGAAATTTCAGCATATTTCTCTTGGAAAGTTGGTCTTATTTGTTGGTCAGGTGCTGATTCTCTAGATTTACCGGTGTTGGTATTTTTCCTAAAGTTGGGATTTCTTATTTGAGGACCTTGTTGTTGATTATACACTATGGTTTCCTTTCCATACTTTCTAATATATCCATCATTTTTTCCATAGCTTTTGCTAGATTATCTATTTTACTACCTGATGTGTTTGTTTCCTCCTTTATTATTACCCTTCTTTCATTTCTCATTCTGGCTCTCTTAGCTAACAAATTTTCTTCTACACTAACTACAATGCTTTGCATTTGTTCTAGTGTTTCTGGGTTCCTTTCCCTCAGTTGGTATGACATATCCATATCAAAACCATCAGGAAATTTGAGTAAAGCTAGATCTGGTGGGGGTTTAATGTTTGCTGGAATAAAATTATAGATACTATTGAATCTAGTACAATAGTCCTGAACTAACTCATTAGGTGCTCTTTTTATGTGTTCATATTCAAACAAAATTTGTAAAGGATTCTTCTTTTTCTCCCATATATTGATAAAAAATCTATGGAAAGCTTTTAAATCAGCAATATGATTAGCAGGTAAAGCTTTAAACCATTTCTTTACTTCTCTAGTTAAATTTTGGGCAAACAGTCTCATTTGAACACCAGATTAATCAATTTCATGAAATTCAAAGTAATTAGTCATTTTGTTAACATGTTGTTGTGCAGTGTATTGACTAGTTGCATCAAATTGAGGGATTTTTCTTTGGTAATCATGGGGCATGTTATGTAATTGAGCTGGTAGGACCAATGGGGCATATCTGGCAGCCATGGCTAAGATTCTAGCTTGGCTGGGAGGTAAATTCTTGGTGATGAGGTTGAAGTACTTACAGATGAGGTTGGGACACTCGAAGATGTACTTGGAAATGTGGTTGAAGTGCTTGAAAATGTAGCAGCAGTGCTAGAAGGTGAACTTGAAGTGTTTGGAGATGGAAATAAAACTCTAGGTTGAAGAGGAAGCTTAGGGGTGAAGGATTCTGTGGATGAGGTGTAGTGGAAATAATATATGAGGTGGTACTAAATAAATTTGAATTTACAAACTCTGAATGAATGGTAGAATTCTTAGTGGTATAAGCAGATAAAGCAATCAATTCAACAGAATGTTGGAAATAAGCTTCATCAATTTCCTTAATCAAAGTTGCAGCCAAAGCATTAAGTTTATCAAAAGGTTCAAGGGCTCATTGATTTGAAATAAGTGAAACAGTCTCCTTCTTAGTTTCAATAAATGAAAGGAAATCAGGATCTATTACACTATCATAGATGGAACTTTCTGATTTAGTTCTGAACAAAGATTGCTTAAAAACTAAATCAAATTCATTTTCTTGTAAACTTGATAATTTTTTGGGAAGAGAATTTGCTTTGTTTAATGGTCTTTTATTTCTTAAACTTTCTACTTTTTTTTTTGTTTTTCTTTAAAAAAATTTCAGGATTATCTACTATTATAGCAGCCTTTGGTTTAGGATGAGACCTGGTATAGTAGGTTCTTCTGGAAGCCATAATTTTAGTTTTTAATGAAAATTTTACTTTACAACCTTTAAAACAACCTCAAGGTGAAAAGATGAGTAAAAGTATTTCATTTAAGGTTTATTTAAAACATTGAGGATTGATCTCCCCAGTATGGTCGCCAGTATGTTATCACTCCAATAATTCTCAAGGGTTGTTTAATATTTTTGGTTTAAAGAATATTAGAGGTAACCACAAACCTACTTTTAAGCTTTAGGATCTAGCCTTCCTAATGCTCAGAGAGGGCTCTCTCTATATGATTTATCTTTTTTGATTTTAGTTTATTTTAGGCTAGTTATGTAAGATAATGGGTTTTTGATTTTGGGTTTGGATTGGTGGTGGGATCACTGATTCAGATGGATAGATGTAGGTATTTATTCCATTGGGCTATTGGAGTCAATGTGTCAAGCAACAGAGCAGAATCAAGGTTTTAAAGGGAAGTGTTCACAATGAAAGATAGCTAAGTAAATTAAGATATTTAGGTTGGATGATGAAATGGTTTCAATCGGGATGAGAGAGCAATTAAGAATTCTCAGATCTAGATAATGAGGGAAATGATAGAGGTCAATCGAAAATAGGGAGAAATTAAGAATTCCCTAATCTGGATATCAGTAGAAAACATAAAAATGACATAACAGTTCAAGACAGAGTGTTTTTAAACAAGTTATAAAATAATATTCATGTTATACATTTAGATTTAGAAAACATGCAAGTATGTGAAAACTTCAGAAAATAACACATAAAAATTGAGAGAACTTCACTGAAGTTGCCCAACACATGAATCCTATAATATAATGCCTTTATTGCTCAATCCAGTCTGCTGACTTGAAAATGGTACAAAGAACCCTCTGGTTCAGATCAGTATATCTATAGAAATGTTTTAGCAATCCACAATCCACACTCAATACTTCAAATTATGAAGTATTTATAAAAAAATAATACAAAATATCATAAACTGTTTTAGGAATTATTCAAGGAAAAATAAATATATTCATGCAAGAAGATAGAGACAGCTATCTAACTAATGCAAGTTGTCCATGATTTTATTGATTTTGTTGTTTGTTGTCTTTGACCTTTTGCTGATTTGTCTCTGACTGTTGCTCAACGAAGGCTGTTGTTGAGTGTCCTTTATGCTAGCTGTTTATTTACTTTCAACTCTACTTTGTACTTTAAACTTTGTCTTTTATAATCTGCTGATCACTTAGGATGTTTCACTATGGGCTGCAGGAAGGTCATATGCATCTTCCTAGTCTTGTAGTCAAATGCTGAAAGCAATCTGCTTTGGTCACTAGGTGACTGCTTCCAGTATTGGGTATATGTATCATCCTTTAATGCCTCATTCCTGATATTGATCTCTTTATACTTCTGTATGATATCCTACTCTTTTTTTGCTGGTTTGCTCGATGAAGACACTTCAACACTATGCTGATTTTGAATAATTTGAGTGTTTGATGTTGAAGGTTGGTGAGTTTCTTTAGAAACTGCAGGAGGTGCATTATCCTTTACCACTGTATCTGTATCAATCAATTCAATAGTTTCCACTTCTTCATTTACAATATTTAATTTGGGCTTATTCCTATACATCAATTTGAATTTTGTTTCATTGGTGGTCTGTGCTGAGTATGATCCTTCTTCTCTTTCTCTCTTGGAGTTCCTATCATGTGGGGCTGGAGTCTGCAAGATAAAACTAGTATCACCTTGCTTCTCTGCCTCTTTTAAAGTATTCTCCAACCTTTCATAATGATTGGAGTATTTCTCAATGTCTAGCTTAGATTCATGTATATAAGGAGTTAATTTACATTTGACTCTTAACTTGATTATAACTCCTAAAGGATCATAATACCATTGGAAAATTTGATTGAACTTAAATTCCTGCAAATATTTTTCTGCTTGTTGACTTGCATCTCTACTGTTGCAAAAAAAAGGGCCAATATGATTCTTTATCTTAAACTGTGTCTTCTTTTTGGATGACAAGAAATTTATTCCATCAGAATTAAGGATCTGCCTGATATATTCAAGTGCAAATAACCTCATTGGGAGGTATTTGGGAAGCTTGTATTGAAAAATATTAGATCCATATACCCTAATCTATGCGTGGTTCTGATAAAGGTACCAATATCCTGTCCTACTATTTTCTGATAACTACATGACCTTTTTTATATCATCAATTATTCTTGGTTGACTGCTGCTGTTCAACATGTTGACAATTGGATGGATGAATGAGTCAATAAAGTCTGTGTATGTGAACTCTATTGAATCGTTCTTGATTAAGGAAGTCCAAAATATTACTAACTGTGGATTACCTTCAACATCTAGTTTCTGAAAGTTGATGGCAAATATTTCAGGTTGAAAGTATAGAAACATGTGGAATAAAACAGATGAATACTTGAAAACACCTTCTTCAGGCATTTTAACGAGCTGTTCATGGATTGTATCAGCAAGGTACTGGGAAAAATTGAATATGGTAGCAGGAGGCTAAGTAGGGGTGAAAATAGACAAGAAAACTAAGACTGAAGCATCAACATGCTCATCAGTGAAATAACACAGAATAAAAGACAACATGCTAATAATATGCCTGGTTCTCTTAGAGAATATAGCTGCTGGATAAAGAGGGTTGGTCTTGGGAGTCTCTACTAATGAGGGAATGAATGTTTGGAATACTAGAACCTCTTGGGGAAATCCAATTTTAGATATAACTCAGTGAGGAACTCAATGGACAGTGGGGTTTCATCAGGCCTAAGTTGAATTTACTGCATCTGATTTATTGATTCAGTTGTAATGGTCAATAAGATTTCTTTTCCAGGTGTTATAATGGCTCTTTGATCAGGCAAATACATATTTTGACAGAGTCTGATGACCTCTGGACACTTTAAGGTCTATGGGACAATGTACTTGGGAAAATTGGACTCCCAAATGAAAACCTCATCATCTTGGTCAATTGACTTATCATGGCTCCAGCAGTGGAGCTCAAGAAGGTTAAATTTAGTGATAGGGTCACTAATTTTAAAGTCTCTGTCTGCTAAGGGAGTGTGTTCTACATCCACAACTGGAGGTTGCAGGGGATTAGCAGTTACAATACCTTGGGAAGCCATATTTATTAATTTTAATAAATTGATTACTCTTTTGGTTAAAAAAAAAACAGGTTCAGGCCTTTAGGAGCACCTCTAAAAGATATTTACAGTCTACAGAATGGTTTTGGGATGAAACTGTGGCTTTTCTTTTGGTCTACAATGCTTCAATTGATCAAATAATTAGTCTCAGTACTTGAGGAATTTTGTGAAAAGATAACTAGGGTCTGCAGAAAAGGTTTGGGAAGCAATAGGGCATCCTTTTGGTCTGCAAAGGCTCCTAAATTGATTCAATTAATTTGTTACTTTCTTGCTATAAGTACATGCTTCAGTATTTCAGGAATACCAGGAAAAAATGAAGCTTTTATGTTTGCAGAAGGATTGTGAGGCAACTGAGGTTTTCTAAGGCTTCGGTTGTCTTTATACTGCTTTAAATAAGTTTTGCAGCGTCTTTGGCAGCAAGAGTCTCGAATTCTGGTGCAAAAGAGCTTAAAAACAGGTCGGTAGCTATTCTTTAGCTTAGGAATAGGTCGACAATCTTCTTCTCCACAAACTATAATAGAAAAATGGTGAAAAAAGGCTGCAAAGGGTAGTCTTATGTGTTTTTAACCAGCATTGATTAAAAATTAATGTGCGGGGTTAATTTCTAATGGGGGGTTGGTATTGGTAACGGGTGAAAAACAACCCAGTGGTTTTCGCATTGGCATAAGCGGGTAAGTGGAATTATTTTGGAGGATGCGATGGAATAAGGGACTACCACATAATGGGGAGCGGGGCTCTGAAAACAACTCATTTTGCAAGCTCTGCATAATGTTAAAATTCAGGCATTCGTGGATGCGATAGAGATTATTGTCCACAGGATTTGATCAATCTTGATCAGACGAATGGGCAAATAGCAAGGATTTTTCAGGGATTTTTTATAGGCGGGGCCCAGGGAATAACATCATGTGATGGGATATGTAAAGGGTTTAATATGTAGCAGAGTTATAAGGTAGGTCCAGGATATATTAAATGCGGGAAAATTAAAGCTATATGTTATACAAATATAAGGGGCTGGGGATAATATATATATATAGGAATTAATTAAATGTGGGGTAAATGTGTATAAAGGGATTTAATACATATGGGAGTGTTAAAGATATACAGTGAAAAGTTAATAAGTGCGGGATTTTAAAATACACTAAGGATAGTGTTAAAAATAATATAAGGAAGGATTTATCAATGTGGGACCCGATATATTATTTTAAACTTTAGACTTAGCGTAAGTGTATTTTAGGGGGTATTTTTAGAAAAGGGAAATTAATAAAGGGATTTTTTACTTTTCCAAATGTAATATGTTTTTTTAACTAAGGAAAAGGAGTTTTTTTTGTAGGCAAAATGAGTGAAGTAAGGGGAGAGGGTTAAAATGAAGGGGAAGGAGTACTTTTACAAGGGAAAATGAATTTAGAGGGAAATTAGTGAATATGAAATTATCATTTTCTGCTATCCATGCCTTGTGAAAACTGCTTCTACCTACGCATCATCTACCCTAACATTTTTTCTTCATTCATTTTTGGTGCATTTGAGCTTGCATACCCTTTTTATTTTTCTTTTAACAACAAGCCATCTAATTCTAACCTTATTACTTCCAATGGCTTAGATTAAACTGTTGAGCTCATTTGTTATTCTCTACCTAACTACTGATCTGCCAAGATTAAACAGTTTGGATAGATATTTATTCTCTATCTATCAACATGAAATTTAAAGCATGAATAATCAAGATTAAGCTATTTGATTATCATGAATTGTGGCATTTTTGACAAGCTGCACACAATATTACTTTGCAAAGTAAAGTAAAAAGTAGTGGCATTTGAATTTGCATCACTTTCAGGGTATATTTTTATCTATTTTTTGTTGAGGTTCATTTTTTATATTCTTTTTGATCTTTTTCTTTCAGTCCTTTGATTCTTCTTTTAGGACTTTTACCCTCTTTACATTTTTTAATATGGGAAAAAAATTTGCAGAAAGCAAAGTATGTACATTTTACAAGACTAATCATAGTCAATTCAAAATTATGAATCCTATTATTATAGGACCCTAACACTACCAATCAAGAGACATTGATGTATTCTCACTGTCAATAATGAAGGAGTTTGCCACTAATGACTGAAAACCCTAAGGTACTAAAAAAATGACTCTAGATCTGATTCCCATAGAAATGAGTTGTATTCTATGGGAAAATATCTACTGGAAGGAAGGAATTAAGGAATCCCACACCAATCCAATGCGAGTGTAACCTACAGGCCAATAATTTGGAAGGAATCAGATGAAGAGCATTGAAGTAACCATCCCAAAGCATGTTTCTAGCTTACACAAGATGTGGATAGCGCATGACAGAAACCCTTTGAACCAACCAATAATTTAAACTAACACAGAGGCGAGGAAACCACCAATAGGGTCAAATGGAAACCAAGGTACTGAACGAATCCCAATGTGTGATAATGTAAGTTGACGTTGAACATAAGGGAAACCACTCAATCAAATACCCATGATACTTTTTGATGCTGAGCACAAGGTCACCTATCAATGATGGAAATAGGGCCAGGGTGCAGCTCCAGACCTACTCTCAGAGCAATTTGTCGAAGTCAATAAGAGCAGACCCGCTAGCAAGAAGTCAATGGAGACCTTCTTAACTAGCACGAGAAAAGGACCAAATAGCTGATGTGATATTGAACATAACTTTGGCAGACTGGGTATGGCTGACTGAAAATGAGGCAAGAGACACCGCAGAAAGGTCGACTCAGGTTTACTTCCCTTGAACAAAAGCACAAATCAAATGTGACTGTATGGCAACATATGATAACTTTGTCTAATTTTTTCATGCAGGAGGCATAAAAAAACTCTCCATGTGATTGGAAGAGATAACCAACCAGAGGAGTACTGACTCAATGACAAGGTTATGGATCTCCTAAGTCAAACTAAATCCCACCCCAATGGAGGAAAGACTTGTTTTGAGTGCTTTGTTCAAGGGCGACACAATTGACTCTTGCTGCCATCAATTATGGAAGTAATGTCCCGTTCCAACTCTTTTTGAAATATATATATATATATATATATATATATATATATATATATATATATATATATATATATATATATATATATATATATATATATATATATATATATATATATAT
Source organism: Pinus albicaulis (assembly GCA_034641835.2). Classification (NCBI taxonomy): domain Eukaryota; kingdom Viridiplantae; phylum Streptophyta; class Pinopsida; order Pinales; family Pinaceae; genus Pinus; species Pinus albicaulis. Next base: position 2,062,431,468 of record CM076575.1, read on the forward strand.
TGTCTTTTTCATGTTTTAAAATCTTGAAAAAAGAATAAAATAATGCCTATAGTACAGTGGAAAGAACGAGAGTCCAAATACAGATGCCCTAGTGTTACGTAGGTATATCCTCTATGCAGACAGAGACGATCCCTCTAGCCCTAGGGTGGGTCTAGAAACAAAGGGAAATGCTAAAGTGTTGCTTCCTAGTTAATGAATGAACAAGAGACATGGTAGATTGACCTACTTGGAATCCAATGCTGTCATCGTTGCGGAAAGAGTAGTAGCCTCTCGCTCCTACCTTGGAAAATCACAATCTGTTCGCTGTTACGCTCGGATACCCGCACATAGAAAAAGAGACAAGAACAACATACGACATCATAGTTTCACTCATAAATATTAACCAGTCAAAGAGGGCTAAACATATCACATTACATAAACATCATAACACAATAGTGGAACCAAACAATATTCATGTATATAAATGAATAGAAGGAAGAGTTACAACCGATGCTTTGACATTGTAGTCTCCTCCAGCGGGGTTCAGGCGAAGCACGTCTCAGATGTTCGTCAAGGAATTTGGACAGGATGAAGGCATGGACTCAAGCTTTCTCAGAAGTCATGGACTCAAGCTTCCTCAACGTAATTACTTCTTATTCTATCTTCTCTTGTAATTCAGCTATAGTATGTATAATTCTCCAAGTTCAACTAGCTTTTACTAAGAGAGATAGTTTCTTTTATATAGGAAAAGGAGGAGGTTGGGATCCCTACAAAGGTGGGAGGGAGCCTTATCCTTTAGGAGAGTTCCAAGGGAGGTGGAAACTACTACCTAAAGGAGGGAGTCGAGGTGGTTGGAATGTAACCTCTGCCTCTATTTTTAAAAAACATTCCATAAAAAGCACAGAGTGCCACCTGGAATAGGCCCAATGTTAATTTTCTAGCTTGGCGCGGGGGTGCAACTGGCTACTCACGCCAAGGCAAAAACAAAGGATTTTACAACTTTGCTCAGGAAATTGTCAACAGAAGGAATATTTCCCTCATGAAAAGGGATGTAAGGATGGTCTTTGCAAGGCATGACACTTCTTATTGGTCACAGAAATGACCCTCCAATGTGCAAGTTGGGGATTGGAGGATAGTGACAAAATTCTATGTAACAGATGCCCCCTAAAGCATGAGGTCCGAGGAAGAGGGAGGGGTGAAATGCTTTATGAGAACGCATTCGAACCAAACACTGCTGTCGGAAAACCTACAATTACAAATACAACTGATATCTCTGATCCATGAACATGTGGCATGGGTGCAACCATCCATAATAGAGTACATAAAGACTGAGATATGAGGTATGGACGCAGCCATCCAGAAATATGGATCAACAAGTAGACTCAGGTATGGTCGCAACCATCCAATCAAAAGAGTCATGTAATAAGTCATGAAAATCCACAGAAATCCACAAGTTGGATTTTATCATACAAAACCTAGGGTCTTGTGCTCCATCTCGACCCGAACAAGTACAATTTCAAGCATGCGAATATATGAGATGAAGTCGAACATGTAGGAAAATCGTCTGATTACCAGCAAATGACGAAAGGTGTTAACAGACATGAGAGAAACCACCAATAATGACAACGGACCTCAAGGTACGAAAGGTACAATCTAAGGAATGTGAACAATGATCTGACATCGAACACCCGCAGAATCACTTGATCGAAGGTCAATGATGTGAACCTTGCGTCGAATGCGAAAAACCTGCCATTGAGGCATGCAAGCTCCAAGGTACCAGAAGGGAGTCTCTAGATAAAATTCCCAGATAATGAGCTGAAGTCGACAGGAAGTGAACTGGTCGAAGGAGGGCCATATTTTTTCCCACATCATCGACATGAGACAGAGGAACATGATGATAGTGACTCAAGACCAACATATAAATATAGGAAGGTTGACAACCGTAAAGGAAAACTTCTCTTGAACATATCAGCAACACGACACTGGATTTGGAATTATTTCACATCAAAGGATCTGAGGTCATGGCGACATGGAAAAGAGCAGATGAGAGGTCAAAAGAGATTACCCAAACCCATGGAGGCAAAAATTACGAAGTGAGATGTCCCCAATCCGACAAAAAATGCAGACAAGTGCCATGTTCAAGAGCGACATACTACCAACATAACTAAAACTTGGTTCCTTTTTCCCCCACCATTTCTGGCGAGTACCCAAATTATTTTTTAAAACAAGCTTGAAGGGGATAACATATGCTTGACATATAATTTTGTCCTTCTGACAAATCCATCCTAGTACATTTTACGAGCCCTAGGAAGGAGGAACTCGAGTAACATCATGGCGACGAAGTCTGATGTCATCAGTGTTTAACGAGTTTGACAAAGGGAGAACTCAACATCTTTTCATGTGTAGAGAGTTTGAAAAGAAGGTGGAAAAGAAAAATCCAACAGTCCCTTTTTGTAGGTAGTCTCACAGATCTAAAAAGGTAGAAAACTATGTCTGCGAGAACCTCTTAGCCGCGATAGGCTAAGGTATTCCTTTTTTGTAAATAATCCATGCCAGCCCGAAAAAGGGTTAGACATATACTGGGTAGATATCGTTTTGCAGCCATTTAACGAGTTCAAAACGACAAGAATCTCGGCAATATTTTCAATTTTAGAGAGTCAGAAAAGAGCTGAAAGATGACTCCAGTAGTGACTTTTTCATGTTTTTTACCGAGTTCGAAAAAGTATAAAATATAACTCGTTACTTCATCACTGTCGCATAAAATCCTATTGCTACACAAGAGAAACGTGTAAAACCCATTTCTCGAAAATAATACAATAAAATAATCGAATAATATGTCTTAAAACCTAATTAGGGTTGTGAAAAAGTTATAAAATGCCAAAAATTGTAAAAATAATTACTTTTCACTTTTTACCTCTTGTGGAGCAATAGTTACCCATTTCACTGTGCAATCTTGTGGCGACGATAGCAGACCAATCTCAAATTTGTTAGTTCCAGGTAAGAGCCGAGATCCCTCTTGTCACTTTAAGTCATTTATTACTATCTGCAATTTTCAATTTTAAATTATGGGGGAAGAAATGTAAATATTAGGGCACGGCGGTCGGCGCAGGTTTCGGGCACAGAGTCGCGCCAACCGCCCAATTTTCTACACTAGGGCGCGCCAACGGTGCAAACCATTTTTATGTAAAATGTTAATCAAATACCCCAATTATTCACAAATTTAAGGTTCAGAAATGGCTAATATCGCTCATATGCATGTGTTTACAGGTAGAAAGAGGCAAAATGGTCATAGAATGGAAAGAACGGGAACATAGCGAAGAAGACGAGCTGGCCATGGAAAATGAGAGAGTCATGGAAGCTCTCAAAAACTGTGGTCTAAAAAAATTCTTCCTAACGCTATGTCTCCGAGCCCAACCAGAGTTATTACAGTATTTGATTAGCATATGGGATGAAAATCAAGAGAAGTTCATCCTTCGGGATCAAGAACTTGAGATTGAAGTCTCTGACACCTATTTCATAATAGGATTATCGCGGAGGGGAGTAGCACCAATCCTAACCGACACCCGACCTTGCATGGAAAACATGATGATGGTGATAGACAGGGCATGTCCAGGAGTACGGAAGGGATCAAGCAGTGGGAAATTTTATATCCAGACTATCCCAGACTTGACACTAAGAGTAGTGCTACATACCATCACACGAGCTGCAGGATCACAGGCATTGCACGAAGCAACAAAGACACAATTGCTTCTTGCTGTAGACTGCTTGGCACCAACCATCTACAACTGGGCAGAGGCTGTGACAATAAACATAAAACGCCAGCTAAAAAAATGCAAGAAGGGAAAATTGAAGCAATTTGGTTATGGAGCTATTATGGTATCATTCTTCTTGGAACGATTACCCATTTTCCAGCGATAAGAGGTCATAGTCCCGACACCACTAGTGAGAGAACCATGGATGGCCCGATGGGCTGCTCTGATGCCAAGGGTAGGGGGCGGTCAAAAGATGTCCTAGAGACCAGAATTATTCGATTAGCTCCGTCAACAACTGATTGTCGTGGAGGAATGGCCCTACTCTGGTACAGATTTCACTGAAGATCCGGACCTCCCACTCCCAGAGGGAGAGGATTAGGATGAAGATTTGGGTGAGACTCATTTTTTAAGTTTTATGAGAATCATGATTTTTTTATCTATGCGTGTTATGAATTTAAATCCATGTGTTGCAGATGTTGGCCCAGAGGGACCCATAGGCATGTCACCGATAGCAAGGCGAATCCCTTGCGATTTCGACCCTCAAGGCGAGGGCGACGAGGAAGATGAGATAGTGCATAATATGGAGGGAATCACCCGAGGAGTCCCAGACTATGCACGATTTGAGGATGTTCCACGTGCCTACCAAAGACATACTGTAGGGGTGCCCAGCCAAATTCACCGCTTGCTGAGGCGGCTTGTATGGGTAGTGACATGTTATCACGAGCACCATGCTGATTAGACACCTAGGTTTTATTTTCATCTGCATATTTTGAGAGACATGATGTCTTAGGATGTAACAAAAACATACATATATTTTTTGAAGTTATGAAGCACACAGCTGCAAACATGCGATATATATATATATATATATATATATATATATATATATATATATATATATATATATATCTATTTTCCTACACAGATCTTTTACATGTGATGATGATTTTACAAATTACGCAAATGTCTATCTAATACAATGTTAGCCAATGTATCAGTTAATGTATTCATTCGTCTAGGAATATGCTGATATGTAATAAGATCAAAATGTCTTTCTAGCAAATGAATATGTAAATACAATCTCAAAATGTGCAGATTTCTAACTGAATAATGACTATTGAGTTACAAAATGACAAGCTGTGAATCTAGATTTACAAGCAATGCGCGTATGCTGAGGTTGATTGCTTCAGTTAATAGCTCAATAACAACGCTATATTCAATGACATTGTTTGTAGCTCATCCTAGACAAATACCTTGCAGATCTATCAACTCACCAGCAGGATCATAAATTACCCAGGCTGCTGAAGACAAATTCCTGGTACTGCGGGAAGCACTATCCGCGAAACTGACATAAGGGGTAATAGACATCTGCACGATAAGCAAGACCCAATAAGCAAGAAAACACTCACAAAGAACATCAAACCAAAACATGTACAAAAAATGAAAATGACATCTATGTACAACTATTACACATGGATGACTCATGCATAATATTTTTTGAGATACAACCCATTTCTGGGCTGTTCAAGAGGATGACCTTCGTAATCAATAAGCTCATGGGCCCCATTTTCAATACACATTTAATGATGTAGGGCCCATGCCACACAGGTTGAAATTTTCTTGCCCCCAGCTTATCATGATCTTGGTCATACAGGAGGACGAGATCTCCTTCAACGAAAGAACGAGGGGAAACTGACTAGTCAAAATGAGCCTTAACCCTCTTTTTTTGTGCCTCGATAACCAAAGCAGCAAAGCGGCGAGTTTCATCCAGCCTTTCTAAATAAAGGAGATGCTCTTCTTCTGGTGAAGTGTTGGGTAGTAATTCAACAACCAACTTAAGCAAAGGTATTTCACATTCAATCAAAAGAGTAGCTTCGAGACCATATACCAACTATAAAGGAGTAAACCCGGTTGCACTCTTAACTGAGGTTCGGTATGCCCAAAGAGTCGAAAATAACATGAGATGCAAATTTGATTTATGGATCCCAATCGCACGTTGAAGCATTGTGACAAGAACTTTGTTCATAGCTTCAACCTAGCCATTGGCCTGAGGGTAGTACGACGTTGAGCTGTCGTGATGCAGACCTAACCTAGAAGTCAACTTTGCCACCATATAATGCCGAAAATGAGAACCATGATCGGTAATGATGGCTTGAGGGACACCAAACCTAGCAATAATGTGATTGAATATGAATTGAGCAGCTGTTATACCGTCAGCGGCAAGTGTAGGCATTGCTTCAACCCATTTGGTGAAGTAGTCCACGACTATGATAATATAAGAATGCCCCCCAGCCGAGTGAGCATTACACGTCATAAAATCGATGTCCCACTTCACAAAGAGACCAATGGTAATGAAAGGATGAAGAGGAACGAGTGGCGCATGCATCTTGCATTGGCAAATCTGGCAATCATGGCATTTACGAACAACGACAATGTAGTCTTTGAAAATAGAAGGCCAAAAATAACCAGCATGAATAATTTTTTAAGCAGTAGCATAACGAGACATGTGACCACCACAGGCGCCACTGTGACAGTCATTCACTGCTTTCTCAGCCTCCTCGAGAGTCAAACATCGATGGAGTATAGAATTGACTCCAATACGATAGAGTGTATCTCCAACTATACGATAAGGTTGTGACTGATGGTGGATGCGTCGGCGGGCATCATTCAACAACTCAGATATAAAGACGAAGTCTGGAGATAGACGATGATATCACCGTACCAAGGATCAAGGGTGCTAATCAAGAAAAGTGAATCCTCTGGAATGGATTCCTGAAAACGAAAGGGAGCAGAGTCGGAAGGGAGAGAAAAAAGCAAATCAACAAAAACTAATGATTTCTTAGACTTGGCAGCAGTAAATTCCAAATCAAACTCTTGGAGGATAACAATCCATTTAGAGTATTTTCCCCCCAGCAATTTTCGAGACAAGATGTAGGTCATGGGGTTGCAATCATAAATCACCATCACTATGCATAAGAGAATATAATGATGAAAACTTTGGACTGCTTGAATTGTAGCTAACGCTAACTTCTCGACATGAGCATAACGAGTTTCTGGGTCGAGAATGTTACGAGTCAAGTAATAAATAACATGCTCATGATCGTCATCATCGTATTGTACCAAAACCATGGAAATTGTGCTGAAAGCAACAACTAAATAAAGGGAAAAATCACAATGATAATTTGGAGGGTGAAGTAGAGGAGCATTGACAAGCAATGTCTTCAACGCATCAAAAAATTTCTGAGTGATTTCATCCTAACAGAAAGGGACACCCTACTTCAACAATCGTGTGAATCCTTTAGCTACTTCAGCATAGTTAGGTATAAAATGATGTAAAAAAATATCTTTCCCTTATAAAATATACAACTAATGTAATGAGGAAGGAGAGGGGAGATTGAAAATAGCCTCAAACTTGAGAGGATCAAGGCGAATTCCGTCTTTGGACACGATAAACCCTAAAATTCTACTGGAATCAACGCAGAAGACACACTTGTGTGGATTAAGCCGAATGTTATAGTGTCTAAAATGAAGAAGAATCTGACGAAGATGGTCAGGGTGATCCCTATGCTTAGCCGAATGAGCTAGAAGGTCATCTAGATAAGGCTGCACGATGTGACGAATATCATGAAAGGTGTAAGACATCGCACGTTGAAATGCGGCCCCAACATTCTTTAAACCAAAAGGAAGCTTCTTATATGCGAAGGTACCCGAAGGACAAATGAAGGCAGTCTTGTGTTGATCATTCAAGAGAATGTTGATCTGATTATAACCAGAAAAATTGTCCATTAGGGAAAAAATATCACTCCCGACACAGTCGTCAATGATTTGATCAATGAAGGGAGTAAGATAATTATCCTTGGGACAAGCTCGATTAATAGCACGATAGTAAACACAGACATGAATAGTACCCTATTTTTTGTCTACAAGAACAATATTAGAGACCCATTCTATCAATGGAATTGGATAAATGAATCCAGCTTTAAGAAGCTTTTCCACTTCGGTTTTAATGGCAGCAGCTTTCTTAGGATGTACCGAACGAAGACACTGGCAAACAGGTTTTAAACCGGGGCAAGTATGAATTTCATGTACCACAATGCTAGGATCAATGCTGGGAATTTCTTCATAGGACCACGCAAATACATCACGAAATTCGCGAAAAAGGCTAGTATAGACTTGTACTTCATCGGAAGAACAAGTGACCCCGATATGGATGTTCTCGACAATTCCCAGTTTAACGGAAATGTCAATAGGGACAGTCTTTGTAATGTTACTCAAGTTACCTTTCGAAAAAACTTCATGGATCTGAATAGGTGTTTGAAGCGGAGGAGAAGGAACCTGAGAAGTAAAACGCTCAAGACAGGTAGACATGGCCTCGAGACTTGGTAGGAACGAGGAACGATGATGATTATTGTCCCACGGGAGATATTCGAGAGACATGGTTTCCACGATGGCCTTATCTGAGGGAAACACTTCTTTCAAAGGATCTGGAGAATCAAAATCACCAAGCCAAGGGGATTGAGAATAAATGTCAAGAGATACGCTTGAAGGAGCATAATCAGAGGTTGGAGTATCTGAAACAACAATGAGTTCACAATAATCAATTTCAACCGGACTCAATGGCATCGAATCTCCGAAAGAAGCAATCTGTTCAGGCGAAGGGATAACCCATGGGTCATCGGTTCGAGAAATCATGTTAACCTAAAAAATATCTGGTGGTGGAAGGGGAAAAACACCCATGAGGTTAGGATCCTTGAAAAGGCCTGGCCCTATGCTCTCGTAGGGAGTAGGAACCTTATCCACGTACGGAACATTGTTCTTAGAAGAAGAAGTGAAAAAAGACAACTGATCAACAGTGATGATCTCTCCTTTGTGCGGGAACTTCAAAACACGAAAGAGAGTGGACGGAACACATATCATTGCGTGAGTCCAACTGTGACTGAGGAGAATATTATAATTAAGCTTAGCATCAACAACTTCAACCTCGACATTGACTATCTTCCCTTCTAACTTCATCGGTAAACTAGCGAGAACACCAAGAGGTTTAGACTCTCTTCCATCAAATGATTCAAGGGCATTGGGTGACGAGGTGAGAGTTGGAGAACCAATGGATTTCCAAAAATTAGATGACATAACACAGGTAGATGCACCCTCGTCCATGACTACCCGGTGAATGTTCAAACCATTTATACCAACTTGAATGATGAGTGCAATTTGGTGTGGTAGTTGGGAGACAAAATTCTCTAAATCGAAAGCGAGCAAGCTAGTATCGGCAGGATCAACCCCACCTATCACGGATAACAATGCTTTCCTTTGTGATGGACAACTCTGAAGTACTTCTAACGTAGATATTGCGGATGGCACCTGAGCCAAATCCTCAACAATACTGTAATGCTGAGCGGCACAGGCGTTGGGATTGCACGAAGACTTATGGAGCACACCTTTGGAAGGTGGTCGCACAACAGATTGTCTATTAGGCCATTCAATCCCAAGAGGGCCAGAAATAGGTGGAGGAGGAGGACCATCAATGACCTGTTTCCCTGCTGCCTGATGAGAGCCAGAATAGTCTTTCGACCAAGTAGTAATAGAAACGGGTGCAAAACCGTTCATCATGAAGACCTAAGAACCAAATGGGGCAGAGGACTAAGGTTTCTCTACCATCTGAGTTTGCTGAGTAGGAAAAGGTTCTTTGAGAATGACCGAAGCTCCTTGAGTGCCTTTGAGCAATCAGTTCACTTCGAACTGTCGAGGAGAGTCTTTGGTGAAGTGATCTTCATCACAAATTAAATAAGGATACTTCGGTTTACATTGAGAACTATCAGCAAAACGAGGTTTCGAAGAATCCTGTTTCGGGGTATCAACTTTGGCCTTACCTTTACCCTTCTTCTTACCTTTAGAAGCATTATCCATAGGATTGTCCTGGATGACATTCACTTCTGTGGGCTTGCCAGAATTCAGAGTTGGCTGAGAAGCAACATTATTGGAAGAAGTAGACTTCTGCTTCCCAGAATTAGATGAAGACTTCTGAGAAGTCTGAGATACGAAACCAATAATACCATCAACGGATGGAGTCGCTGGTGTTTTAGAAGTTCCAGGTCGAGGAGCATCAAGCAAGATATCATATAAAGCGCCGGACTGAGAGTACACAATATTTAGGTACTGGGCGTAAGTAATGGCGTGTTCCTCGGTTACACATGCCCCCATAGCTATGTCCAGAAATTTGATTGAAAAAGGAGGTAGCGAACCAATGAGTTAGAAGCTGATCAGGAATCTCAAACTTGATCATGCGATGACGATGCCGCCACTCATGAATATGATCCAAGATATGAGTAGCTCGGTCTTGTTTCAATGAAGTGAGGAGGTGCGTCCCGGTCTCATAGTGGACCAGTAATTGGAAATGTGTAAGGAATGCCATAGCTAAGGAATTGAAATTTTTTAAAACTCTAGGAGACAGCTCAATGTACCACTTTGCAGTGGCACTAGTAAGAGTTCACTGGAAAAGACGGAGCTGAATAGAACCGTCAACCCAAGAGTTAGAGGAACACCACAAGTGGTAAATCATAACATGCGTTTGGGGGTCTTCACCAGGTTTACCCTCAAATTTAGTACAATCACCAAGAATCTTGGTCGGAACCGGAGGCCAATATGGGTAATGAAGAATAGGATCATTCGTCAATTTTGACACATCAGGTAATTCCAACGTAGCAAGAAATGGTAATTTGAGTATTAAAAGTCATCAGAGGTCTTTGATAAGGACCCGTGTGTACATTCCACCCAGTCCGAGTGGGATTCTGTTCCGAAGGATTCAAATCATATGGATTAGAAGGAGGATAATTCGGTTGATACTGGGGTTGAGGACCAGGATATTGAGTCAAAGTAGACCATTGAGGCCCTTGCTGAGTAGCATAAGGATTCTATTGCGGAATGTAAGCATGGATTTTAGGTTGATGATATACATGTTTATTTTGAGGGTATACTAGTTGATATGAAACTTGGGCGTGCAATATACTAGTTGATATGAAACTTGAGGGTATTAAGCGCCCTGCAGTTGAGCAGGTTGAGCTGGCTGCTGAGCAGGGTAAACAGGTAGAACTGGTTGCAGAAATGAAGGAATCTGGTGGTGGGCAGGTTGCCACAGTTGCTGAGCCGGTTGAAATGGTTGTTGAGGGCCACTAGGTTGGCTCTGTGGAAAAGATTGACCTGATGGTTGTGACGGACTAGGTTGTCCCAGATAACTAGGTTGACTTGGAGAAGGACCATAGAGTTGTCCTAGTTGCACAATATTTGGGCCATACTGAACGTGCGGTTGTGATTGAGGTGCAGTAGGTTGTCCCTGTGACAGATAAATTCCCCCCCCAGGACCAAAATATGGTCCTTGTTGATTCAAAGGTTGACCCGAAAGACCGGAGGGTTGTCCATGTTGGGCCAAAGGCTGCCCTTGCAAAGGTTGGCCTTGTGGACTGTATGGTTGTCCCTGTGGACCAAAAGCAGGGCCCTGCTAAGCTAAAGGTTGTCCCATGGAGGGTTGTCCTTGCAAGCCAGAGGGTTGCACAACCAAGGTAGGTCTAAACTGAGAAACGGTTTTATGAGGATCAGTAGGAGGCAAATAAACAGGATTACCATGTTCATCATAATAAAGCGGATATGAATAAATAGCGTTACCAACCGCATCATAGTGATGAAAAAGAGGGTTTCCAGTAGAACGACACTGTTGCGAACCCTGAGTATTCTGCTGCTGAACAACTAACATATACTCCTTAAAATTAAGGCCGCTAGGAATCACGGGGGTAGTGGAAACAACATTAGAAGCAGGTATAGCCTCTATGGAGGGAGCATAACGTCGGTGAATATCCAACATCTGCTCATCAAACTCATAGGTAGGAACCATAGGAGCGGTAGAGGTAGCTGGAGTTTCCACGACACAGGGTTGTGTGTAGGTTTTAAACCTGAACAGAAATTATCTACACACGAATCTTATAACAAAAAATAAACAATAGCGAGAGCATAAAACATAAAACAGATAAATATAGAGATTTTCCCCTGGATCCCAAATCGGGACGACCAGCTTGATTTTTCATTATATTCCTTTTAGTGTTACAACACATATATATACATGCCAAAGCATACATAAACCCCAATCCATTAACCCTGGATTAGAACATAACCGTAGTTCCCTTGACCCAACGCAAAATACTGTGGGCTAATAACTATCGGGGATCAGTAAAAACCATGTGCAAACTCATGCACAAAACATGGGTGGGTCCCACACCAAACAGCTGTCGTTCGCCCTGACTCCTCTAACAGTGGGGGCCGGCCGCCCTTTAAACCCCCCCGTTGCGCCGTGCGCAACATACAGCGTGTGGGGCTAGTCGTGGAAATAATATAACACACACCCAACATTCTCCCACTTGTTGTTTTCTTTCCACGGTGGGCCACAGGAGAGCTTAGTCATTTGGCCAATTCTTCAACACCCATTGTTTATCTACACCAAGAGAACTTCTGAGTGCTCACAGACTTCGTCAATGCATCCGTAACATTCTTCAAAGTGTCCACCTTTACCAGCAACACCCTTTTAGCCTCAACCATATCTCTAACAAAGTGATATTGAACATCAATGTGCTTTGTCTTTGAATGGTAAGCAGGGTTCTTAGCCAAGAAAATTACACTTTGGCTATCACAGTCTATCCTTATAGCTTGTTGTGCCAACTCCATACTTGAACACAATCTCTGCAACCAAATTCCTTCCTTGCTTGCATGAGTGGCTGCTATGTATTCTGCCTCTATAGTTGAAAGAGCCACTACATACTGTCTTTTACTCATCCAACTGACTGTGCCTCCAAATAGGTTAAACACATACCCACTTTTAGATCTTCTTTGGTCCAGATCTCCAGCCCAGTCTGCATCAACAAAACCACGAATGTCCAACATTCTTTCCAATCCTGGTCTTCCCTGGTAGCACAAGACATAATCACTAGTGCCACGTAAATATCTGAAAACCCGTATCACTGCTGTCCAATGCTCCTTCCCTGGGTTTGACATAAACCTGCTCAATACTCCCACTACATGTGCAATGTCTAGTCTAGTACAGACCATTGCATACATCAGACTTCCCATTGCACTTGCATATGGAACACGAGACATATCCTCCTCTTCTTCTTGTGTCTTAGGACACTGTTCAGCAGACAACTTTACACCTATAGGAATAGGAACTTTTACCGATTTACTATCCTGCATATTGAACCTCTGCAATATAGTTTTTACATACTTCCTTTGGTTTAACCAGAGCTTCCTCTTTTCCCGATCTCTCTTAATTTCCATGCCCAAAATATAGTTTGCAGCACCAAGATCCTTCATGTCGAATTTGGAGAACATTTGGGTCTTCAAATCTTGGATAATTTCTTTGTCATTTCCAATCAACAACATATCATCCACATACAAGATCAAATAAATAACACGGTCACCAATTAATTTAAAATAAACACAGTGATCCTGCTTGCTTCTGGTGAAGCCAAGTCCCCGTATATAGGTATCAAATTTCTGATACCACATCCTTGGTGACTGTTTTAACCCATTGTTGTACCATACAACAACCCTCCCTTTTACTTAAATTTTAGAAATAAAATTTAAGTAATAGGGTCCCTTTCTTCTTTTTTAGAAATAAAACACTTAGAAATAAAATTCATTGTTTTGGAAAATTTCATATTGTTACTAAACATATTCAACATTCAAAAAACTTATGGTCCGATCTAATATACAAGGCCTTATCATAAAAAAAACAAATCAAAGTTAAAAGTTCAATCGCAATCGGAGAATCGGAGATAACCTTTAAAAGAAATTTCATATGCCCATTTCAAATCTTTCGATGCGATTAGTCCAATCGGAAAATTTCAATCGCTAAGAGTTTAAAACAGTTAATTATAACGTCCGATGCGATGCGGTCAATCGCAATCGATTAATCGGGACAGTCTTCAAGAAACTCTTTACGCTTAGTTGAAATTCCCCGATCCGATGTGCATTTGATAATAAACGCTTTTAAAAGAAAAATCGAACATTTGTTTAAAATATATGGTAGACCCCACCATTAGAGATCGGAAAGATCTGCAATCGCAATCGATCAATCGGGATAAACGTATTGTGATATTCATTTGCCATTCGAAAACTTCCGATGCGATTCATCTATTTGCATACGAAGATTTTTTGAATATATTAATATATCACAAGCGCCAAATCTTTATTGGTACGAAGGCATTCAATAACGAATCAAATGAATATGGTTTATGATTTGGTTTTAAATACTTAAGTGAGACCCAAAAGGAGCATTTACGCAATATACGAAACAAATAAATGAAAACCATAAGTTCATAAATCATTCCGTTTGAGTGGCTTGTTGATCACGACTGAGAGTTTATTGTCTTGCAGAGCCAAAGAACACCAATTTCTTTCAGTCACAGACAAAGGGAAGCGGTAGCAGACGCAGAAATGTCAAAGAGAGGAAGAAGAAACAAGACTGCTCTACCAGTGAAGTTTGCCGAGACTCCTACGGTCTCAAAAGAAAAGCCCATAAAGCTAAGGCTAGTCACAGAGACATCATGCCAAGGTCTTGGGAAAATGACATGGGACACAGTCTACAACCTATTGGAAAAAGAAGACCCCAAGGTCACAGTGGAGAAGGCATCAGTTCCAGACGAGGATAGCTCGGATTCTGACTCTGACATTAATGAAAGAACACTTGCAAATTCATTTCTGCATCGAATTGCAGCCAGACCGAGCATCATGCCTTACTATGATGTAGTTCGATGGGTTATTGACAGTGTAAAGATACAAGATAGAACGTTTGTTTCAGCATCTGGAGTGCCTTTTGGCTCATTTAAAGCAGAAGACTTGAAAGCAATGTATCACCTTCCAGACCCACAGAAGGTGTATAACAAGGAATTTATCAAAGATTTTGCTGATAATAACAAAGTCCAATCTGACCCTATCAAAGATTGGAGAAAAAACCCAGAAAAGCACCGAAATGAAGCATCCGGTATGTATTATGTAGATTCCCTTCTGCCTCCATATTGCTACGCAGCTGCCATGATGTGTAGGTTATTTGGCAATGATAATTCAGCTAGGTTTTCTATACAAATGGTCCCATTAATCCTAACTGCTGTGAATTCCGACATTATGGATTGGGCTGTTATTCTTTCTGATAGAATGGCCAATAGGATCCTTGAATAAAGACAAGAAAAAACTGCTGGAAATTCTACTCCCTTTTTCTTTTGTGCCTATATTCTTGATGCTATTTGTTTCAATTCCGAATTTCCCTTATTTGGATGGAAATGGACTCCCAAAGACCCTGTTCCAATTCATATTTATCATAAATTGCTTTGGAAGGTTCATTTCCAAGCTAATGTATATAGAATCTGTCATGGTTTCCTCATCTCTGTTTTCCAAACCATTTTTAATCGCTTTCCTCCTAGATTTTCTGATAAAGCTAAGGCCGACCTATCTGCAATCGGAGATTGGTTTGGGGAAGAAAAATTTACATACATCAGGGTTTTTGGTAGTATAGTGGAGCCACATGTTCTTCCGCTTTTTGTTCCAGACAAACTTCTCGCTCAAGAAGTTTCCTATCAATTGACAGTAGAAGGTATATCTAGGTCTTTGAACAACAGTAAGAAGAGAATGTGGCCTCAATTCCCACTCAATTGTGGTCATTTCACTCTAAATGATTTCAAGCATGCAGAAAAGGAAGTCTCCAAGATAAGAGGTTGTAAATTTGCAACCATTCCAGGAAGACAATATGATCCAAAAAAGATAGCATTTGATGTCACGGCTTCAGTTTCAATTGCTCGTTTTGAGCATGAACCAGATCTGTTTGATGATTTGTTTGTTTCATTAGATAATTTTCCTCGAATTTTTGACTTGGTCAAGTCTAAATTTCAACAGGAGGAAATAAATAAATTTCTCTTATTTAGAAGCCAGAGATTGTTGAGAGTTCCTCTGGACCAGCTGAGAATTCAAATCCAAAAATCAGAGACAGAAGGTGCATTCGGCCAAACGCCGGTAGAAACATCTACCAGCAAAATCATTACACAATCGGCTGTCAACCAGCCGACTGTACATACTCAAAAAGTGGTCACTATTGACAAACCTGATGTCCCAAAGGGAAATACTGATGATAAATCCAGTCCAAAATTTGGCCAGAAGTCCACTGCTCAAATGACAGAGAAATGCACAAATATCAATGATGATGTGCATAATCAAAAGGATGGATCGGATGACAAAAGCACTGAGCAGAGCATAGATAAAGAAAAAGGAAAAGAAATAACTAAAGAGATTATGGTTTCCACTAATCTTGATGTTTCTTCTCAGCTATTAAAACAATATGATCAGTTTGCTCAACAGCTTGGATTGCAGGATAAAGATGAAGAACAAATAGAGCAGGATGTTGAAATCATTCCTGAACATCCTACAGGGCATATTGTATTAAAGGGTGAGGAGATCCCTCCTTTGGATGTATTTTACAGCCCTAAACATAAGGCTGTTGTCAAAAGACAAAGAAAGAAAAGAAAAACAGAACAGGGCATATTTTCTACTCCATCATAGGAATTTATGAATATTGTTTATAAGAACAATGAAATGAATCCATTTGAAGACCTCACGAAATTGTCCCAGTATACAGGAGCTTATAGTGCTGCAACAGTGGATAAAGTTGTAGAAGTTTCTCAACTAATAACTCAGAAAGATCTTCACATAGCTTCACTGGAAGAACAAGCTAAGGAGAATCACCAACTGATTAGCCAATTGCAACAACAACTACAGGATCAGACATTCAGGTCTAAAGAATTGGAGAAACAGCTTGCTGAAGAAAAGAAGAAGGTTGATGAAAAGCTTTTAGGAAAACAAAAGCAGCTAAATGAAGAAATTTCTAAGTTACAAAGTCTGCTACAAAATGAGGAAAATGCAAAAATGATTCAAGAAAAGGAATTTCAAGCAACTTTGGATAAGTTTAAAGATTACCCAAAGTTAAATGAATTCAAATCAGAAGCCCTTGAGGCTAATAAACTATTGACTCAGCAGTTAATTGAATTTTGCTCAAAGATGTCACAAGCAGAACCTTTATGTGATATTACTTCATCTTTGATCCAAAATATCATAACTCTTAGACAAGAAATAGATGATGCCGATGAAAATATTTTCGAGTTTCTCAACTGGCAGGATACAGAAAAAGGAAAAGAAGCAAATCTTCCTAGGATAGAGGAAAAACACAAAGAAATCTTGTTTACAGAATGGGAACATCAACTAATGAAAGCTGAGAGAGCAATATCCAGGGCCAGAAATACGATGAATAATATCACGCAACTCATAAATGACAGCTTATACTCAATTAATCTCATTTCAGACTGTGTTCCTGGCAATTTGCCAAAAATAAAAGAAACTGAAGACAGGTGGAGAGAAGAAATGGAAAGGAAAAGTCAACAAATCGGCAAACTTCAAACGATATCCTGGGATAGTATGTGGACTCATTTGATCAAGCCAAACAATCAACAGACAGCTATCAAACTTCTATCAAACGTTGTCGATTGTCTAATTCCAGAATTTTCTGATGCCACCTATGCTGGACAGTTGCATTCTGAGATGAGTCATCCACCAAGACTCCGAGATATGTTGAACATTTGCAACTTGTCTTCATCAAGCGAGGGAGAAAAACAATGAATCAGTTTCATTCAAGATAGCATTTTAGTTTTAATTTGATAGATTGTAGCAGTAGTATTAGGATTTTGTTATGTAATTTATTATTTAAATCCCTCTCATGCATTTAGAGAGGGATCGGAAGTGGTAATATTTTTGGGATTTGGAGCTAACATTTCTGTTCTTCATTCCTTATTATATTTATATGAAAGATCACATCTGGTGATTTTTGTGCTCAAAATTATCTTTGAAGTGTTGCATTTTTGTGCCTTTGGATTTAATTTTACATCGGAGTTACTAGATCAGAGTATCATATTTCGTTTGATAGTCTGCAAGATGAATGAGGTATTTTTATCTGTTCACTGTTGATTTTCTCTGTTATATGGTATTCATTTGAAGAATTTGCTATCATTTATATATTTGATTTTCATAATATTTCCTTTTATATTATCATTTCTGAGTATAATTGGAATGTTATCATTTATAGGCATATATGAATGGTATATAATGATGAATGCAATATGCTAATATAACTCTGTTTAATTTATTAAACAGAGTTATCTTTATTCGTTTCTACACATTTCAAATTAACTAATAATACATTTCCATGGTTATTATTAGATTGAAACAATCCTAAGTTGTATTCACATATAATCACCCGGGTTAAAATTAGAATTTCTTTATCAGTATTTAGTTTAGATTAGATAGTTTTATTTTCTGTTAATTTAGTCCCATTTTCACCCGTCCAATTCAATCCACTTAGTTATAAGGAAACTGGTCCTTTAAATCCAGTCGGAGCCACCATCCCAAACGGAAAAGGAGCTGTCTTAAGGTCCCGACCGGGTGGTATTCCCCCAATGTTTGAAGCAGAGATTTTCTAGGCTTCAACACCCATATAGAGACTTCTTCAACCTGCATACCAGTTCTTTCTTACCCTTCACCATAAAGCCTTCAGGTTGCTTCATGTAGATCTCCTCTTCTAGATCCCTGTGAAGAAATGTTGTCTTCACATCCATCTGTTCTATCTCAAAATCAAATGCAGCAGCAACAGATAAAAGTAATCTAATAGAAGTAACCTTGGAAACAAAAGAAAAAATATCACCAAAATCAATTCCCGGCACCTGGGAATAACCTTTTGATACCAACCGAGCTTTTTACTTCTCCACCTTGCCTTCTACATTCATCTTCTTCTTAAACACCCATTTGCTCCCGATTGGCTTCCTTCCCGCCGGCAACTCTACCAGATCCCATGCCTCATTTTTGTGCAAGGATGCCATCTCATCAACCATGGCCTCCTTCCAGAGTTTTCCATCCTCTGAATCTACTGCCTCCCTAATAGTTTTGGATCATCATCAGTTATAGTTAAGGAAAAACCTGAACAGAAAGCAGACGGACTGTACCTTTCTAGTTGCCTTCTTTCCTGAACTGATCTTCTCAGAGTTGGAGTTTGTGGCTCTTCCTCTTCTGAATCTTCTTCTGCTGTAGAGTCTAATTCATCCTCCTTTAGCTCAAACTATATCTTCTTAGGTTCCTTTGGTAAAAATTCATGTGTAACAACATCTTTCACCTCTCTAAACACCACATTTCGACGGTACACTTCCTTCCTTGTTTCTTTTTTGCTCCCAAAGCTTATAGCCACCTTTTGGTTTTAAAACCATTCTTATACCCATAAAGACAACTTTGAGATTTATTAATTCAACTTTGTCCTTTTTTCTCTTTAAATATGTGATGTTGTCACTGTGCATCCATGCTCTTGTATTGTAGAGGGTTTCTTGAGCTCAAACCCCACCTTGTGAGCCTCCTTCTCAGCCTCCCAAATTGCTGATAAGGTGATTGTCACACCCAGCAGACATGCTTCACTGCCTTTTGCCAGAATTTTTGTCTAACCTCAAGACCCACCTAGCATGCTTCTACATCCTTTCCACAAGGTTATATTCATTTCTTTCTGCAAATCCATTTTTTTAGGTGTGTATGGAGTAGTCTTCTTCAAAGATATACCCTACCACACTTCTTACGTAACTCTTCAAATTCCTTCTTGCAAAACTCCCCACCATCATCTGTCCTCAACACCTTTATATTCTTCTCTGTTTGGTTTTCCACCAGAGCGTTAAATTCTTTGAATCTGTCAAAGACATCAGATTTATTCCTCAAAAAATATATCCATGTATTCCTTGAGAAGTTATCTATGAATGAAACATAGTACACATACTTACCCAGTGATGGAACTGACACATGTCCAAACACATCATTGTGCACAAGCTCTAATATCTTGTTCGCTCTTAGCACTGTATGCACCAAGTACCCGATTCCCCGTTTTCCTATATACAGCCAATGTTCATAGAAATTTGAAATCCAGAGAGCAATTAGAGATACCTTTACCATACCATTTCTATGCAATATCTCAAGGCCCTTCTCTCCAATATGTCCAAGCCTTCGATGCCATAACATGGTCTTTTCTCTAGAGACAGCCTAGGTTTTCCACTCCACTTTCAGAACCACGAACTGTTACACCCATCAATAACAAGGCTACCTTGTAGCTTGTACAAAGTTCCAGTCCGAACTCCCTGCATTAATACCAATTCTCCCAAAACCATCTTGTAGGCATCTTTCTCAAACACTGTTTTTACACCTACATCATCCATCTTGCTTACAGAAATCAGATTTCTTTCCAATGCAGGAATATGCAGAACACCAGGAAGTGTTCTAATCCTTCCACCTTGTAGCTTCAGCTTGACCTTTCCACGTGCGATGATTATGGCCTTCCTATCATCCCCTAGGAAGACATCACCATCATATTTCTCATACTCCCAGAACCACTCCCTATGGGGAGTGAAGTGAAAGGATGCACCCGAGTCAATCAACCTGACTCATGATCTACATGTGTATTTTGAAGAAGAAGCCAAATACACATCCCCACCTTCATCCGAGGTGGTTTTTGCTCGTTAGTATGAGCATCATCAGATCCCTTTCCTTTCTCAGGAGCTTTAGATCTACAGTCCCTTTTGTAGTGCCCCTCCTTTCCACATTTCCAGCATTCCTTTACAAAATTTCCAGGATATTTAGATCTCCCTCTAGATTTGGATCTCCCACTCAAAACCTTATTCTTGTTTCTGTTTTGGGACCTTCCTCATTGCATAAGGCATCTCCATTCGCCCTCCATATTTCTCCGTCTCATTTCCTCCGACAAAGAGGGCTGAGACAATGTCAAAATTCAAGGTAGTTGTATTGCTACCTATCGTAATAAACTCGTACTATCCCATGAGTCTCAGAGAAATACAACAAACCGATGCACTTATCTTCATTTGAGATTTTAATATCACCGTATGACACCACTTACCACAAGATTGAAGCGTTCGTACGTTCGTCACCTCCAGTTCCATCCTTCATCCTTAGGTTATACAGCTTTTTCTGCAGGAACAACTTATTCACCAGAGACTTAGATTGGTACAAAGTCCCAAGTTTCTCCCACAAATTCTTCACCGTAGCTTCCCCAGATACATTCAACAATACTGAATCTGAGACATACAACCGTATTTTTCTCTTAGCCTTCCGATCTAGTTTCTTCCAGTCTTCATTTGACATTGCCGTTGGTTTAGTACCTAGATCTATCGCGATCCACTGATATTTATCCACCAGCAGATCCTCCATCTTGAGCTTCCACAACTCAAAACTCTGACCATTAAATTTCTCGATCTCTATATTTCCGCCGCTCGCCATCTTCTTTCACCGCAAGAATCGATCCCACAGATCTCCCACTGAACAGGGTCTACCTTAGGCCTGAGCAAAAAACCCTCAGCAGCAAAGGCATCCCCTTGAAGCCGAAACAACTCTGATACCAAATGTAGGTTTTAACCCTGAACAAAAATTATCTACACACGAATCTTATAACAGAAAATAAACAATAGCGAGAGCATAAAACATAAAACAGATAAACACAGAGATTTTTCCCTGGATCCCAAATCAGGATGACTAGCTTGATTTTTCATTATATTCCTTTTAGTGTTACAACACATATATATACATGCCAAAGCATACATAAACCCCAATCCATTAACCCTGGATTAGAACATAACCGTAGTTCCCTTGACTGGATCTACAAAATACCAGGGGCCGAAAACTATCGTACCCCAAAACCATGTGCAAAATCATGCACAAAACATGGGTGGGTCCACCTATGACTGAGTCCGCACACCAAAACAATTTTCGTCGGGGCGCTGCCCCGGACCCCAACAGTGGGGGCTGCCTCCCCCCTTGTGTCCCCCCTACTGCGCTCGGCGCAACGTATAGTGAATGGGGCTAGTCGTGGAAAGAATATAACACTTACCCAACATTGTGATCGACCCAGGCCAGGATTAACATGCCACGTAGGGTTGAGAAAGATAGACCTGAGAGTGTGAAATGATCCAGACGACTAAGATGCAACAACTGGTGTAGACGAAGCTACACAGACAATAGGTTGGACTGGGACAGACATAATAGTAACCGATGGATCCGATGTCGAAGGTGACGGTCCTAATGAAGGGAGGACCGAACTCCATGAAGGAGTCACCGTGCTGGATTGTGCTATGGATGAAACACCAGACATAATCTAACTCAAAGACCTATAGCCAACCGGAAGTGACACCTATGGTGGAGAATATTGGATAGAGGCACGAGAGAGATCTTCACGAAAGAGTTGATATTCTCCTGTGGAAACAGGCATTCCTTCACTGCCAACAAGACTGGAGGAATCCATATCAGAGTCTGTCGTAAGATCTTTGAAAATACTATGGGGACTAGGAGGTACCGCAACAACAACAAAAGGCAATACTGACACAAGAGGAGGAAATTCTCCTTCTTCCCCAAAACCAGACCAAGCACTTGAAGGAGGCCAATTGAAATCAACCGGCTTGTCAAACGGAGTTCGAGTAGCAAGGGGTTGGACAGACGGAAGAATAGGCTGCGAAAACTCAATAGACCTAGTGGACTGAGGGGTTTCAAAAGAAACGTTCGGATAAGAACCACCACCAAGAGGCAGTGAGGATGACGAAACAGGATGTTTCACCACTTTGAGTGTATATAAAAACAGGAAGGAAAAGAGATAATCAATCGAAGGTGCCAAAACAAGAACTAAGGAAAGTAACCAGGCCAAGTAATAAACTTTTAATAGGCGTGTGATCGTAGGGGATTAATTTTACAACACTGAAACCAAAATTCACTGTTTCATGTTTTAAGAGTCGAGAAACAGGAAAAATATGACTCTAGTCACTTTGATTCGGATTTATGCAGGAACACAACAGAATACATACATAACAATAAACATAGAAATACAACGGAAATAAGGCTTCATTTCATTAATATCAAATCACAAAAATATGCTTACAAACACGATGGAAATAAAATAGCTAGGGTGCTAGTAGAGAATCTCTGAGAAGAGATGTGGCGAGTACAGACCTCTGAACTCTATGTTATAATGAGGCTCGAGGGCCTATTTATTATGGAGAAACAATGGAGAATTCTAAACGTCCAAAAACCTAACCCTAGGAGATGAAGCGCAAAAACTATGGGCCCCATTTGGGTAAATTGGTGTTTCAACTTCCCAGGGACGTAACTTCGGCATACTATCTCCGTTTGGGGCTTCAAAATGGCTCTGGAAGTTCAGGACTCGAAAAACTGCTAAAAATAGTAAGTTGTGAAAAAAAACTGAAAGAGACAATGGTGGGGCCCCAAGTGGAATAGGCGAGTGGCCACCAATATCCACCTGGATCATTCCTCCCCCCTTAAAAAGCAATGGTCCCCATTGCATTGAGTTCCTCCATGACATGAGGAAACTTCTGTTGAACTTGGTCCCTGGTGAACCACTTGCCTTGGTGCAGGATTTGGCCAGCTTTGACAACCCGATACAATTGGATCTTCTGTTGGCGAGTGTTATTGATTTGCATGTGCATGATACAGTCTGTGGTGGCCTGTTCCATGCAGTCTGGGTATAACTCTTTTGGTGTGAGTTCTTTTTCAATGTCAGAGGTGTCCAATGGAGGTGGGAAGTAGGGACGAAGATAATCTACATTGAATACTAGGTGCAGACCAAGGAATGGTGGAATACTGAGCTCGAAGGCATTGTTCCCTATAGCCTTGGTGATGGTGTATGACCCATATCGGAGCGGGTGAATCTTGCGGTGGGGTCCAATGAGGCGCTCCTTCTGCAAATGTAGCCACACTTTTTCTCCCACCTGGAAGTTGTGTGGCACCCGATGTTGATCATGTCGTTGCTTGTACTTAGCATTGTCTCTGTCCAATATGTCATGAACTTGTTGGCAGATGTGTTGAATACACTCAATGAATTTCTTTTCTTTGTCAGCTTCAAACTGGACATGAGCCGAATCAGCCTGAGTAGCTACAAATGGCATGGCTACGTCAATGGGACATAGTGGCTGGAATCCCAAGCCCACCTGAAAGGGGCTGTGGCTGGTTGAGCTGTGGAGAGCCTAATTATAAATTTGTTGTACATAGGGAAGGATATCATCCCATGTGCGTGGATACTTTGAATTGTACATGCATAGAATGTGTACAATCATCCTGTTGATGACCTTTGTCTGGCCATCAGTTTGGTGATGGAAAGCTGTGGACTTGGTGAGTTTGGTGTCCAACATTGACCAGAGGCTGGACAAAAATTTATTGAGGAACCTACTCTCGCGATCTGATATGATAGATTGTGGGATCCCAAAGTGCACCCACACTTGTTCAAAGAAGAGTTTAGCAGTGGCTTCTGCTGTGATTTTCTTCTTGCAGGTCGCCATAATGGCCATCTTTGAGAATCTGTCGACGACCATGAAAACCTAGTCGTTTCCATGCTTAGTAGAAGGAAGGCCTGACATGTAATCCATGGAGATGGATTCCCAAGGTCGACTCTGGGTAGGTAGTGGGGTATAGAGCCCTTGCTTCTTGATGGTCGGTTTGGAAATGGCGCAAGTAGTGCAAGATCTGATGTACTTCCCGACATCCTGTCGAAGGTTCAGCCAATAGAAATACTTCTGCAGTACTGCCACTGTTTTCTCGACCGCAAAATTCCCATCGAATCAATTGTAGTGCGCTTCCCATATCATCTTGGCACACTCGCTTGAAGGAGCACAAAGGTGTCCCAGGTGACATAATAGTGTATCTTGGAGGTGAAAATTTGGAACTTGCATACCCCCCAAGAGTGCCTTGTATGTGTAGCTGAAGTCTGGATCGCTCTTGTAGAGAAGCGGCCAATCAGAAGTCTCATGCCCACAAGAGTTGAGAATGGTGGTTATGGCCATGACCGGTGGTCGGTTGAGGTAGTCTACAACATTATTGGTGCTACCCTTATTGTACTTGATGTTCAAATGAAATTGTTGCAGATATGTGGACCACTTCTGATGGTGATCATTCTGCAACTTCCCTTGTGTCTACATGAACTGCAGGGGCCAATGGTCTGTGTGGATGATTGTCTCCTTCCCCAAAATGTAATTCTTCCATTGTCGACAAGCCTGCGTAATGGAATACATTTCTTTTTCATAAGTGGGATACTTTCGAACTGCGTCGGACAAGGTCTCACTGTGACATGCCACTGGATGCCCCTGTTGAGTAAGAACTACCCCAATAGCATAGTCAGAGGCATCTGTCTTGATCTCAAATGGTTGTTGCAAGTCTGGTAATGTGAGCACTGGGGCATAATAGAGGCATTGTTTCAATTCTATGAACGCCTTCTGTTGATATTCCGACCAATAGAATTTTGCTTTCGCTCCTCCCTTGGTGACTTGACTCAAGTGCCAAGTGATATGAGAGAATCCCAACACGAACCTACGGTAGAAATTAGCAAGGCCAGAAAGTTGCGAAGCTCTGTTAGGGTGGTTGGGGCTGGCCAATCTTGAATGACTTGGATCTTGGCTGGATAAACATGCACCCCCCTTTCATCAATAATGTATCCCAGATATTGAACCTGGGTCATGCCAAAAGTGCAATTCTCCAAATTGGCACACAACTTGTGTTTCCGCAGTGTTTGGAGGACTTATCGGATGTGGTGGAGGTGATCTTCCCAAGTCTGGCTGAAGATCAAAATGTCATCCAAGTATACCACTACAAATGAGTTGGTGAATGGACGCAAGATGTCATCCATCAACCTCATGAAGGTTGTGGGAGAATTTGTCAATCCGAAAGGCATGACGAGCCATTCAAAAAGGCCCTCCTTGGCTTTGAAGGCATTCTTCCACACATCAGAGGGTTCAATTGGTACCTGGTGATACCCAGACTTCAAGTCGATCTTGCTGAAATATTTTTCCCCTTTGAGTTGGTCCAGAAGGTCATCAATCCGTGGGATCGGGTACTTATTCCGGACAGTGATCTTGTTCAACGCTCAATAATCAATACAGAGTCTCCAAGTCCCATCCTTCTTCTATACCAACACGATTGGGCTCCCACAAGGAGATGAACTTGGCCGGATGTGACCTTTTTGCAGCAGCTCCTGGATCTGCCTCTTGATTTCATCATTCTCCAGAACAGAGTGCCTATAGATTGGTCCATTGGGTAGCAGCACACCTGGGGTCTGGTCAATGGGGTGCTCGACCTGACAGTGTAGAGGCACCCCTGTGGGTGAGGTGAAGATGTCCCCATACTCCTCCACAACCTTGTCCATTTGTTGTTCTCGTGTAGAGGAACCATGTTTGGAGGTCGTGGCCACAATATTCTTCTTGCCCTGGGGGTGGATCATCAGGAAAACAAATTTCCTGGTTTTGGAAATGAGCTTACTGCATTGTTTTGTAGTAACCAAAGAGATAGTGGGAGGCGGTGGTACCCCTGGTATCCTCTACAATTTATTTCCCAAAGTAACAATAACAACACGAGGCCGAGACTCATACACATCATGTCGCTTCCACAAGTATGGTTGGCCTAATAATACATCAAAAAATCAATAGGAGCAATGTCACACAATACCTCATCAGTGAAGGGCTTGATGCTATAGGGAAGGCGGCACTGTTGGCTGATGCGGAGATCTCATCCTTGGTGAAGCCACCCGATGGTGTGTGGTTGTCAGTGTGCTGTGGTCAGAAAGCCCAATCACTTCATGACATCTACTGAAATGAGCTTCTTTTGGCTCCCATTGTTGACAATGAACCGTAGCGGGGAACCCTTTACCCACATTTGGGAGTGGAAGAGATGCTCTACCTCCTCTGGATCTTCTGGTTCCTCCTTCTAGATCTTCGTAGTGGAAACAATGGCGTTGGGCTCTGCATCAATAATCTGCTTCCCTTTGTCATTCACCTTGTCAGTTTCTGATTCAGAGTCAGAGCATGCATCTGATTCAAAAGCCCTCATCTCGGCCACCAGCGACTGCTTGGCCCAACACTCACTTGTGTTGTGAGTGGAGCTCTTATGGAACTCACACCACTTTCCCGTGTCCTTATTTGGCTTCGCGGTGTTGTTCTTTGCTTGTGTCTTTGGCAGGTTGTCTTGGGCTGCCATGCCTTGGCTTTGTCCTTTGTTCTGCGGTTTGGGGGCACCTTTCCCTTGATTTTGATTCACAGATCCAAAGTCTTGCTTCTTTTGTTTGAATTTTTGCTCAATCTTGGCAGCATACCAGTATGCCGTACCAAGCGAGGAGATGTCGAAAAACTCCATTTCCTCCTGAATGTATCTGTGTAGACAACTGCAATAATTCAACACCAAATGTTTCTCTGAATCTTTGATACCCAACTTTGTGCACAGGGTATGGAACATATTCGTTACCTCATGCACATATTTATCCCTTTGTTGCCGTAGCGTGGTCCATTGTATGTACTTGTCCTCATAGCTCCCCATGAGATAATATTGTTCCTTAATGGCATCTCGGAAAGAATTCCAAGTGGGTACAATTGAGAACAGAGAGGGTTTTGTCTCGTCGTTTTTCTCACAGTAGGTTTTCCACCAGTCCTTGACATGGGGGGTAGCTTTGAGGAGTGCAAAAATAATCTTCTCCCGGTCGGAAAAGTCATGAACCGAGAAATATCCTTCTAATAGATTCAACCATTTATCTATGGCATCTGCATCTATTTGACTCTCAAATATGGGAATGTCAAAGTTTACTTGTACCTTAAAGGGAGTCGCGCCTCTAGAGTGGCTGCTGGATGTATATGCGCCACCGGTGGGAAGTCGTTGAAGGATCTGGGCAAAGTTATCCATCATCACGTTCCTTTGTTTTTTGAGGGCCTCCTCGAGCAATATTTTGATAGGATCTCTTGCTCCCTCATCTTTCTTTTCGTCCCCCATGGGTGTCTGTCGGGTTTTGCGAGGCCGATCTTGCAAAGGTTCCACCAGATCGAGCCCTAACTCCTTATACCCCAACCTCGTTGGGGACATGCAAAGAAGGATCAAGAAAAAGAAGACCGCTCTGATACCACTGATCCAGATTTATGCAGGAACGAAACAGAATACAAACATAACAATAAACATAGAAATACAATGAAAATAAGGCTTCATTTCATTAATATCAAATCACATAAATATGCTTACAAACATGATGGAAATAAAATAGCTAGGGTGCTGGTAGTGAATCTCTGAGAAGAGATGTGGCGACTACAGGCCTCTAAACTCTGTGTTACAATGAGGCTCGAGGGCCTATTTATTATGGAGAAACAATGGATAATTCTAAATGTCCAAAAACCTAACCCTAGGAGATGAAGCGCCAAAACTATGGGCCCCATTTGGGTAAATTAGTGTTTCAACTTCCCAGGGACGTAACTTCGGCATACTATCTCTGTTTGGGGCTTCAAAACGGTTCCAGAAGTTCAGGACCCAAAAAAATGCTAAAAATAGTAAGTTGTGAAAAAAAACTGAAAGAGACAATTGTGGGGCCCCAAGTGGAATAGGCGGGTGGCCACCAATATCCACCTGGATCACACTTTCAATTTGAAACGAGCGTGAAAGGACAAGTGCTTGATGATCTCTTCTCTTGTTTAAAGAGTCACGAAAAGATCGAAATGACCACTCAGGAATTCTAAGCAAGAGGGTATACCAGGTCTCCGCGAACTGCCATATACACCTTGGTGATCAAATGAAAGAGAAATGACCAAGGACCTAACGTACGTGCAAGTAGTCTCCCCGTATGCTATGTTCGGTGTATCACGGTTACAAAGCGGTAGAATCATCTTCCTATGGATAAAGGATTGCAACCTAGAGGGGTCTCCCTTTATATACTCAACGGTACGGGGAGCACAAGTCCGTACTAGCGCTGTCTGAAGCCACCAGGCGTGCGACAACTACTAGGTTTTAAGACGCCGTAACACGTCTCTAGCCTAGACCACTAGAAATGTTGCATTAGGTTTCAATGTTGCCTTAGGTTCATTGAATAAATTTTAAAGTTGATCTTGAATAATGTTTCAATTTCAAGGCCCTATAGAATTTGGAGCTCAACTTCCTAAATGCAAACTATATGCAAATGAACATCATTTCAATTCGATGAATGCTAGTTATAAGACGGATACAAATATTTCAAACAATAAAAAACAAAGAAAGTATAAGAAGAAAACTTCTAATTCCTCTAATGCAATCAATCGAAAACGAAACTCCTTCCTAGATGACAAAGGCTAGTTATGCAAAGGAACGTTTGAATTTCGATGCAACGAAAGAATGCAAAACATATTTTTTGATTTTTCAATGGAATAAATCACACAATGTACTAATTCAAATGGAAAACAAAATAAACACTAGTTTGAGTTTGCGAATGTAGGGATTTAAAATTGAATGACTCAACTGAAGCGAAACAAATACAAAAACATTCAAGCTAATGCAACAAACTTTCAATCAAATAGAGAGAATTTCCCAAAATCGACCCAACACAAGTAATGTAATCGATGCCTGGAGCACTAAGGGGAAGGATCAATCGATAAAACAAAAATACCATTCAACCAAAACAAACACTCAAAAGGATCAAGAAAAATTCAACGCAATAACACAAAACGAAACGAGGCTGACAACAGTCAAAGAGACTTGCGTTTCAAAAAGAAGGCTTAGTGTACAAGAACACTTAGAAACCCTAAGGCCTTAAATGACACTTACAAGAAAATGGATAAACAACTAAAAGATACAAGTCTACAGTAGTCAACACAGTTTCAAAGGCTAAATCACACCCAAAAAATAACCCAGAAGCCAGCATAATTGACCAAAAGACTCATTAAGTAAATCAAAACAAAACCTACAGGGGTTTGTGCCACTGTAAGGCTGTAATACATGCCATACAGGGGTTGGCACGAGTGCAAAAAGAGGAACCTGTGCCAATCGACGCATCTATTTGGACAAAAACCGCACCAAAATAGATACCAATGGGAAAAAGAGGAAAAACCAAAACTTAATGAGCAGAGGTCAATCTTGAGACTTTGGAGCTGAACATAGGATGGAAATTAAGCAAAAAAACCAGAAAAAGACAGAGAATGAAATCGATAATCAAAATTGACCCAACAGGATGAAACGAAAAACTCGCACTGATCCCCAGTGGAGTCGCCAATTTGTTACGTAGGTAAATCCTCTCTGCGGACATAGACGATCCCTCTAGCCCTAGGGTGGGTCTAGAAACAAAGGGATACGCTAAAGTGTTGCTTCCTAGTTAATGAATGAATAAGAGACACGATAGATTGACCTACCTGGAATCCAATGTTGTCGTCATTGCGGAAAGAGTAGTAGCCTCTCACTCCTACCTTGGAAAATCACAATCCATTCGATGTTACGCCTGGATACCTGCACATAGAAAAAGAGAAAAGAAAAACATACGACATCATAGTTTCACTCATAACTATTAACCAGTCAAAGAGGGCTAAACATATCACATTACACAAACATCATAACACAATAGTGGAACCAAACAGTAGTCATGTATATAAATGAATAGAAGGAATAGTTACAATTGATGCTTTGATGTCACAGTCTCCTCCAACGGGGTTTAGGTGAAGCACGTCTCAGATGTTCGTCAGGGAATTTGGACGAGATGAAGGCATGGACTCAAGCTTTCTCAAAAGCCATGGACTCAATATTCCTCAACGTAATTCCTTCTTATTCTATCTTCTCTAGTAATTCAGCTATAGTATGTCTAATTCTCCAAGTTAAGCTAGCTTGTACTAAGAGAGATAGTTTCTTTTATAGAGGAAAAGGAGGAGGTTGGGATTCTTACAAAGGTGGGAGGGAGCCCTATCCTTTAGGAGAGTTCCAATGGAGGTGGAAAATACTACCTAAAGGGGGGAGTCAATGGTTGTTTCAGTTCAACCACTCCTAATGACTCATCCTCGAGGTGGTTGGAATGGAACCTCTCCTTCTATTTTTAAAAAAAATTACATAAACAGCTTGGCGCAGGTGCGCACAGAGCGCCACTTGGCGTGGGCCTAGTGTTAATTTTCCAGCTTGGCGCGGGGGTGTAACTGGCTACTCGCGCAAAGGAAAAAAGAAGGGTTTTTACAACTCTACTCAGGGAATTGTCAACAGAAGGAATATTGCCTCATGAAAAGGGATGAAAGGATGGTCTTTGCAAGGCATGACACTTCTTATTGGTCACCGAAATGACCCTCCAATGTGCGAGTTGGGGATTGCAGGGACAATGACAAAATGCTGTGTAACACCTAGTTCTTGGGATTATAACATTCCTATGCTCAAGGTGACGAAACTGGTCAATGACACTCAAAGGAATGTTCTTTCCACAGGAAAAAGGTGTCCAGTCACAAAGGATAAGTGATTGCATGGTTGATTTTGCAGAAAGACATGGTAAAAAAGTAGTTTATACATGAGTCCAAATGAAGTCAGCTTAATGCCAAAAAGGTACAAATAGTCAACATGCAATGCAGGAGTACAACTCAAGATGTGGGAGCCTCTAGGCCATATAGCTAGAAACATAGCAAAGAAGAAGAGGAATGAAGCTTCATAAAAAATTCATGGCAGGACTAAAGAGGACTCCCGAGCCTAAGAAAAAATTTTCAGCATGGGTGACAAGTGACAACAAAGGTACTATCTAGGGCGCCTATGATAAGGTAGGCTCCTACCACACAAGTTATGACACTTCTAAGTAGCAAGAAGCTTTTGTGTCACATCTTGGTGGGGTCGATCTTGAGGCCAAAATGGAAAAGGAAACTCATAATGCACAACATAGGTGGAGAACCTAACCTATATGCCAATTTCGAGAACCAATACCTGTCAAAGAGGATCAACCACAAAAAATACCCAAAGGAAAAGGTCTTCAAAGTTTTGTAGACATAATCATGAACACTAGGCAAGAAGTTAATACATCATATATAAACTTGAGAAAAATGTTTGTGTTTATTGAATACAAAACTTGAAAACACGTACCTTATATATATAATATGGTACAGGGAACCACACAACCTTATGACTTACACATAATATTTCTACAGGACAAGACCCTTGCGGGACTCAGGCCAAGGAATCCTTTGGTAGCTAAAACTCATGGCTGAAAAAAGTTCCTCCTATGAAGGCAACTCAACATCCAGGAAATCATGAGAACTAAAAGGATCAAAAGAGGGAATCAAGGGGTTCCATACACCTATAGTAGAAATCACTCGATCAATTGCTGGGATCAAATATCGAGAATGAAAATAATAATTCAAAGGATCCTTCTCAGAAGCAATTGAGGATTGAGGACATAATGCCACATAGTTCACGCGTGGAAGGGCAGAGTCAACTTGAACACTTGGAAAATACCAAGGGTAATTTTGAACTAAGTTCAAATTAGGATGGTAATTATCAGATGCAAGCTGATCAACAATGAAAATACTTCCATTATGAAGAAAATACATCCCTCGAAAGAGTGAATACACCACAAAATTCATAGCATAGACATAATCACACCCAAGTAGTATATTAAATTATAAAGAATGATCAACCGCCATCATATTAATTAAGACAATATTCCCACCTAAATTTATAGAAAACTGAGGACGAACACCCATAGATTCACTAAGTCTTCTATCATAAGCTAACAATTGACTATCAGTTGCTAGCAACTTTGGAGAACCCAAAGCTTTCTAAGTTGAGGAGGATATAATAATTGTAGAGGATCCTTCATCCACTTCACATCAATAGGAATTTTTGGAATTAACTCTAACCCTTATTTGGAAAGGTGCAACAACAAGAACACGAGGCTCAACAAGACTATCCCAATCAAACGAAACACTCCTAGAACTGGGAGGGGGTACACTCGGAGAGACTGACATTCCCCCTAGACCTGAAGACTGTGAACTAGAAATCAATAAGACTCTGTTGTTAGACACTTCATCCCCTGAAAGAGTAGTGGGATCGACCAGAGATTGCACTGGATCGACCACTTCATCAACCAATGGTTTATTTGACTATTGAGAAACCATAGCAAGTTCAAGAGTAGAAGAACCTACAGACTCGAACCACAACCTTTGTACCACTAAAATCTTAGGGCACAAATGAGTAAAATGATCTCCTTTATAAATATTAAAAGGGAAATTAGGTTTAAATATTTTACGCCTAGGTTTCTGGTCAACATTAATGCCCCTAGCAGGACTAGCAGCGACTGGTGGAGGATCTCCAACATGACTTGTAGAGGTTGGTGCAGGGTCTCCAACATGACTTGCAGAGGTTGGTGACTCTTTTCCATGAGAGATAGGACTTATGCCCCCAACCCGAATCACATAAGTATGTGAGTCATCATCTGCATGAATGATATCGATAGGTAAATTATTGCTAGTATGACTTGCAGTGATTAGACTTATGCCCCCAACATGACTTGCAATGTCTGAAGTCTCATCTCCAACATGACTAGCAGAGGTTGAAGATGATGCATGGATATAAATCTTCTTCTCCTTATTCCTCACATTTCTCTTCTTTTTAGATTTATTATTATAAGATGGATGAGAAATAGGAAGCCAAAATTTCTCTGGCGAAGAGCATGAAGAATTAACACCCATATGATGCTCTTTATATAAAGCATTCATTTGAGTGAATATTTGGAGTGGACCACAAGCAAACTGGTAGTCCAAAATTTAATCAAGCAATATTCAAAGTGGCCATCAAGGGGGTAAAAAAATTTCCAAAGAAAGGAAAAACAAAAAGATCCCCTTTTGGAGGGGTTCTTTGGTTGGAATCCATAGGAATATGGGACATACGCAACTAATACTTAGATCCTTCCCTTACGAGATAGTTCTAATGAATTTTAAAGGAAGAGAAATGCATAATAAAAACTTTTCCCTTAAGGAGGAAACTCCACAATTTCAAAACAAAGATCAAGAGCCTTCCATGACTAGTGGAGTGGTTGGTCAGTCACTCAGAAGAAAAGGTCCAAAGTGACAAGAAAAAAATCCACCTACATCCAACTAAATACAAAGAGAAAGAAGCACTTCGCTATAAATTCTCTACAGATACAACCAAACAAGCAACTTCCAAGTATTTATGCTCTGAGTTATTAGGACCAGACACCAAAATACAAGAAAGTGAAGGTAAGGGCCTTCCGAAGATGTGTAGGGTAATTACACCCTAGGCCTACTAGCAAAGGTAACAAAAACAATTACACTAGCCTTCAGAAAAAATCCTTTACTAGTGCCAGTACCCGAGCTTCGCAAGGGCACCCTCCAGAAGTACTAATGAGAGTAATACAATGTCTGTCTCAGGTACCATGGTTATTCCCCCCCGAAATCACCTGTGTGGTCCCTAGGAAAGGCAACTAAGGTTACCATTTCGTTTCGGAAGTCGTGCGGAACAGTGCAAGGCGCGAGATCCAACAAGTAGGAGAGGGGGTATCTCTCTTTCGTTGTATTCACTCGTCCTCGTGCTTAGCTCATGTGTAGGAAGAGATTTCCTGGACAACTTAACGGCATTGGATTTCACTCTTTTAATCAACTTCTATGTTTAAATTTAGAGTGGCCTTGGAGAGTTAAATCTCCACACACCTATTCCAAGGCCCTAAATGACCTAGAAAATTTGATTTTATATATGAAAAATAAACAAATTATAGTTCATTTTAATTTTAGTGCTTGATTTTAATGGTTGGTTTGAAGTCAAGGGTAAAATGGAAGTAAAAATTATGATGTTTTGACTCAAAAGAAATCAATAGAAAACCTAACTACATGACAATGCAACTCATTTTCTTCAATGAAAAGTGATTTCTAAAAAGGTTCTACAAGAAACCTAATAAAGCAAAGATTTTTTTTATCAGCATTCACACATTCAAAAAACTAACAAAAAAACTAAATATCCATAATGCATATTAAAATAATTAAAATGCAATATCTTACGAATTGCTATTAAACAAACAAATGTGTTCTTTCAAGAAACCAAAAGCCAAAATTTGGGAATCAAAGAGAGACCAAATACAAAGAAGAAGATCTCCCAAACGCAACAAATTTCAACTTTAAGCAAAGATTTTCACAGTTGTTTGAAAAACAAAAAGGAGACCAAAAACCAAAACCAAATAAAAAGAAAGGCAACAAACAAGATGTTTTTTTATCTTTTTTCTTTTTAAGGACAAAAGAGTTTTTGAGAAGACAAAAACACCGAAAATTCAAGTATAAAGGACCTCAAATCTCACATGCCACAATAATCACTGAAATGATAAGACTTAAAGTGAAAAGAGGTTACAAACTGAAACAAAATGATCTGAACAATGGCATAAAAACTCCAACAATCAAGAAAAATTTCAAGAAGACCAAAAAATTTTCAAGATTACAAAAATCACTTTAAAAAAACAAAGAGAAAACCAAAAGGTCAACTTTCAAGAAAGCAAGGCAAAGGAATGGAAAGGCTGGGTCATAAGTGAATTGAAACCAATTCCCTGTCCCAAAGACTCAGAAAAACCAAGAACTTCATGAAGGAGTCTTGAACCCAAACTACAAAAACCAAAACTTCCCCAAAAGGCAAACCCTAGGTTGATTAGGTTTTTTCATAAAAAGAGATAAGAAGATGATAATCATTAAGAAAAAAGACTTTCTCAGACAAATGATGAATGTAAAGAAGTAATAAAATCCAAGCAATACCCTTTACTGGAAACAAAATTTGAAAAATTTAGTCAAAACCAAACTCAACTTGGCAGTGACAAACCTACGTATATATGCGACTGTGCTCAAAGAAACTTGCGTATACTCGTGTTTCTTTGGAAAGAAGCACATGTGTACGTGACTGTGTGAAAGAAAAACCGCGTATAAATATACCTTCAAATAAAAATAAAAATGTAGGTTTGATCCAAAAGATCAAACTACTTGCCCAGATTTGCAAATAAGCCAAAGGTACTTGAAAAATCAAGAAATCAAACAAAAAGGCCCAAATCAAGAGAGAAACAAACCTTACAAGGAAATACAAGATTGTCGCTGCCCAGTTGAGTCGCCAATTCTGTTGTAGGAGAAAACTCCCTAGGATCAGGGTTGAGAACCCTAACAGATCAAAGGGAATCTATCAATAAGAAGCAAGTAACCAAGCAGTCCTACTGCATAAACTACTAAAGTAGGATGAAGAGAGATTACCCGTAGGTCCTACGTTTGAAGTCATTCCCGCAGGGTTCAAACCCTCTGCTTCCTCCAAAGCTTCAAAACCTGTAACACATTCTAGAGAAGCATATATACAAGCAGTAGTTCGATGCATGTACAAGACGTGAATGTCAGATCATATAAGAAAAAATATATAAATCATGAAATCACACATAATAAGATCACAAAATGAGTTATAGCATAAAGATCATAACGTTCAGGAATGTGACATAGCTTCTTTATTGATATCAACAAAGAAATGTGGAAGAATACAACCTGATTCAACCACGACTCCAAGTGAAACCTTCCTCCAGATCTGTCCAACCCAAGCTTCAACATTCCTCTTTCAAGTGCATACACATAGATGTAATATAAAGGAGATGAACATATCAGGGTTTCCTATGAATGGGAGTGCAAGAGGCACATGGAAACTCAGAATTGTTTAAGGGCCAGTTGATTATAATATCAATATCCTATATCTCTCCTCCCTTTAGGAATTCCCATGAGGTGTATTTATATCACCGCAAAATAGTTTTTTTAGTTGGGATAAGTTTAGACCACGGGCTCCTGCAGGTGGGCTTCCAGTGTAACCTGTAAACCCCTCCCAAAAAATAGGATTTTTATATTTTTTTCATATTTCAAATTATATACGCGGGTTATGTATAGATGGACCCACATGTGTACGTGCTTTTTGAAGGCAGAGTCACGTATGGAATTCAAATTTTTTTTTTAATTAAAGTGATCAAATCTAAAGGGAAAGGGTTGCCCAAGGCCATAACTCAGAGCATAAAGTCTACATGAGTGTTGAATGATGCTATAACAAAAAATATTCTCTATAAGATTTCTTTTGATTTTTCTAATATATACAATCTTCAGTTATGAGGAGGAAATACAAAACATTAGAAATTAATAGGTAAAAGCTTATGATATTAGATACAACCCTTCACCACAGGGAAACTCTACTAGAATCAAATTAGAGGTACAAAATATAGTCTACACAAACATCCATACACAATATTATCATCGTGCAAAATGAACACAAACATGCCCATCATATCCATCATGAACATCAACCCATTCAAGTTGCATTTCCGAATCACCAGACTCGAAATTACACAACCTTAAGCACACATCCTAAATCACATTGCCATCAACATACTGGATTCAACTTTCTTTAGACAGACAATACTCCTTTGACGGTACCAACTTGAGAATTGGTCTGACAGATGATGTTCTCTTCATGACTTTTCAAATTCTTACATACTTCCTAAAAGTAATTTAGATAGTAAGTTAGACTCAACCAATAATTTAATTAACCTATTTTCCCCTCAATTTTGCATACATTTAATTGCTAATTATAATTACAAATTAACATCCAAAAAACTTGTAAGATTTATGAACATAATAGATTGGTATAACAATTTAAATAACTTCTAATTTCACCACCATTATTACATGTTTTAATTGTTGGTTATAATTATTAATGACTACTACATCTAAAGTTATTTAAAGCACACTTACCTGGTATTATTCAAAGTTTTGGAGAAACATCTCTAAATATAGGTAGAATTAGTCCATGTATTTTCTAAATTCTAATTCATATGAAAGAGCTCCTATTGCCAACATTTCTTCCTCATCTCTAAATATAAGTAGAATTCATCCATATATTTTCTAAATTCCACATCTAATTCATATGAAAGAGCTCCTATTGCCGACATTTATTCCTCATGAATAGTGGCACTCTGATATGGGCATATGTGGATTAACCATCAAGGCTTCAACACCCTCAGCAAACAGCATCCACCAACAAGAAAAGTGGAATACAAAATATAATACAACGAAATTTGATGTAATATTAACTCGAGCATTACAACCACAATACAATAAAATTTGATGTAATACTAACTCGAGAAGTACAAACACGACGTCATAAAATTGTTGTAAAATAGAGAACTACTCATGATTTTTTTTTAACTATGAGAATATTTCAAAATTACAACGAGGACTACTTCATTACAACATTTTATTTTCTTGTAGAAAAATTTAAAGATCGTCGGAATTATTAGCTAGCTTCAATTCCAATGGTATCCCTAATGTTGATCTCACGGTCATTGTTGGCTTGGGGTGGGCAAACACTATTGACCCCAGCCAATGAGAAGCCTGAGATTTTCCCCTTCCAACCAATCAGATTTTGGCATTTGTGTATCCCTCCAAATAATGAAATTTGGCCATCTATCCAAAAAATAGTTGGCCCATTTCACCCACTGCCTCTTTGAAAAAACGGACCCACTTGCCTGCTCCACAGGCAGCTAGCGAGGACGCGAAGTATTATTGGTTTTAGGACATCTGCTACTGTTGGTTTGACTGAGTCTAGTACCTAGGCTACTGATGTAGCAATTAAATACACATGATCAATTGTTGGGCGACTATTGATGCTGGCTCTGATGCTTTCTTCACTTCTGCATGTAAATCTTAATCAAATTCTCCTTCTCAGTAGCAATTAAATACACAAGATCAATTTCAGGGTCAATTTCTAATACCATGTCCCAAGAAACCAATATGAATGAAATTTACCATACCCATAACTCTCCTCTCCCTTCGGTTTTAATCGACCCACTTGCCTGCTCCACAATCAGCCACTAGGAACGTCGAAGACCATACCCATTGTTGTAACATCATTGGTTTTGATAAGTTAGATATAGTAGAAGAAAATAAAATTAAAAATAAAAAAATGTTAAGTTTGGATATGAATAGATAAAAAATAAAAATGTTTGGACTCATGACAAATAAATTATTCATATCAGAAAATGTTAGGATTAGATGCTCTAAAAATGAAGGCAAAAATATTGAAAATGTTAGGCATAGTTTGAAAGAAATAAAATAAATAATTTTCTTAGGTTCAATAAAAAGAATGGAAATTAGTGGCAACTTGTTTAAATGCGCCCAAAATTGGATTAGAAGTTAAATTAAGTTAAATTAATATTAATCTCTTTAATTTAGCAGTTAATTAATTTTGTAATAAAGCACATTTTTAAATTTTAATCCAAGGTTCGCAAGCGACGAGGATTTTTTGTTGTGTTGTGATTAAGGATCGAGCAACTTTCAACGTTGAATCTCTTCCCCACCCAGATCAAGGGCAGGGGAGCCTTTTCTCACCCCCTTTCCCATTTCTCGTTAACCGGGGGGGGGGGGGGGGTACGAAATTTTTTATTCCAATGGCGGTCCCCTAACCTATGTGTCACTCCCATAGCACTTCATACCCCCCCCGCTCAAAACCACTTACTGCCGCCTAACCCCTCCGAAATCAACCTTCCTCCTGATAACGATTTTGAATCCTGCCAACGGTCTTTTGACTTTTCTCCACTGATTATTTCCCAACGCCAAATAAATTGCTAACACCTATAAAATTCTATTATACTCTGCTCCCATACCTTTTCCTTTTGCATTTCATTAGGCCCGCTCCATAACCGTTGTTTAGCCGTTTCGTTGCCACCAGCTCATGTACCGTTAGACATTAAGCCCCTACGGTAAATTCCCTAATATTCACCACCCATAATGGTAATCCAAACACGTTATAAATAAATGAATCCAATTCCTTCTACCACCTTTGATTAATTTACTATTGTGGTTGAATCGCAGGTTTTACAGAGACATATTTGCGTTACAGTTTAACTATCCGTCGCTCTGTCAAAAACAATTTCTTTTGAAAAGACTACCTCTACATCTGTTATCAACATAACAAACATATTTCTCCTTTATTTTTTTTTACAGGTCGATGACCCCCAAGGGAAAAAGCCGAAAATCAGTCCTCGAGGAAACCCCTTTTGTCTCTACCTCGGTCGATCTCGATCATATACGTTTGGTAGATTCATACTTCAAAATCATAGACACATAGTGCAGATTCGAATTATATGAATTACACATGTGGCTAAAACATAAGAATTTGGACCAATAGAATGATATCAAACTTTGGGAGTCCCTATTGCCTCTATTTTCATTCCCTCAGACCCATAAATTCCTAGAACTAGTCACCTAGTGTCAATCCAGGTATGATCTAATAAAAAAGGCTGTGCTAGCTCAGAATGGAAAAATTATGATTTCTATCACTCTAGAGACCATTAACCAGATGTTGATGATCCCACAGAGTGATTCCCTTAATCTTTTCTCCCAAGATGCTCTCGTGGAGTTATACCATAAGCTCACCTTTTCTCAGAGAGCACAAATATTTGAAACATTCTTCTTGATGATGATGAACTGCCAAAGAAAAACCCGCCTTACCCATCCTCCATGTTCCTTAAAGCTACCAGACACATCATTTCATTGTTTTTTTTTTTAGTAGGCTATCCAAATGATAGAACAATGGATGAACCCATTCTTAGTTACTTCTCCATATTTTCTAAAGACCATAAGCCTGCATTCATGTAAAAATACAACCAATTCTTGGCTGATAATATGCATGAAAAATTGATGAACTTAACAACAAAATTAATGTTTAAGTACAAATCTGTACTTATTCATATGTTTCTGTTTCAGCAAGGGGATTCATTGCCCATCACATTGCATAAGCAGGATGATCAAGGAGTTAATCAGTTAGTAATTCATTGGATTCAGTTTATCAGATCTATCTTAACAGAGTTTTCCTTTGCAGGTTTCATTGATTCATTCATCCATCTAGTTGCTC
The DNA here is from genome assembly GCA_034641835.2 of Pinus albicaulis. Taxonomy (NCBI): domain Eukaryota; kingdom Viridiplantae; phylum Streptophyta; class Pinopsida; order Pinales; family Pinaceae; genus Pinus; species Pinus albicaulis. Next base: position 2,062,472,006 of record CM076575.1, read on the forward strand.
AACTTCTAAGCAATCAAAATGAGCCCAGAATTGGTCAAGGCATAAAAATAACTCTTCACTTAAGTGATTAGGTTCAAATTTGAGACTAGTATTTGTACCATAATCACACAGAGATTTGAGTATATGGTTGTGAGCTAGCACCATATAAAATGCCCAAATATGTTCCAATGAGAATTTTCTCTTTGGAATATATTAGACAAATGATTAACATGGATGAATTTCACTTTGTTCCAGGTAAGAGAAAATCACAGTTCAAGATCAAGTATAAAATAAGGTCCTTCATATGTAATACTAGATCAGTAGGGATTGAAGCATATGCCATCCTCAAAAGGATGAATTTCCAACCAAGCTTCACTTGGTCTTATGATGTTTTTAACATCATTTCAAACTTAAGGGTTGAGTTGAAGACAAATCCCTACAATCATATACCTAGGCCTGAGATTGAGAAGTTTATGAACCAGGATAAATGGGCAGAGAATACGTTGCAGGAGGCAGAGGAGTATATCCTTTCCACATCTACTCCGTAGATTCCAATTTCCCAAGACAAACAATATAAAAGGCCTAGAGAAGAAACATCAACTTCTGCAAACATTTCCAAAGGGTTCACAATTCAACAGAAGAAGCAAAAAAGCGATTTTACTATTTCTACAGAGAAGAGCTAAAAAGAACCAGAAATCATTAACTTGGGAGATGCAGAAGTTTCCACAGTAGCATAAGGGAGTGTTCCTGATACTCCATAATCTTCTTCAACTTCTCAAGAACCTATGGAGATCATTCAATCAATTGGAACGAGTACACAAGATGATCATAACATCTTCCCTAAATTCTTAGAGATCAAATAGAAGAATGAAGCCTTGAAGGCCAATGTTTACAGTCAGTTTTGGAAGCAGAGTTCTACATCACAGCACAGGCTGTTGACAGCTTTTGAGAGTGAAAAGGGAAGGATGTAGATGGATTTTATACAAGCCCAAGTCCCTTTTCCCAAAGCTCCATCTGATTATTAGAAGACAACTTTCTCATTTGATGCAAATCAGATTCATCCCATAGACCAGATGGACATGCATAGGTAGTCTGGAGAGATTCTCTTCTCTAACATGACTAATACATCCATGACATTTTCCAAGTTGAGAACAACCTTGTCAAATGTACAATCACAACTCAATATCTAAAAACTTTCCTCTTTAGCTAAAGAAAATAACTTAAAATCTTTAGAAGATATTGTAATCAAGATTGGGTATGACCCCAAGTATTTTAAAGCTGTAGAAGAGATTTTAAATAAGAAGAATGCAGATATTTCAAATCTTTGAAAGCAACTAAAGTTTCCTTCTACAGAATACCCCCAGAAAAAGGAAATAGAGGAAAGTGAACATAATAGAGAGGAGATGCTCAAACTCATCATTGATCCGAACATTCAGATAACGAATATGGAGGAACAAATTGAAGGATTGCTTAAGGAAAAATAATAGTCAATTCAACTTGCCATGATACCAGTTTCAATAGTGCCTATTGTAGTTGCAGATACAAATCCAAGCTCTTCATTAACAACATTAGAATCTACATCAACAACAGGTGATCCAACTAAGCTTGTGCATGATTTGACCTTACAGACGTAGGAGAATTAAAATATTCTGGAGAAATTCAGAAACTTGGAAGCTCAAAAGATAAATAATGACACCCTGTACATGGAAGAAATGCAGAAATCTCATAGACTAACACTAAAGGTTCAAAATTTAGAAAGTGAGCTTCTAATGGCAGACACCTTGGCCCAATCCAAGGAGAGCATCTGTACTGAAATAAGCCAAGCAATGACAGAAGTATGACCATCCATACAAATCATTTTTGAGTAGGAGGAATTAATCAACAAGTACAAAACAATAATTGAACAAGAGAAGGAAACACTCAAGTAGAAACCAGCAGAGGCATTAGACATAATTAAAGTGTTGAATTCAAAGAGCAGGGTAGAATTGGAACATATCAACATTACAAGCAGAACAACCTCTATTTTGGAGATTAAGAAAATGTTGCAGAAAAAGTTTTTTTTTTGAATAAGTCATAGACTAAATGTAAAACTTTCGACATTGTTGTCCAAATATTTCATACCAAGTTTAATTAACTAAATCAAATGGGGTTTCCTAGATTAGTAGCACCCAATGAAAAATTGATCAACTTGGAGGAGTACGGAAAAAAGCTCTACACAATATCCATTGACAAAGACAATTTTCCAGGAATCAAAGGTCACATGACAGGGAAAGATTTGATGGAAGCTTTAGATTTTTATTTAATAATTAAACATGAAATCAAACATCTCTTCATCAACAAGCCTAGTTTTGAAAGATACATAGAAGTAGATGATGTTTTCAGAAGACTAGTAAATTTGGAACTACTGAGTCAGGACAAACGGGATCACTTTTGTGAAACCATCGAGTAACTTTTGTCTCCAACAACATGCCAGCACAACAACAATATTTGGCCACATCATCAACTGTTTCCTCAAAAACAGTCATAGATCAGTCATCAATTTTTATTTTCCTACCATTTGAAACTATTTTTGTAATCAGTTTAGATACTTCTAAGTGATAGAAATTAGTATAAATAACTCTCCATTCAAGTTATTAAGGGTTGCACCCTTGGATGAGAATTTGTAAGAAGAATTGTAATGAGATTTTGATCATTGATGATAAATAAAAATATTCTGGATTTGTTTCAATCAATTTGACTCCTTGTAAGTTTCTCTAGTATTCATTTCACTCTATTTTTTGCATATGCTTGATTTTTATGAAGATAAGTAGGTAAGAGAAAGATGTGTTTCAGTCTATCTTAAATCCTTTGAAGTTAAAATCCATTTTAGAGATTGACTTATTAAACTATCTTTTTGTATAAGTCCCTCTATATCAATTAATTATCAGTAATCTTCATAATGTTAAATATCTTTTGTTAAGTTGTTAAATATTGTTTGACAACCTTTCATACTTATGATAAATTAAACATTCAATATGAATATTTAACTCATCATATTTCTTACAACTTCTGCCTTCACACATGAAAAATTAAATCACTGTTTTGAAGTAAAGCAACAACCATTTTCTTAATAGTTAATACAATCAAAAGTTTAAAACATCTGTTTGTAGTTGCTTAATAAATTGGTCATCCAAAAACCCACTTTAAAACAAACAAAATATTATAGATGCTCTGGCATAATTAATTGACCTAGAATTATCTCAGAGGACAACATGAGACTGGCACCGTTGTTGGGGATACGAAATTTGATCCATTTTCCCTGGGAAAACAATATTCCAATTCCTTTAAGGGTGAATAAAGGTCTAGTAAGGTTAAAATATTTCCCCTGGTGACTTCACAGAACCCAAATCTGGATCCTTCAAGACATACCAGGTCTCACTCTGATTCTGAAATTGTTTTACCTTTGTGAGATCCAGAGAGACTGGTAAGACAAGCCTCTTCCAGAAGAAGACTTCAAACCCCTTCTTCTTCTATTCCTCCTCAACATGAGGCTTCTCCAGTCCTTGATCCTTTTATATCTGGACCCATTCCTTTAAATTCAGAAGATCTACCACCTAGGGTACATGAATTTATCTCTAAAGGAGTTGATTTCCAATATGCTCTTTTGGTTCATTCATTGGAATCATTTCAAGTACCTAAAGTACCTTCTAAATCTCCCATATCAGATTAGGAATTGGATTTGCACTTACCTGAATTCAAACTTACTGATTTCATTTCTCCAACCTCTTATTATTTTCCATATACTTTTTCTTAACCATAATATCTTTCTTCCTTATATTCAAACCCTTTATTTGAACATAAATAAGGATAATCAGAGGTCCAAAAGTTGGTCATTCGTACACCTTTGAGATCTGTAAGAAAATCTTCAAATTTAATTCTTCCACCACATTCTTTTACTCCTCCATCTTCCACAACTTCATCTTCTACAACCACCACCTTATAATCCTCTTCATCTTCATCACAAGGTATGTCTGGTTTTAAACCTATTTTTCAAGCAAGATATGCTGCTTTATAACTTCGAAAAATATTAAACATCTTTCCTGATGGTTAGAATTTGTTGATAATATGAATATAGAACATGAGAATGTATATATGAGATTGTTTGTTCAATCATTAGAAGAAAATTTTAGGATCTGGTTTAGAAAATTGAGGGCACACTCAATTCGAAGTTGGGAATAATTTACCACTATTTTCAAGATTCAATGAGGTGTTAAAAAGGATCCTATCTATTTTCTGACAAAATTTGAAGAACTCAAAATAAATTTTGGTGAACTAGTATATGATTTCCTTAAGATATTTAAAAAACTCTATCACAAAATGCTTAATGACTGTAAACCACCATTAGCGCAACAAAGGTTAGGTTTTCCAAAGCTTTTGAAGATGACTTTGTAGTCATGCTAAGGGAGATAACATCTCATACTTTAGAAGATATGCAAACTAGTGCAATTGAAGTTTAAGAAAATAGATCTGCTTCAACTAAGCTTAAAGCTAAAGCTGAAAAGGCTCAAAGAAAAATGAAAGCTAATCAAGAAGCTTCTTCTTCTTCCAAATCTAAAAATGAATATCAAAAGATAAATGAGATAACATCATTACTTAGGAACCTTTCTAATAGGATTTCTAGAATTGAAACTCAACGTATAATATTTCAACAAACTGTTGCTAGACCTCAAACTCAAACTCAAGCTCAATTTAAGAAATCTCCTCAGCTTCAAATTCTTCAAAGGCCTAGTACTGATCAAAAAATTCGACCTCCTCTATTGATTGATGATAGTAATCTTGAAAATACTTCCCTATCCCTTAATTACTTCAAAATCAAACATAAAACATCCCTATCCCTGAAAATAAAACATCCCAAGAGGATAGATCTCGTCACCAGGATTGCAACACAACTCGTTTCATCAAAATCCGAGTTCGTATGAGTAAGTTATGGTGAGCTGTCCATTTTCTCAAACAGAGAAAAAATGTGCAGAACAGTGACAAAGTAATGACTTGTTAGTCTAGTCAACACCTTAATAATATCTAGGGAATATTCTCCAATTTTCAGCCAATGACACTGTGACAAGTGTCAGATTCAGATTCACCAATGTTGCTTGGGAAATTGAAATTTTTCTTCGTAATCCTAAGGTTGAATTTCTAAGTATGAGTGCATTATTATTTTTATAATGGTGGATTTGGGGCAATGGAGAAGGGACACGTGGAGCAGTCGGAGGCTACCACGTGCCCTCCCCCATGGAATTGAAGGATGGCGCATTATTTTAAACCAAGGTAGAATGAAAATTTGATAACCAAATGTCAATGGGTGCATATATACTTGCATATATATATTTTAACCAAAGTCCAATTCTATTATTCTATTCAACAAAATTTATTGACCGAGGAGGGGCGAAGGTCGAGATCAACCCCGCTACCTCCCCCATACAAGTGCCAACACCAACCGTTATACCATGCACCAAGTTATTAAGGCAGAGGAGCAGATCCTTTCCATATCTACACTGCAGACTCCAATTTACCAAGACAAACAATAGAAGAGGCCTAAAGAAGAAACATCAACTTCTGCAAACATTGCCAAAGAGTTCATAATTCAACAGAAGATGCAGAAGACCAAGTTTACTATTTCTATAGAGCATAGCCAAAAAGAACCAAAAATCATTGATTTAGGAGATGCAAAAGTTTCTACAGCAGCAGAGGGGAGTGTTCCTAATACTCCATCATATTCTTCAGCTTCTCAAGAACCTGTGGAGATCATTCAATCAATTGGAACCAGAACACAAGATGATTATAACCTCTTCTCTAAATTCTTAGAGATCAAACAGAAGAATGAAACCTTGAAGTCTAATGTTTACAATCATTTTTGGAAGCAAATTTCTACATCATAACACAAGTCGCTGACAACTTTTGATAGTGAAAAGGGAAGGATGTAGATGGATTTTCTACAAGCCCATGTCCCTTTTTCCAAAGCTCCATTTGATTATAAGAAGGTAATTTTCTCATTTGATGCAAATCAGATTCAACCCATAGACTAGATGGACATGCATAGGCAGTATGGAGAGATGCTCTTCTCTACCATGACTAATGTTGAGTCCCCATTTTTCCTAATTTTGACACCTTTCTTAGACCTTATCTCTCCCATTTTGACCTCTCGTTAACCCCTAATATGCTTGTTTCGGTTATATCAGCTAGGTTTTGACCAAAAGGGTACTATAGGCTTGAGGGATGCAAATTAACAAAAAAAGTATCATTTTTACCTTTAATCTTAAGTATTCCTTAACTAATTGTTTCCTTATTGAAATTATCATGCCAACTAATCTGAGAATCCTATGTATTAGGGTACTATAATAAAAGTATTCATAATTTTGAATTGACTATGTTTTAGTCTTGTAATATTGTACATACTTTTGCTTTCTGCAAAATGTTTTCACATATTAAAAATAAAAAAATGTCAAGAGGGTAAAGTACTAAAAGAAAAATCCAAGGACTAAAAGAAAAATATCAAAAAAGAGAATATAAAGTATGAACCCCACGAAAAAGAGATAAAAATAGATCATGAAAGTGATGCAAATTCAAATGCCACTACTTTTTACTTTACCGTGCAAATAATATTGTGTGCAACTTTTTAAAAATGCCACAATCCATGATGATCAAACAACTTAATCTTGATCATTCATGCTTTAAATTTCATGCTGATAGATAGTGAATAAAGATCTAGTCAAATTGTTTAATCTTGGCAGATCAATAGTTAGGTAGAGAATAATAATGAGCTCAATAGTTTAATCTGAGCCATTGGAAGTTATAAGGTTAGAATTAGATAGTTTGCTTATTGAAAAGAGAAATAAAGGGTCAACAAGCTCAAATGCACCCAATAAATGAAGAAAAAATGTTAGGGTAAATGATGGGTAGGTAGAAGCAGTTTTTTTTTTTTGCTAAATAAGATTAATCTATTAACAAGGTAGTAAAATTACATGGTGACCGTAGCCATAAAAACTGCCTTGGAGAAAGGCAGAATTATCCTGAAAAACATATAAGGAGACTGCCCAATAATAAGGAAACTAGTCTGGAAAATATTGCCAAAACCCACGCAGGGGAGCACGTTATGATCTTCCTGATATTGCAGATTTGCATGAAAGCAAAAATGAAAAAAAACAAGCCAAAATTCCACATAATCGACTGAACTGAAACATGCCCAATAGTATGGGCCGCAAGGAAAGGTAAAAGCACCACAGAAAGCGAACTAGTCATCTGGAGGTTCTTCAACAATACGACACCAACTTGAAGCAAGCAGATCCCTGGAAAGAGCAGCTTCGGATTCTGAGGGACCAGGATCAGCCAACTCCATCACGACCTTAGGAACGCTGCGAGCTTGTGCAACCTGACCCTACATTGATGCGCTGCCAGTCCCCATCTGGAGGTTGGAAGTCTGGGCAAAGTCCGAGCCTAAGCCTACCGCATGAGCAGTAGACTCCTCCATCTGGGCTTCCTCCTGGAAGACCACCGAAAATATAGCAGTAATCCTTGGGCGATTTAGAGCACTGTTGAAGGTGAAGCGCGCGGAACCAGTAGTGGGATGAGGTATAGAAGCTGGATGATGGGGAGCTGGTGAACCCAAACAATGGCGAGTATGCAGAGATCGCCCTCTCCCACTGCGAGTGCGAGGGTAGTGGCTAGCCATCAAATCGCTTGAGGGTGAAGGCGAATCAATGGAAGGGCTGGACGGCGTGATTGAAGGTCGACCCCTGGTGCCACCTCTACGGCTTTGCAGTCTGTGGCGCAACTGAGGCATAGGGGTCCACAATGAGGAAAAGTAACAGCTATGGCGGAGTGATGCCAATTCTACAGGAGGCCAACGACCCACGCGAAGAGCAAGAGGTCCAACCGAGACGACTCCACTAAAGAACCAGAGCTGGGTGCCAAACTAGCATCTCCCTCCCTACATCGAGAGACAACCAGAGTGGTAGAACCTACACCAAACAGCTTGAAAACATAATAAAGGCCAGAGACCAAAAGGAAATGGGCGTGGTGTGACTGGAAAAACTCCACAGTAATCCCAACGCAGCTCTTCCATTTATCCTCCCCTCTCACACTTCTAGAAACCTCCATCATGACAGGCGCATTGAAGAGGGCTGAGGTCTCCAGCTTGCTGGAACATTCGAGGGCAGAAACCCGATCGGTGGCCATGATATGAAATGCAGAACCCGTAGATTTAAAGCCTTTGAATTGTGCGAAGTGTAAATGCGAGGTTGCATTGAGCAGTGGTGTATTAACCTCCATGTCTTGGGTGGGCAGGTGTCGACCCACCTCGCCACACCCCTGTCCCGCTATGTTAAACTCTTGGCTGTACACCCGCATCCGGGAAGGTAGAAGCAGTTTTTACAAGGCATGGAGAGCAACAATTGACTCATTTCATATAACTAACTTCATTCTAAACTCATTTTCCCTTGTAAAATATCCCTTTCCCTTCATTTTGACCCTTTCCCTTTATTTCACACCCTTTACATAGACATTTCCCTTTAAAAATAATTATCCCCTTACTCATTTCCCTTTTTCCATTTCAACACACTAAAATACACTTATCCTAAATTAAATATTTAAAATACTGTCGGGCCCCACTGCCAAATCCCACCCTGATGTTATTTTAATTCATCCTTAGTGTATTTTATATCCCACACATATTTAATCCCACATACATATTCCATTAAACCCTATGTATTATATGCTAAACCATCCCACTAATAGTTTAACTCAACCCTGCATATTAACCCGCTTTCCATTATAATAATCTCGAGTCCCTCTTTCCTCTAACCCCATTGATTATACATCAAACCCCTTTATATTATAGTTACCGACCCCACATACATACTATGTTAACCTGCCTATTGTATATTCCTAACCTTATCACATATATTACAACACCCATCGCATTAATTATCCCTGGGCCCTGCCTTTCAAAATCCTCGACTCACCCTCCCATTCACCCATCCGTTAGATCAAGATTCATCAAATCCGATGGCCAATGGTCATTTTCGCACCCTCAATTGCCCGACCATTAACCCTATGGGAGGGTTACGAAATGAGCAGTTTCGCAACCCCGCTCCTTTGCTACGTGGCAACACCACAACTCATCGCACTCCCAATCCAAAAACCATATACCATCTTTTTGCGATGCGAATACCGCTAGGCTATTTTCTGCCCATTGCAATGAAACCACCCATTTGAATTTAACCCCACACCCAAAGTTTAATCATTGTTGGTTAAAAACATAAATACCACCCTTTACAGTCTTTTCACCATTCTATTCAGATTTGCGTAAAGGAAGCCTCTGCCAACCTGTTTTCGAGCTAAAACAACGCTGCCAACTTATTTTTAAAGCCAAATTTGACCAGAATTCAAGCCTTTCATTACCAGAACCTGTGTAAACTTAGCCTAAAGCTTTATAAAGACCATAAGAGCCCCTATGGCCTCCAAGACCTTCATCGCAAACTGAAAGCTTCGTTTTCCAGGTATTCCTGAAGTGCCAAGACCCGTTGTTAAGAAAGCAAGTGATAAGTTAATTAATTGAACCAGTTTAAAAGCTTTGCAGACCAATAGAAAAGCCATTGTTGCCTCCCAAACCCTTTCTGCAAACCCAAATCATCTTTTCATAGTATTCCTGAGTGTTTGAGACTATTTATGTAAACCAGAGAGTAATTAATTGATTAAAATAAACAAATATATGGCTTCCCAAGGCATTGTGATTGTTAATCCCTTACAACCTCCCATTGTTCATGTTGAGCACACCCCACTTGCAGATAAAGTTTTCAAAATCAGTGACCTTGTCACTGATTTAAACCTCCTTGAGCTCCACTATTGGAGCCATGATAAATCAATTGACCAAGTTGATGATATCTGCCTTTGGGAATCCAATTTGCCCAAGTATATTTTCCCACAGACTTTCCAATTCCCAGAGATCATTAGGCTTTGTCAAGCTAATTATCTGCCCAATGAAAGAGCGCTAGTAACCCACAACAAGGAAATTTTGTTCACCATTACTGCTAAATCCATAAACCAAATGCTTCAAACTCAACCCAAGCCTGGTGAAGCCCCTTTGTCAATAGAAATCATTGCTGAATTGTATCTGAAACTTGACTTTCCTAAGAGGTTTTAGATCTTCCAAACCTTTCTGCCTTCATCAGTTGAAACCCCGAAGAGAAACCCTCCTTATCCAGCCTCAATTTTCTCAGAAAGAACTAAGCATATTATCACAATGTTGTATTGTATATTAGGATACTGTACAGACGAGTATGTTTATGCTTCAATCTTAGGTTTCTTGTCCATATTCTGCCGAGGACAAACTCCTGCTACCATATTTAACTTTTCTCAGTACTTATTAGATTCTATCCATGAGCAACTAGTTAAATTGCCTGAAGAAGGAGTGTTCAAATATTCATCTGTTTTGTTTCATATGTTCTTATACCTTCAATCCGAAAGGTTTATAGTAAGCCTCCAAAAACTGGACCCTGAGGGAAATCCCCAATCAATTGTTTTCTAGACTTCCTTAATCAGGAAATATTCCACAGAGTTTACCTACAAAAACTTCATTGATTTATTTATTCATCCAATTGTCAATATGATAAGTAGTAGCAATGAGCCTAGTATCAATGATGAGATAAAAAAGGTCTTGCAGTTGTCTGAACACAGTCGGACAGGATACTGGTACTTGCACCAGAATCACACTGAAAGTAGAGTATATGGATGTCAACTCACTCCATATAAGCTACCCAAATACCTCCCAATGAGGCTATTTGCACTTGAATATATCAGACAAATCCTAAACTCTGATGAAGTGAAATTTCTGTCAGTAAAGAAGAAGATACAATTTAAGATAAAAAACCAGATTGGTCCTTTCATCTACAATAACAGGATTTCTAGTCAACAGGCAGAAAAATGTTTACAGGAATTTAAGTTATGTTATCACTCTAGTAATTTCTTAAGTTGTGGGATTTTGAGTTTTTAGTCAAAGAACACTAGAGGTAACCACAAACCTACTTCAAACCCTAGGATCTAGCCTTCCTAGGGTTCAGAGAGGGCTCTCTCTTTAAGATTTATCTTTTTTTTGATTAATAATATTAGGCTAGTTATGAAAGTACAATTTGGATTTGGTTTAAAGGGTTTGGTGGGAAAAAATCACTTGGAGGTAAGATAGAGAGAAATCTACTTGTCCATTGGGCTATGGAGTCTAAATCAAGCTAGCAGCACTAGAAATCAAGGCTTAAAAGGTACAAATATATTCAGGCAAGATAGATAACCCTCAGAGATTTGGGAAAAGTGGTTTTTTGTGAGGTGGTATGATCGGGATAAAGGGCACTTAAGGATCCTTTGATCCGTTAAATGGAAGTAGAATGCAGAGGTCAAATGGGAGTGAGAGAAATTAAGAATTCTCAACACTAGAAATCAGAAGAAAACATTAAAATGGCATCTAGTTAAAGACAAGGAGCACTTGACTAATCCTGTAGTAATACTCCTAGTTACACATTTAGACAGAACAAACATAAAATGAATGCATGAAAATTAGAAAAGGAAACAATGCCAATTAGGAAGTACTTCACTCGTCAACTTATCACAGGGATCTTGAATTATGATGCCAGTCATCTTGTCCAGTTTGCTACTTTGAAATCAAACACACAATAGCCTCCAATGTTCAACAAAAATGTCTATAGTAAAGTCCAACAATTTTATTCCACACTGAATACCTCTAATGTAGAAGTATTTATACAAAATGTAATTACAAATATCCTAGGAGAAATCTAGGAATATCTTTAGGAAAAAGAAAATATATTTACATAATAAGAGGGACAACTGCTTAAAAAAACAGCAAGCTGTCCACTTATCCAAAATAAATAGAACTATTTTATCTAACAAGGATCTTTTGATTGACTAGCTATCCTACTTGCTGGCTGCTAGAAAATATCATACTTTTGACTTGCCTTCGCTGACACTCTTTCATCTGATACTCTTTACCACTGATACACTTTGACTATTAGATCACTATTTACTGTTGTAAAAATATGTCTTTTTGCAGTAAAATCAACAGAGTGTCTTTTTATTTCACTGTTCTTTTTGACTGTTTTTCAAGGTAATCTTCCTTCAATATTTTACCTTTTATTGTTACATCAAATCAGTAAATTCTTGCCACTGTTCTGCCTTGGGAATTTGAACATTCTTCAGCTTCCTAAATTTTCATCAGCCTTTGTGTATTTAGCAAAAGTGGGCTTGAAAACAAAGAGATGTTTAATCTCATGTTGTAAAAAGAACAGATCTTCAAAATGTTGAAGGAGAACTTTTTTGTGGGAGTGCCTTGTGTTAATGGTTTGTTGACTTGCTAATTAGAAAATTCCCTGATCTTTTTATCATAATATTTCCGGGGCATTAGTTTTTCATTAAAAAAATGGATGTTTGGCAGGCCCCTCTTTCTTAAGTTTTTGTATTTTACCATAAACTTTGTTATGGAAATGTTCATTGATTCACATTTTTCTTCCAGATTGTTCATCAAATTCTTATTAGTTACAACCTTTTAATTTGTAAGATTGTTTTTGTTCTGTCCAATACTTGTAATTCCTCCAGGTCTGCCCTGTTCTTGCTTTTCAAGAATGTGATGAGTTTTAAAGCTTGAGTAGGCTTATCAATTAAATCATCCTTGGTCTTTTGAATCTTTGCCTGAGCTGCTAATAATAAATCTCTCTGCTCATATATAACCTAAATTGAAGGCCATTGAGTGTGAATGGCTTAAATTATGTTTTTCCATAGACAATTCTTTATGTATGAAATCTGCTCAGTGAAAGTTAACTCATTTTGTAAGCTTTTGATTTGTTATCATAGTATGATTGCCTTTTTTTCATGGTTTTTAGCAGTTATTAGTGTTGTCTTGTTTGTAGCATCAAGATTATCAATCATCTTCTTTAGGCTATTGATTTCATTGGTTTTCAAAGACATTTCCTCCATAGCTTTAACAATCTGGCCTGCTTCATTTGTTTGTTGAACATGTGTAGTAGAAGAGTCTGTTGCTGAAGTAGTAGTTGAAATCATTGGCACTGTAGTTTCCAGTGGTTCTTTTGGTGCTAGTTTCTCTCCTAAAGTGGAGGGCACTGTTGTAGTTATTACTGAAATAACTGTAGGAATTATAGGAGTTTCATGTTCCTTTACAATCTCTTTTTCTTTGACAAGGTGGTCCATTTGGGTCTCCATCTCTTTGATTTGAGTAGTCAATTTGAGAATGAGCTTCATCATTTCTTCTTTCTCAGTCTGATCCTGAAGGATTTCCTTGGTTTGTGGATGCTCACTTTGAGGAAGCTTTGTCGGGTTTGTGTTATATTATTTCCATGACTAGTCACATGCGGGGGGGTGGTAGCCCCCCCTGTCGGGGTCCGGGGCAGCGCCCCATAAATTTTTTTTGGCGCTTTTTTTTCTGGTGGGCGGACTTGCCCATGGTTTTGGGGCATGATGGTTTTTGACCCTTGGTATTTTGTAGATTTGGTCAAGGGAACGACGATTATGTTCTAATCCAGGGTTAATGGATTGGGGTTTATGTATGCTTCGGCATGTATATATATGTGTTGTAACACTAAAAGGAATATAATGAAAAATCAAGCTGGTCATCCCGATTTGGGATCCACGGGAAAATCTCTGTGTTTATCTGTTTTATGTGTTATGCTCTCGCTATTGTTTATTTTCTGTTTTAAAGATTCGTTCGTAGATAATTTCTGTACAGGGTTAAAACCTACATTTGGTATCAGAGCAGTTTCGGCTTCAAGGGGATGCCTTTGCTGCTGAGGGATTTTTTTCTCGGGCCCGAGGTAGACCATGTTTAGTGGGAGATCTGCGGGATTGATTCTTGCAGTGAAAGAAGACAGCGAGCGATGGGAAGATAAAGATCGAGAAATTTAATGGTCAGAGTTTTGAGTTGTGGAAGCTTAAGATGGAGGACCTGTTGGTGGATAAACATCAGTGGATCGCGGTAGATCCGATACTAAACCAACGAAAATGTCAGATGAAGACTGGAAGAAGCTGGATCAAAAGGCAAAGAGAAAAATACGGTTGTGTGTCTCAAATTCAGTATTGTTGAATGTACATGGGGAAGCTATGGCGAAGACCTTGTGGTACAAGCTAGGGACTTTGTACCAATCTAAGTCTCTGGTGAATAAATTTTTCCTGCGGAAAAAGCTGTATAACCTGAGGATGAAGGATGGAGACTCGGTGACAGAGCATCTGAACACCTTCAATACTGTGGTAAGTTAGCTGTCATTTGTTGATATTAATATCTCATATGAAGATAAGTGCATTAGTTTGTTGTGTTCTCTACTAGATTCGTGGGACAGTTTGGTTATTGCAATAGGTAGCAATACAACTATCTTGAATTTTGATGACATTGTCTCAGCCTTGTTGTCAGAGGAAATGAGACGGAGAAATATGGAGGGTTAGAATGGAGATGCCTTATCTGTACGAGGAAGGTCCCAGAACAGAAACAAGAATAACGTTTTGAGTGGGAGATCTAAATCTAGAGGGAGATCTAAATCTCCTGGAAAGTTTGTAAAGGTGTGCTGGAAATGCGGAAAGGAAGGGAAATACAAAAAGGACTACAGATCTAAAGCTCCGGAGAAAGGAAAGGGATCTAATGATGCTACTTCTACAGAGGAAAAAACCATCTCGGATGAAGGTGGGGATCTTTATTTGGCTTCTTCTTCAAATACACATGTAGATCATGAGTCATGGTTGATTGATTCGGGTGCATCCTTTCACTTCACTCCTCTTAGGGAGTGGTTCTACGAGTATGAGAAATATGATGGCGGTGATGTCTTCTTAGGTGATGATAGGAAGGCCAGAATCGTCGGACGTGGAAAATTCAAGCTGAAGCTGCAAGGTGGAAGGATTAGAACACTTCTTGGTGTTCTGTACATTCCTGCATTAGCCAGAAATCTGATTTCTGTAAGCAAGATGGATGATGCAGGTGTAAAAACAGTGTTCGAGAAAGATGTCTGTAAGATGGTTTGGGGAGCACTAGTATTAATGCGGGGATTTCAAATTGGAACTCTGTACAAGCTTTAGGGTAGCACTATTATTGATGGGTGCAACAGTTTTGTGGTTCTCGAAAGTGGAGCGGAAATCCTAGCGGTCTCTGGAGAAAAGACCATGCTATGGCATCAAAGGCTTGGACATATTGGAGAGAAGGGCCTTTGGATACTGCATGGAAATGGTATGGTAGAAGGTATGTCTAATAGCTCTCCAGATTTCGATTTCTGTGAACATTGTGTATATGGGAAGCATAATCAAGTGAGTTTTCCTTCTGGTGCTAAGAGGGCAGAGCTTGTGCACAGTGATGTGTTTGGACCTGTGTCGGTTCCATCACTAGGTAAGTCTATGTACTATGTTTCATTCATAGATGACTTCTCAAGGAATACATGGATATATTTCTTGAGGAAGAAATCTGAAGTATTTGATAGATTTAAAGAATTTAAGGCTCTGGTGGAAAACCAGACAGAGAAGAAGATAAAGGTGTCAAGGACAGATAATGGTGGGGAGTTTTGCAAGAAGGAATTTGAAGAGTTTTGTAAGAAGTGTGGCATAGCACGACATAATACTACTCCATACACACCTCAAAAAAATGGAGTTGTAGAAAGAATGAACAAAAGGCTGATGGAAAAGGCAAGAAGCATGCTTAGTGGTACCGGGTTAGGACAAGAATTCTGGGAAGAGGCAGTGGAGACTGCATGTTACTTGGTTAACATATCACCTTCATCAGTGTTGGAGGATAAGACTCCACATGAGGTATGGACTGGTAAGAAACCCTCTCTTTCACATCTGAGGGTATTCAGATGTGATACATATGTACATGTTCCAAAGGAGAAAAGGAGCAAGTTGGATAATAAATCTGAACGGTGCATCTTTATTAGGTATAAGGATGGTTTAAAGGGTTACAAGCTTTGGAACCCAGAAACAAGGAGGTTTGTGTACATCCGAGATGTGGTGTTTAGAGAGGTGAAATATATTGTTAAACATGAAGTCCTACCAAAGGAACCTGAGAAGATAGAGTTTGAGCTAAAGGAGGATGAATCAAAGTCTACAACAGAAGAAGACTTAGAAGAGGAAGAGCCACAAACTCCAGCTGTTAGAAGATCGGTTCGGGAAAGAAGACAACTAGAAAGGTATAGTCCATCTGCTTTCTATTCAAATTTTGCTTTAACTATAACTGATGATGATCCCAGAACTGTCAGGGAGGCAGTATATTCAAAGGATGGAAAACTCTGGAAGAAGGCCATGGTTGATGAAATGGCATCCTTTCATAAAAATGAGGCATGAGATCTGGTGGAGTTTCCGGCTGGAAGGAAGCCCATCAGGAGCAAATGGGTGTTTAAGAAGAAGTTGAATGTAGAAGGCAAGGTGGAGAAATACAAAGCTCGATTGGTAGCAAAAGGTTATTCCCAGGTGCCGGTAATTCATTTTGGTGATATTTTTTCTCTTGTTGCCAAAGTTACTTCTATTAGATTACTTTTATCTGTTGACGCTGCATTTGATTTTGAGGTAGAACAAACAGATGTGAAGACAACATTTCTTCATGGGGATCTAGAAGAGGAGATATACATGAAACAAACTTAAGGCTTTATGGTGAAGGGGAAGAAAGAGCTAGTATGCAGGTTAAAGAAGTCTCTGTATGGGTTAAAATAGTCACCAAGGATGTGGTATCAGAAATTTGATACTTATATACGGGGACTTGGCTTCACCAGAAGCAAGGAGGATCACTATGTTTATTTTAAATTAATTGGTGACCGTGATTTATTTGGTCTTGTATGTGGATGATATGTTGTTGATTGGAAATGAAAAAGAAATTATCCAAGATTTGAAGACCCAGCTGTTCTCCAAATTCGACATGAAGGATCTTGGTGCTACAAACTATATTTTGGGCATTGAAATTAAGAGATATTGGGTAAAGAGGAAGCTCTGGTTAAACCAAAGGAAGTATGTCGAGACTATATTGCAGAGGTTCAATATGCAGGATAGTAAACTGGTGAATGTTCCGATTCTTGTAAGTACAAAGCTATCTGCTGAATAGTGTCCCAAGACACAAGAAGAAGAGGAGGATATGTCCCGTGTTCCATATGCAAGTGCAGTGGGTAGCTTGATGTATGCAATGGTCTGTACTAGACCAGACATTGCACATGCAGTGGGAGTATTGAGCATGTTTATGTAAAACCCAGGGAAGGATCATTGGACAACAATGAAGTGGGTTTTCAGATATTTGCGTGCCCCTAGTGATTATGGCTCATGACACAAGGGAAGAGTAGGATTGGAAAGAGTGTTGGACATTCGTGGTTTTGTTGATGCAAACTAGGCTGGAGATCTGGACCAAAGAAGATCTACAAGTGGGTATGTGTTTAGCCTATTTGGAGGTGTAGTCAGTTGGATGGGTAAAATACAGTTTGTAGTGGCTCTTTCAACTACAGAGGCAGAATACATGGCAGCCACTCATGCAAGCAAGGAAGCAGTTTGGTTGCAGAGATTGTGTTCAAGTATGGGGTTGGTGTAGCAAGCTATAAGGATAGACTGTCATAGCCAAAGTGCAATTTTCTTGGTTAAGAACCTTGCTTATCATTCAAAGACAAAGCACATTGATGTTCAATATCGCTTTGTGAGATATATGGTTGAAGCTAAAAGGGCGTTGCTGGTAAAGGTGGACACTTTAAAGAACATTGTAGATGCATTGAAAACGTCTGTGAGCACTCAGAAATTCTCTTGGTGTAGAGAAACAATGGGTGTTGCAAAGTTGGGCTAATGACTCAGCTCTCTTGTGGCCCCCTGCGGAAAGAAAACAACAAGTGGGAGAATGTTGGGTTTGTGTTATATTCTTTCCACGACTAGTCACGCGTGGGGGGGTCACATGGGGGGCGAGAGCCCCCCTATCGGGGTCCAGGGCAGTGCCCCGGAAATTTTTTTTGGTCCTTATATTCTGGTGGGCGGACCCGCCCATGGTTTTGTGCATGGGTTTGCACATGGTTTTGGGGCATGATGGTTTTCGACCCCTGGTATTTTGTAGATCCAATCAAGGGAACTACGATTATGTTCTAATCCAGGGTTAATGGATTGGGGTTTATGGATGCTTCAGCATGTATATATATGTGTTGTAACACTAAAGGGAATATAATGAAAAATCAAGCTGGTCATCCTGATTTGGGATCTAGTGGAAAATCTCTGTGTTTATCTGTTTTATGTTTTATGCTCTTGCTATTGTTTATTTTCTGTTTTAAATATTCGTTCGTAGATAATTTCTGTACAGGGTTAAAACCTACAAGCTTGAGCTGTTTCCTCAAAGCTGCTATGTGATCATTCTTTTTCCTTATCAACAATTCTGCTACTTGAATATTTGAGGGATCATATTCCACCTGTAAAACTAAATCCTCTAAGGCTTTAATCCTTAGATCCTTGGAATATAGAGATGCCTTATCTAGCTTCATTTGATCCTACATATTAAGAACAATATTCTGTAACTTGGTAGCACTCATTGCCTTAGTTACCACTGTTGAATACAACATTTCAAAGCTATGTCTATGAAATTCAATTTGGTCCAGGTCATGAACATTTTATGTGTCTACCTCAAATTCCACCTTTTTATAATCTGCCACTATTTTAGGTGCTGAGGTGGTAGGTTGTAAAAATGACATGATCATTTTATTTGTAGAATAATCAAAGGCTACCAGTAGCCTATTTTTAATTCCAGGCTTTTGTTTGAGGAATTGAGAATATATCTCTGTTTTTATCTCCTCATTCTTCTGCTTTATCTACTTATATTTCTCCTTGATGTCTAAATCCTTTTCCTCAGCTGTCTATGAGGAAGAGGACTCCATATTTTTCTGTTTTTGAATCATTTGAGTGTCATATTTACTTGCTGTTTTGTATTTTTCACTTTCTGCAAGTGTTTCATTCACTATCACTGTTGCTTCATCATTATTTACTTTTAAAGCATTTGTATCTTCAATATCAGTTACCTTTTCTTTCTCAACTGAAGTGAGTTTAAGCCTCTTGTTATAGATTATTTTGAATTTGGTTTCAGTTGTTGTCTTTGCTGTATAACCTCCTTCTTCCCTGCTTCTCTTTGCTGATGTCTTTGGCTGTTTTACAAGTTCTAGAGCCTGTGCTGTATCCATTTTACTTGTTGTCTCTGTATTACTTGCTGTATCTATATTTTCTAGCCATTCAACTCAGTTGGAAAATTTCTCAATCTTAGGCTTAAGCTCATGTATGAAGGGAGTCAATTTGAATTTTACCCTTAGACTACTCAGGATCCCTTGAGGATCATAGTTTCATGGAAAACTTTCCTGAAATTTAAACTCTGCTAATCTCATGTGATTTCTTTTTCTGCATCTCTTTGGTATATGATAAAGGGACCAACCCGATTATTTAACTTAAATTGAGTCTTTTTTCTAGCATCCATGAAGTTAATAGAATCATAATTGAGAATTTGTCTCAAATATTCCAGTGCAAAAATTCTCATGCTCATATATCTAGGCAACTTAAAAGGTAATAAGTTGGATCCAAAAATTCTTAACTCTGTATGCTTCTCATATAGATACCAATCTCCCATTTTACTCTGTTCTAAAAGTTGCAGGATTCTTTTCATTTCCTCACTGATTCTGGGCTGCTCTGCTTTATCCAGAATGTTCATTGCTGGATGTAGAAAGAGGTCTGAAAAATCTGTGTAGGTGAAATCACTATCCTCTTTCCTGAGCAAGGAAGTCTAGAAGATAATGGATAGAGGCTTACCCTCCAAGTCCATCTTTTGTAATGAAATAGGAAATTTATTAGCTTGAAAGAATAAAAATAAGTGAAATAGATAGGATGAGTATCTAAAAACTCCTTCAATGGGTAATTTTATCAGCTGATGATGGATACTGTTGGCTATGAAACCAACAAAGTCAAAGATGATTGATGGAGGTTGGCCTGGAGACAAGGTGGACAGGAAACCTAGAATGGACTCATTAGTGTGTCCATCTGTAAAGTATCCAAGTATAAAGGAGAGCATAGAGATGATATGTCTAGACCCTTCAAGGAATTTAGCAGTGGAATAAGGAGGGTTTATTTTAGGAATGTCAACATGGGAAGGCATAAAATTTTGAAATATCATGAACTTCTTAGGAAAGTCTAGGCCTAAGTACAACTGGGTCAAAGCTTCTATAGACAAGGGGACTGACTAAGGATCAAGCTATAATTGAAGCATCTGGTTTACTGACTCTGCTGTGATGGTGAAAAGGATTTATCTATCAACATTGACTATGGCCCTTTTATCTGGTTCATAATATTTTTGACATAATCTGATAAGATCTCGGCCAAGATGGGTCAATGGAACTATATTTGGGCAAATGAGTCTCCCAAATGGGTATTTCATCATTGTCCAGGTACTTTTCATAACACCAATTGTGTATATCCAAGAGGTTAAATTCTACAACAGGATAAAATTTTTTGTAGTCAACATCAGTCAAAGGGAGGATTTCTACAACAACTACAGGTGGTTGGAGGGGATTTACCGTTGCAACAGATTTTGCAGTGATGTCTGGGGTAGGTTTAGGGGCTTTAGATCCCTCAAATTTAAGTGTTTTGGATTTTATAGGTTTTCTTGTGCTCTGTTTCGTAGTCATTTTGGATAACTACTGCAAGATTAGACTGTTTGCAGGAGTTTTTATATCAAATAGAGAGGAAATTGAGCAGTTTTTGGCCGAGGATGGCTTTTTTGGGCTTTTTTCTCAATTTGGTTTATTTGAGGATTAAAAAAATAGCCTATAACAGAAAACAGGGGTTTTCTGAGTTGGTTTGACTGAGAAATAGGGCTTCAAGGTATATTCAGAGGTTTTAGCCTTTCAGATCTTTAAATTTGATCCTTAAACTGTGGATTTTGAGCAAATTTTCTTGAAAAAGGGGCACAGAGGAAAGCAGGGTTTCCTGGGAAAATTTTGCCAAGGTTTGGCCTATTTTTGGCATTTTTGGGCAATTTTATCCGGTGAATTCTCTTAATTAAAGTCCTGGTTTATTTATTGATGGTTTAGAATTGATTTTTCAGGTTTTAATCGTTGGAAAATACCTTGAAAAGAAGGTATTCGCCTGTTGAAAAAGGGTCTTGAAAGCTGTTGGTCGTTTCTGAGGAATGGTCCAGATTGCTGGAGCAAAGAGCCACTCCTGATCAGACTTTCATGGTGAACTTCTAAGGTTGTGAGCAAGAAATTCTTGAAAACAACTTAATACAGTCGGGAGCAAAGGAAAATGATGGATATACTGCGCGAAAAGGAAATGATAAGTGTTTTTCCAAAGGTTTAAATTTTATTTTAATTTGGACTTTATCATTTATTGCAGGTTGAATCTCAGGCGGGAGCGGATATAGTATACAATGCGAAATCGGAAGCGGTTTTCGCGTTCATTTCTGGCAGTAAGTGGTTTTTGTTGAAACGAACGCGATCTAATAGATTTTCGCCATGTCATGGGAGGAGGAATGGGTGAAACAACCCATTTCGCATCCATTTTTCTCTTGGGTGAATGATCACTTTGTGGGCACGACATGGATTAAAGACCGTTAGATCTCATGATCGGGAGCGAAGGGTCACGATTAGCTGGGAAGGTGCGAACAATGGCATGGTGGGATCAGGGTCTTTATTGGCGCTGGTGCTGATTAATATACGACTTTGATTAATTTGTTATATACACAAAGGGTTTTATGTATATGGGCGGGGGTATATGGTTAGCCCTGGGTTAGGCTATGTAAATTTTGGGGCTTTACACAATGGGGATAGAATGAACGAGAAAAGCTTAATTTAAATGGATCATAAACCTTAGTCTTATCGTGATAGCACCTTGGGTTAAAAACTCATGCGGGGAAGAGTTGATACATGTATTGCAAAGGTGCAGGGGTTGAAACTTATAAAAGACTTTATTTGTTTCAACACTTAGGATTAAATGTGATAGGCAGGAAGTATGTTTAGTTCTAAACATATATATGGGCACAAAAATTATTTTATTATATAGTTTTAAACCATTGAAGGGTTTAATAACCATAGGGGGTGGGATATTTCATTAAGGTTAGTTTTAGACCAAAGGGCGCATTATTTGCATTTTCATTTTAACATGTGGATAATATCTTTGGTCCAGAATCTTTATAATAGTGGGTTTTTAGGGGTTATTTTAGATAAAGGGAATTATATAGATAGGATAAGGTATTTTTAGGGAATTAATAGTATAAGTCAAAAGTTAATATGACAAGGGGAAATGGAATACACAAAAAATACACTAAATGACCAAATAAAGTGAGTAAATAAAGCAAAGCTTTTCATTTCATTATTTCACCAATTTACTTAGGATAAAGTATTTTTTGAGGGTTTTTGTATGTTTCTAAGTTAATCAAATGGGGTTTTATGTTTCATTAAGTAAGAATGAATCTTTACTTATGAAAATGAGTTAAAATGTATGAATGAGGGATAAATAATGGTAAAAGGGATTTTAATCATAAGAACTCAACATTTTCCACTATCCAGTCATCGAGCCTTGGGTCCGGTCCCAAAAAAAGTCAGAGAAATGCTTTGAGCCTTTTTGACTAGTAGTATAGAATACTGAATACTTACAGGGGAAAGGAAATTAGTGATTTTTGCCTGGTGATGAATATTACATGCTTTTTCCCACTTCTTTCTACCTACCCAACATTATTCTAACAATTTTTCTTCCTTTTAGTAGGCGCATTTAGGCTAGCAACATTGAAAAATTTATTCTTTTGAAAGCACAAAATATCTAATTCTACCTTATTTCATCCGAGGACTCAGATTAAACTATCGAGTTCCTCATTATTCTCTACCTAACTATTGATTTATCAGGATTAAACTGTCTGACAAAACTTTATTCACTATCTAAAACATGGAAATTGAAAACATGACAAGTCAAGTTTAAACAATTTAACTCATCATGGATTATGGAATTGATCTTTTTTTAGGACTTTTTTCCCTCTTTTTTGTTTTTTTGTTGTTTTATTTTTATTTTTTCAAAATACGGGAAAACAACTTGCAGAAAGCAAGTTATGTACATATTTTACAAGACTATCAAAATTCAATTCAAAATTATGAATCCTATATTTATAGGACCCTAACAAGTGTTGAATATTGCAACAAGAAACAGTGAAGGAGGCATCCTGAAACATATTTCCTGATCCTAGTTGGAAAGTGATCACCTAAAGTAGGTGGGGGCCACACAGGTGATTTTTGGCGCAAAGTCTATTTTTAGACATATGGATCATGGTTTATGAGTTGCAGGATGCCATTTATGGATGATTGGTCATATTGGTAAAAATAGATGGACCTCTATTTTTAGACATTGGGCGGAATCTATTTTTAGACTGCCAGGCTAAAAATAGATCAGTCGAATATTATTAGCTCTTAATAATATTTGGACTATAAACATTATCTTATCCTCTTGGAGCACTTTAGTTTGATGCTTGGATGTGGCACATGCAGCTAACAGAAGGAAATACGCTTTTCCTAAGGGTTAGTTGAGCTATTGCATGGTTGACTTCAGTTAGAACTCATGTGGCAGAGTTTGGTGGAGTTGATGAGACAGTTGGTGGAGTTGTGTTCTGTTTAACTTAGTTAAACTAGTTGTATTTAGTCTAACTGATAAATACACTAGTGATGAGTGGTGTGAATTAGTTATTAATTAATTCACTAATTATTAACTCATAAATAAACTAAAGAATACATCAGTTAACTGCAATGCATGGACAGTTCAGTGGAGACCAGTGTTAGAGGTGGGTGAAAGGGTGAGTCTACTATCAGTTGTGACTATAGCTGTGCATGAGATTTGCACACACATTGATTGAGATTGCCAATGAGGATTGCGTAGTACAAGCCAAGGGGATTCAAACTTGGATCTCATTCATTCTCATCTTGGATTGCGCAGTAGAGGCAGGCAAACAGTGGAGGAGATTTGAACCTGTGACTTGTTCATATCTGAGCTAGTTTGTGTGTAACAATTGGAGATAGTGCTGAGAGCTTGTGAGGAGTTTGTACTATGTATTGTTACATGTTATCTATCATTATAATATATAGATAGTTGGGGGTTTTCAGCTGTAATATTTCCCCATTACATACTGTGTTATATGTGTGCTTGATTATGTTTTAATGTGCGCATGCGACTGCTTCTATTTCCGAAAATTGATGATCAATTGTAGAAGAGGTTATGTATTATGCATGAAGCTTAAATAGTGTGTAATCAGGATAATCTCGGTGAATAATTCAACTATTATTCAAATTTCTACATGGTATCAGAGTGAAATTGATCATCAGATCTATTACAGTGATTACAATTTATTTCGGTAGACAGAGTCTGTAAGCGGGCCAGGTAGCCTCTGGATCCATCCTTTCTTTGAAAGGTGATATATCCAATAAATGCCCCTACAGTCGATCTCTGTGCTAGAAATACTTTGTTCTCACAGATCAGAAGCGGTTGAGTTTTGAGCTGGTGGAATTCGAATTTGCAGCAATGTTTTCTTGGTGTCGAAAGTCGAGATGTCTTTCAACGGATTGCGATTGGAGTATGCCCTTGAGGGTAGCTCGAATTATGTTGCATGGAAGGATAGGATGGAGGTGGTGTTAGATGACAATGGGATGAAGGAGTTCATAGATGCTGAAGTCCCAAAGCCTACTGATGCTGCTCAAGTTGAGGCTTGGCAAAATAAGACAGAAAAATGTCGAAGGATTCTGTTGGAGGGCGTGAAGGATCACATAGTATCCAGCATGCATGGAAAAACCTCTCCATACTTGATGTGGAAAGCGTTGACAGATTTATTCCAAAGCAAGAGCGACCAGAGGAAGTTGGTGCTCAAGGATAAACTCAGGAAAATAAAGATGGAGAAGAATGACACTATTCCGGTATACTTGACAAAGTTTGTCCATTGCAGGGATGAGCTTGGGAGTGTAGGAATTAGTGTGGATGATGAGGACTTGGTGGACTTGGCTCTCCTTGGTCTTCCGAAGAGTTGGCACTCCTATCAGGACTCTGTCAATGGTCGGGAAAAATTGCCAGGATGGGAGCGACTTTGGTCGGATCTTATGCAAGAGGAGATAAGGCAGAGTACCAGGGATGGATCTTCATCAAAGGCATCTGATGAAGAAGATTGCGCTTTGGATGCCAAAGCAAGGAAGGGGAAGGGCAAGAAGAATGCTTCTCAATCCGGTGCGGATGGTAAAGAGCGTGACATGTCCAAAGTGAAGTGTTTTCACTATCACGAGCATGGGCATTACGCCACAAATTGTCCACAGAAGAAGAAGAACAAGCAGGCTGCTGGAGCTGCAGCTGGTGAGGCTCTTGCCTCGCAATTTGAGCTGGACTTCTCATTGATCGCATGCATGGTGTCTAATGCATTGGGATCGGGGTGGTATTTTGATAGTGGCGCTTCCTTTCACATGACGGGAGATGTGAATCTTTTCAGCGACTTGGTGGAGAAAGATCTCCAGTTGCATGTTGAGTTGGGCGACAATGGATGATACAATGCGACCGGCATTGGTACCATAACCTTTCAGAGGGAGTCAGGTAAACTCATTCTTTTACAAGATGTAGTGCATGTTCCAAGTTTAAAGAAGAATTTGATCTCAGTCGCAATGTTAGAGGATAAAGGGTATGAAGTTGTCTTCAGTGAAGGAAAATTTTTCCTTCGGCACAAGGCAACAGGACAAGTCAAGAAGGTTGGGATTCGAGCAAAGAATCTCTATAGACTTGAAGTAGATGGGATGTCTACAGAGCTTCCTACTGTTGCGAAGTGCGAGAAAGACATGCAATTGATGCTTAAGAGGGAGCAAGTTTTGCATGCAGGTAAGAGTGAACCTCGGGATGTGGAGCAGCCACAAGATGAGGATCATGGAGTGGAAGAAACCAATTTGCGCAGAAATTTCGTGCCGCATGGGCAGAGAGTGCCATGCAGCTATACCACCGTGTGAGAGGTGGGGCGACATGCATGATTAATCCCAAGAGGAGATTGCCAGATTCATGAGATGGTGTGATCTCATGAATTGAACTCCGACTCTTTTCACTAACACAGCAAGAAGAGTACGATCGCTAGATTGATGTAGGCAGATCAAAGTGACAGTGTCGGATACTGGAGCGCGAATCAGAGTTGACAGCAAGTGCAGAGTGCATGGGTGCAAGAGTTCAACAGCGCAGTGGTTCCTGATGACATGTGAAATTGGGCCTAGCAGAATTCAAAGACTTTGATGATAGATGCATCAGACTAATTGAGTTGTTTCGAGCCTATTCAGTTTCAGAGGAGTTGCAGAGCAGATGCATGGAGTTGCATGGCGTTTGTGAAGGTTTCAGGGCGAATGCATGGAGTTGCATGTCGCATGCAAAGACAGTCCTTTCTTGTTGAGAGGGAGTGTTGAAGATTGCAACAAGAAACAGTGAAGGAGGCATCCTGAAACATCTTTCCCAATCCTAGTTGGAAAGTGATCACCTAAACTAGGTGGGGGCCACACAGGTGATTTTTGGCGCAAAGTCTATTTTTAGACTATGTCTATTTTTAGACATATGGATCATGGTATATGAGTTTCAGGATGCTATTTATGGATGATTGGTCATATTGGTAAAAATAGATGGACCTCTATTTTTAGACATTGGGCGGAATCTATTTTTAGACTACCAGGCTAAAAATAGATCAGTCGAATATTATTAGCTCTTAATAATATTTGGACTATATACATTATCTTATCCTCTTGGAGCACTTCAGTTTGATGCTTGGATGTGGCACATGCAGCTGACAGAAGGAAATACGCTTTTCCTAAGGGTTAGTTGAGCTATTGCATGGTTGATTTCAGTTATAACTCATGTGGCAGAGTTTGGTGGAGTTGATGAGACAGTTGGTGGAGTTGTGTTCGGTTTAACTTAGTTGAACTAGTTGTATTTAGTCTAACTGATAAATACACTAGGGATGAGTGGTGTGAATTAATTATTAATTAATTCACTAATTATTAACTCATAAATAAACTAAAGAATACATCAGTTAACTGCAATGCATGGACAGTTCAGTGGAGACCAGTGTTAGAGGTGGGTGAAAGGGTGAGTCTACTATCAGTTGTGACTATGGCTGTGCATGAGATTTGCACACACATTGATTGAGATTGCCAATGAGGATTTCGCAGTACAAGCCAGTGGGATTCAAACTTGGATCTCATCATTATTCATCTTGGATTGCGCAGTAGAGGCAGGCAGACTTGTGGAGGAGATTTGAACCCGTGACTTGTTCATCTTCCGTGCTAGTTTGTGTGTAGCATGTGAGATAGTGCTGAGAGCTGTGAGAGCTTTGTGCTATGTATTGTTACATGTTATCTATCATTGTAATATACAGATAGTTGGGGGTTTTCAACTGTATGCTTTCCCCATTACATGCTGTGTTATATGTGTGCTTGATTATGTTTTTATGTGCGCATGCGACTGCTTCTATTTCCGCATATTGATGATCAATTGTAGAAGAGGTTATGTATTATGCATGAAGCTTAAATAGTGTGTAATCAGGATAATCTCGGTGAATAATTCAACTATTATTCAAATTTCTACAACAAGTTCAACGAAAGTTTCAAGTGGCATTATGATCCTTTAGGAGTTATCCGCAAGTTAAGGATAAAGTTTAAATTAAATCCTTTTGTTCATGAGTCTAAACCAGACATTGAGAAGTACTCCAACCAATCATAGTGGTTGGAGAATACTTTGATAGAGATGGAGAAACCAGTTGAGACTAGTTCTATTTTGCAGACTCCAGCCCTACAAGATAGGAATTCCAAAAGGGCAAGAGAAGAAGGATCATATTCAGCTCAAACCACTACTGAAACTAAATTTAAACTGATGTACAAAAAGAATCCCAAGCTAAATCTTGTAAATGAACAAGTTGAGACTATTGAAATCATTGATACAGACACAATGGTTAAAGGAAATGTACCTCCAGTAGTTTCAGAAGAAACTCATCAACCATCAACCTCTAACACACAAATCATTCAAAAGCAACACAGTGTTGAGGTGTCTTCATCAAATAAACCAACAGATAAAGAACAAGATATCATGGAGAAGTATAAGGAAATTAAGCTCAGAAATGCGACATTGAAATCTGTCACTTATGCCCAATATTGGAAGCAAACACCTAGTGACCAAAGCAGGTTGCTTTCTGCATTTGATTACAAAACCAAGAAGATGCAGATGACCTTCTTGCAGCCCACAGTGAAGAATCCAAAGTCATCAACTGACTATAGGAAAACTGCATATGAATTTCAAGCCAAAGATATACATCCTATAGACCAAATATAATTTCATAAGAAAGCTGGAGAAATGATATACCAGAATGACCAATAAAGCTATGAGTGTCCAAAAACTGCAAAATACTCTAGAAAAAATTAGAGGAAAATTAAAACTGGAGATAGCTTCCTCACAAGTCAAGGAAAATAGAATCAAATCACTGGAATAATTGATCATCAAGGTATGATATGATCCCTAGAATATCTATTGAAAATGGCAACAAGAAACAGTGAAGGAGGCCTCCTGAAACATCTTTCCTGATCCTAGTTGGAGATTGATCACCTAAACTAGGTGGGGACCACACATGTGATTTTTGTCGAAAAGTCTATTTTTAGACTATGTCTATTTTTAGACATATGGAGCATGGTCTAGGAGTTGCGGGATGCTATTATTGGATGATTGGTCAAGTTGGTAAAAATAGATGGACTTCTATTTTTAGACATACATGTCGAAGTCTATTTTTAGACTGCCTGTCTAAAAATAGAACAGTCAAATATTATTAGCCCTTAATAATATTTGGACTATAAACTTTATCTTATCCTCTTGGAGTACTTCAGTTCGAGCTACAGATGTGGCACATGAAGCTGGCAGAAGGAAATTCGAATTTCCTATGGGTTAGTTGCGCTATTGCATGTTTGACTTCAGTTAGAACTCATGTGGCAGAGTTTGGTGGAGTTGATGAGACAGTTGATGGAGTTGTGTTCGGTTTAACTTAGTTGAACTAGTTGTATTTAGTTAAACTGACTAATACACTATAGATGAGTGGTGTGAATTAAATATTATTTAATTCAATAATTATTAACTCATAAATCAACTAAAGAACACATCAGTTAACTCAATGCATGTACAGTTCAGTGAAGACCAATGGAAGAGGTAGGATAAAGGGTGGAGTCTACTATCAGTTGTGACTATAGTGTGCATGATATTTGCACAATCATTGGAGGAGATTGCCAATGATGATTGTGCAGTTAAAGCCAAGGGAATTTGAATTCATTCCATCCATTCTCTCTTCTTGGATTGCGCAGTAGAGGCAGGCAAACAGTGGAGGAGTTTTGAACCCGTGACTTGTTCAAAACTGAGCTAGTTTGTGTGTAACTTTTGGAGATAGTACTGAGTACTTGTGAGGAGTATTGTACTAATATTGTTACATGATTCTTCTTCATTATAATATATAGATAGTAGGGGGTTTTCAGCTGTAAGCTTTCCCCGGTATACATACTGTGTTATATGTGTTGAATTTCTATGTGCACATGTGAATATTTTCAATATCGCTTGTTGTTTTTATTTCCACATGTGATGATTAATGCGTAGAAGAGATTATGTGTTATTTATGAAGCTCAAATAGTATGTGACTAGGATAATCTCGGTGAATAATTCAGCAAATTATTCAAATTTCTACATGGTATCGGAGCATTGATCATCGGATCTATTACAGTGATTACAATTATTTCGGTAGACAGAGTCTGTAACGGCCCAGGTAGCCTCTGGATTCATCCTTTCTTTGAAAGGTGATATATCCAGTAAATTCCCCTACAGTCGATCTCTGTGCTAGAAATAATTTTTTCTCAAGTTTAGATCGGAAGCGGTTGAGTTTTCAGCTTGTGGAATTCGAATTTTGCTGCAGTGTTTTCTTGGTGTTGAAGTCAAAATGTCTTATCAAGGATTGTGATTGGAGTATTCTCTTGAAGGCAGCTCGAATTATATTGCATGGAGAGATAGGATGGAGGCGGTGTTATATGATAATGGGCTGAAGGATTTCATAGATGCTGAAGTCCCAAAGCCTACTGATGCTGCTCAAGTTGAGGCTTGGCAAAAGAAGATGGCAAGGTGTTGAAGGATTCTGTTGGAGGGCGTGAAGGATCACATAGTATCCAGCCTACATGGAAAAGCTTCTCCATACTTGATGTGGAAAGCGTTGACAGAATTGTTCCAGAGCAAGAGCGACCAGAGGAAGTTGGCGCTCAAGGATAAACTCAGGAAAATAAAGATGGAGAAGAATGACACTATTCCGGTATACTTGACCAAGTTTGTCCACTGCAGGGATGAGCTTGGGAGTGTAGGAGTTAGTGTGGATGATGAGGACTTGGTGAGCTTGGCTCTCCTTGGTCTTCCGAAGAGTTGGAATTCCTATGAGGATTTTGTCAATGGTCGAGAGAAATTGCCAGGATGGGAAAGACTGTGGTCTGATCTTGTGCAAGAGGAGATAAGGCGGAGTACCAGGGACGGATCTTCATCAAAGGCATCTGATGAAGAAGACCGCGCTTTGGCTGCCAAAGAAAGGAAAGGGAAGGGCAAGGAGAAGGCTTTTCAATCCGGTGCGGATGGTAAAAAGCGTGACATGTCCAAAGTGAAGTGTTTTCACTGTCACGATCATGGACATTACGCCACGAATTGTCCACAAAAGAAGAAGAACAAGCAGGCTGCTGGTGAGGCTCTTTCCTCGCAATTTGAGCTGGACTTCTCATTGATCGCATGCATGGTGTCTAGTGCATTGGGATTAGGGTGGTATATTGATAGTGGCACTTCCTTTCACATGACGGGAGATGTGAATCTTTTCAGTGACTTGGTGGAGAAAAATCTCCAGATGCATGTTGAGTTGGGCGACAATGGACGATACAATGCGACCGGCATTGGTACCATAACCTTTCAGAGGGAGTCAGGTAAACTCATTATTTTACAAGATGTATTGCATGTACCAGGTTTAACAAAGAATTTGATCTCAGTCGCAATGTTAGAGGATAAAGGGTATGAAGTTGTCTTTAGAGAAGGGAAAGTTTTCCTTCAGCACAAGGCAACGGGACAAGTCAAGAAGGTTGGGATTCGGGTAAAGAATCTCTACAGACTTGAAGTAGATGGGATGTCTACGGAGCTTCCTACTGTTGGGAAGCAGGAGAAAGACATGCAACTGATGCTTGAGAGGGAGCAAGTTTTGCATGCAGGTGAAAGTGAACCTCTGGGTGTGGAGCAG
This sequence comes from Pinus albicaulis, assembly GCA_034641835.2. Classification (NCBI taxonomy): domain Eukaryota; kingdom Viridiplantae; phylum Streptophyta; class Pinopsida; order Pinales; family Pinaceae; genus Pinus; species Pinus albicaulis. Next base: position 2,062,503,309 of record CM076575.1, read on the forward strand.
CCACAAGAGGATCATGGAGTGGAAGAAACCACTCATGCAGAGAAATTTCGTGCCAGATGGGCAGAGGGAGTGCATGCAGCTATACCACCAGGTGTGAGGTGGGGCGACATGCATGAATAATCCCAAGAGGAGATTTCTGGGCAGGATTCATGAGATGGTGTGGATCTCATGAATTGAACCCGTTGCTACAGCCCACAGTCAGAGCAAAGAGGCATGATCATGACGATGTGCAGACTGCGTACGTGTTGGATACTGGAGCGCAGATCAGAGTTGACAGCAAATGTAAGAGTGCATGGGTGCAAGAGTTCAATAGCGCAGTGGTTCCTGATGACATGTGTAATTGGCCAAGCAAAAGTCAAAGAACTTGATGATAGATGCATCAGACTGATTGAGTTGTTTGGAGCCTATTTAGTTTCGGAGATGTTGCATGCAAAGGGTGCATGGCGCATGCATGGAGTTGCATGGTGCATGCATGAGTTTGCATGGCTCATGCAAAGGGTGCATGGCGAATGCATGGAGTTGCATGTCGCATGCATGGAGTTGCATGGCGCTTGTGAAGATTGCAGGGTGAATGCATGGAGTTGCATGTCGCATGCAAAGACATTCCTTTCTTGTTGAGAGGGAGTGTTGAAAATGGCAACAAGAAACAGTGAAGGAGGGCTCCTGAAACATCTTTTCTGATCCTAGTTGGAGTTGATCACCTAAACTAGGTGGGGACCACACATGTGAATTTTGTCGAAAAGTCTATTTTTAGACATATGGAGCATGGTCTAGGAGTTGTGGGATGATATTCTTGGATGATTGGTCAAGTTGGTAAAAATAGATGGACATCTATTTTTAGACATACAGGTCGAAGTCTATTTTTAGACTGCCTGTCTAAAAGTAGAACAGTCAAATATTATTAGCCCTTAATAATATTTGGACTATAAACTTTATCTTATCCTCTTGGAGCACTTGCCCGAGCTACGCATGTGGCACATGTAGCGCGGTATGAGATCTGAATTTCCTATGAGTTAGGTGAGCTATTGCATGGTTGACTTCAGTTAGAGCTCAAGTGGCGGAGTTCGGTGGAGTTGATGCGACAGTTAATGGAGGTGGTGTTCTGGTTAACTAGTTGAACTAGTTGTATTTAGTTTAACTGGCTAATACACTATAGATGAGTGGTGTGAATTAAATATTATTTAATTCACTAATTATTAACTCATTATTCAACTAAAGAACAATATCATTAATTCAAGCAGCATGTACGCTTCAAAGGAAGACCAAAGGAAGAGGTATCAGAGGTGGGTGAAAGGGTGGAGTCTACTATCAGTTGTGACTATAGTGTGCATGAGATTTGCACAATAATTGGAGGATATTGCCAATGAGGATTGCGTAGTTAAATCCAAGGGAATTCGAATTCATTCCATCCATTCTCTCATCTTGGATTTTGTAGTAGAGGCAAGCAAACAGTGGAGGAGTTTTGAACCCGTGACTTGTTCAAAACTGAGCTAGTTTTTGTGTAACTTTTGGAGACAGTACTGAGTACTTGTGAGGAGTATTGTAATGAGATTGTTACATGATTCTTCTTCATTATAATATACTGACAGTAGGGGGTTTTCAGCTGTAAGCTTTTCCCGGTATACATACTGTGTTATATGTGTTGAATTTCTATGTGCGCATGTGAATATTTTCAATACCGCTTGTTGTTTTTATTTCCGCATGTGATGATTAATGCGTAGAAGAGATTATGTGTTATGTATGAAGCTCAAATAGTATGTGACCAGGATAATCTCGGTGAATAATTCAGCAAATTATTCAAATTTCTACAATATCAAAGTTTCAGAAGAACTCATAAAGAAAGAGAATGCATACATTGCTGCATTGAAAAAACAACTGAAATTTTCTCCTAATGAACATCCACATGCTAAGGAAGTTCTAGAGAATGAAGGAAAAAAATATGGAATGATGAATCTCATCATTCAGTTGACATTTCAACTGAAAGAGATGGAGAATGAGATGGACAAATTGGTGCAGGAGAAAAAGGCCAACATGGAAGCAACCCATGTCACTGCTATTCCTACAGTTACTACAACCGTTCCTTATACTTCAACAGCTCCAGTGGCAACAACACTTCCAGTAGCTACAATAGTTCCATCTACATCAGCCACTACATCAACAACAGATTCAACAACAACATCAACTCATTCTAGTGATGGAGCAGGTAAATTGATAAAAGCTATGCAGGATAGGTCCATACAAACAAATGAAATAAATAGAATTAAAGAGAAAATAAAAAGTCTAGAGGATGAAAAGAAGTTGATACAAATCATGCATAAGAATGAAACACATAAGTCAAATAGATTGACTGACAGAGTACAAAAGTTAGAGAAAGAATTGACACTAAGAGAACCACTTGCCCAAGAAAAGTAGCAGTTGTGGGCCAATATCATTAACTTTATTAATGATATTTGGTCATCCATCCAAGTCATCTTTGAGAAAAATGATTTGATCAAAGAAGAAACTGAAGCTATTCAAAAAGTCAAAGAGGAACTTGGGGAAAAGACAAAAGAGGCTACTGAGATCATCAAGTTTCTTAATTCCAAGAACAAACAGGAATTAGAAGAAATTGGCATTGGTGATAGAACTGAAACAATCCTAGAAGTCAGAAAAGTAATTTCGAAGAGGAACTTAATGACACAACTTGAAGAAAAGTGTTAAAACATGGAGCTAGCAATAACCAGATTCATGGTGAAATTTGATGTATTGAGGCAGAAGGGTCTGCCTAATCCTTTGGTTATCAATGACAAATTGATGAAACATGAAGACTATGACAAGAAAATGAGAGAGGTAGCCAAAGAACAATACAACAATTCCTCCATGAAAGGAATGCCTACAGGAAAAGTGCTCTATCAGAGTTTTGAAAACCTCTTTTACCTCCAGCATGAGGTAAAACATCACTTTATCAACAAGCCTACATTTGCAAAATACACAGAGGCTGATGAAATTTTCAGAAGAATGGTAAAAATTAAATTCCTTGATGAAGAGGCTTGGGAGAAGTTGAATGATTTACTGTGAAAGTGAAAACAGATCATGTAGGTAAACACAGTCAAGGTAAAACAGTAAAGAGTAACATATCAGTTAAGTTAAAGAGTATCAGATGAAAGACAGAGTTTAAAGTGAAAAACAAAGTTAAAGAAAAGGCTAAGCGTAAAATACACTCAATAAAAAAAGAGACAACCAACATAAATCAAATAGTCAGAGAGAGAGCAACAAAAGATCAAACTAAAAACAAAAAAATCAATAAAAGCAGGGACAACTTGCATTAGTTAGATAATTGTCTCTATCTTCTTGCATGAAGATATTAGTTTTCGTTGAATAATTCCTAAATCAGTTAGGATATTTTGTAATAATTTTTGTATAAATAATTCATAATTCAAAGTATTGAGTGTGGATTTATGAACATTTCTGTAGTTATATTGATCTGAAACCTGAGGGTTTATTGTAACATTTTCGAGCCAGTAGACTGGACTAAGGAATAAAGGCATTGCATTACAGGATTCATGTGTTGGGCCACTTCAGTGAAGTATCTTTATATTGTTAAATTGTTATTTTCTTAAGTATTTTACATACTTGAATTTTTTCCAATTTAAATGTATAACAAGAATATTATTGCAGATTTTGTTTAAGTACACTCTGTTATGAACTGTTATTCATTTCCATGTTTTCTTCTGATATCTAGATTAGGTAATTCTTTATTGCTCCCTAGTTTCAATTGACCTCTTTCACTTCCCTCATTATCCGGATCAAGTAATCCTTAACTGCTCCTTAATCTCAATTGAAACCACTTCACCATCCAGCCTAAAAGATCCAAATTTACTTAGCTACCTTGCCCTGTGAACACTTCCTTTAGACCTTGATTCAATCCTGTTTTCTTAACACTTTGACTCCATAGCCCAATGGTAAATTGACAATCATCTATCTATATGAATCAGTAATTTCACCACCAAACCAAACCAAAATCAAAACCAAATCAATCTTTCATAACTACCCTAAAATAAACTAAAAACAACAAAGTTAAATCATAAAGAAAGAGCCCTCTCTGAGTATTAGGAAGGCTAGATCCTGATCTCAAAAGTAGGTTTGTGGTTACCTCTAATATTTCTTGAACAAAAAGCCTAACAACCCTAGGAAATTATTGGAGTGATAACAATATGCAGATTTTCTTTGATCCAAAACAACCCTGAAATTCTTGAAGATAGCTCATGCGGCCACATTTCCTGCAGACCATCCAAGAATCTTGTAGCGGATTTTCTGTAGCCGCTCTGATTTCCCGCAACAGAATTAGTGGTTAGTTATGTTACACTCGCTACCAAATCAAAGGAGAACATGGGTTTTGTGGAGAATTTGTCATACATGGACACTTTCCTATTGGTCATGCCAAATCTGTCTTCTAAACTACCCAGATTCGGAAACCTCTTCTTGTTGGCCGCATGAGGAGCAACTTCAGCCTTGTAACGTAATCCATGATTTCAGTCATGGATTAGACTCAGATTAGCAAATTTTGATGATATTTTATCTGTATTGATATATCCTAGCTCAAATTAGCATTTTCCTCATTCGAGCCAAATATGGGCTTTCGAACTTGTATAAATTTGATTGTGTTTTGTGATGTAAGGAGTTGGTTGGGCTGGGACGTGCTAATATCACATATCAGATTGTACTTGGCTGTAATATTTTAGATCAGTACAATATTTCATGTTCTGTCCACTATACTGAGCAAACCTCTTTAATCTTGCATGGGTTGTGAGTGAGGGAGGGCCCCCTTCATTCACAACTCCCTTAGTTGTGTGCGTGTGCATTTTAATTTATGTTATGTAGTGATAATTATTTCATTCAGCTAATGTACTCTTTTTGAAGTTTTTAGCAACAATTATCAATTTATTGAGTGATTCAGTTTTTATGTTAGTTGTGTGGATTTCATTTGATCAAGTTTGATTTGTATTGTCAATTTGATTTATTTCTTGTTGTAAGTTTGATCTCGTATCTTTTTTGATCACATCAGCAAGGCTAAGAGCTATAGAGGGATGTCCAGATACACTCCATAGCCTTTGCTGCAAAATGTGGATTTAGAAAAGAGCCATTAGTTTGATGAGTGATTGACTGGTTTGATTATTAAACACTTGAAGTATTAAGGCTGCATATATTTTTCACAACATCTAGTAGGCCTACTTGCCCTCGGTTGACAATTTACTATTGACAAATTATTAGCCTATAATTTGACTCAACATTTTGGCACTATTAGCGGGGAGGTGCTAAGGGATGATACTAAAAGTGTTTTTATGATTTTTTTTGCTATTTGAATTTTTTTTGTAGGACTAGGGGAGTCGAAGTGGTAAGACATGGGGTAAGGCCTACACACCTGCAGAGATCAGAATTTTTCCAAATCCATGTCCTGCTTGGGTGGGAAGTAGAATTTTTGAATTTTTTGTATAATAGATGAATAAGGTCCATTATTTTCAATTATTTTTCGTGGTGGTGTGAGCACCACTTCATTTACTAATACACTGGCCAGAATAAGGAGTTCTGCAAGAAACAAGGCAGAAAAATTAGGAGAATATGAACAAGAGGTTTGTAGTCCTGAAGAGTGTTTGGTTGTTGATTCTAAACAATTTAATACTTCTACAACATAATATTCTATTGGGAAATCCTCTATTGTTTCCCATTTAGAACCTCCCCTCCCAAGGAAGTCAACGTCGTTTCTCAATGGTCAGCCTGAAGTGGAGTTCTTCATTAATCCTATTCAAGAACCAAAATTACAAACCATTGATTCTGAGGTATCTGTATTTTATAGAGGTCCTGATCTCTCTTAGTTAGACATGGCTCATGAAGAGGGCACTGGTAACACAGATGGGATCCAAACTGAGAAAGAAGAGGAACTTGTTACCTTTGAATTCCGTATCAGGGATATTGGTGGAGCTACTCAGATGAAAAACATTCATCCCTCAGCCTTGCATAATTTTTGTGGGGCCTCTAGTGAAGATCCTGATGCCTTCTTATTTGAGTTCGATGTGTTATGAAAGAGCTATGACTATTCTCTAATGCTCAAAAGCTGAAATTGTTTCCTGCTACAGTGAAGGATGCAACTCTCAGGTGGTTTATGGGTTTGGGTCCAAACTCCATTTCAACTTGGGATGAAATGAAGAAGGTATTCTGAAAGAAATAACAAGATAATTGTAAATATAAATACCTTAGAGAAGAGATTTTTGGCATGACTCATAAGGAAGGGGAGAGCCTGGAGGACTTGGTGGAAATATTTCAATATAATCTACATAGATCCAAGATGAATCCTCTAAGCAACGAAACCAACAGGACAATTTTTCTTAGGGAAATCAGACCAGAATTTTTAGATATTTTATCAAAGTTGAGCTATGATGATGTGTGTGATCTGTATAGTAGATATTCAAGAGGAAATTCCAAGGTTGGAGGTAGGCTAAGAGACACTTCTTCCAGGAGTGTCAAATCTGTTGTTAGAACTGGAGTAACCAAAGCTGAAATGGGTAATTTATTTGAAAATTTTAAAACTGATATTCTTAACACTCTATCTTCACAAATGGATGTTTTGCAAGCTAAGAAGAAGCAGTAGGAACTAGATAAAGCCATGGCTGTGTTCTGCTCCAAATGCAGGAAGAAACATGCTATAAGGGAATGCCCTACTTACAACATAGAGGTATGTTGAATTTGTGAAGCTGAGCATTCCACTGATCAATGCCCTTCTCTTCTTGAAATTAAAGCAGCATATATAACAGATAAAGGAGTTGTCAATGTACTTTATGCAATGGCACCTCAAAGACCATGGAAACCACGTCCTATAGGTATGTCACAGTCACATTTTCAATTTCCTTATGCTCAAAATCAAATGTGTAATATTCCAATGCCCTGACAACCTTGGCCTCCTCAACAACCTTTCCAGGGGAAATTTTCTCACCCTGCTGCACATAATTTTCTAGCTCAAAACTTGTATCCTCCGCAGCTTACACCACAACAAATGATACATCCACAACAACAGTTTTAGTTGCCTACCCCACCAAATCAACCTCGTCCCACATAACTCCCTGCTCAACCAAAGTATAACCCCAATAATAAAACCATCCAATCTGATCATAATATTGGATTGTTCACTTATCCCATGTTTCCTACCTACTGTATTGCACCACAACCGCTACAAGAAATTTCTCTTCGTGTGTTACAAAAATATCCTATGTTGCTGCAGGAAATTAAACTTAGATCAGGAAAAGTGGTAACTCAGCCCGAAATAATTGAAGAGATTGTAGAGGAAGATACTCTGGAAATGCCTGAAGTTGAAACTACACCTTAACCAGCAAAAAAACCTACTTTAAGGTCGCAAGAACCTTCCTCATCCCATACGGTCCAACCTTCTTTTCCAAAGAGGATGGAAATGAAGTTAAAACAACCTGAGTTTGATCTTGTGTCTGAACTAAGAAATGTGTGCATTAAGATTCCGTTACCGCAAGCAATTAAGGATATCCCAATTTATGCCAAAATAGTGAGGGAGCTATGTAGCAAGAAACCAATAATACAGAAGAGAGAACCCTCCACAATTCAGGTAGGTATAAAACTTGCAAGTTTAATGTCCACCATATTTGTTACTGAAAAATATGCAGACCCCAGAATCCCTGTGGTCACCACCTTTATTAATGGGTATCCCATAAAGAACACTTTAATTGATTTAGGTGAAACCATTAATGTAATGATGATGGAGACTTTATCTGATATAGGATCCGTTGACTTACTACCTACTCCTACCATGTTAGAATTAGTAGATAGGTCTAAGGTAAAGACAGAGGGGGTATTAGAAGACATTTTCATCTCATTATATTCTTGGGAGTATCCTGCATACTTTTATGTTCTTAAACATAAAAATAACTTGGGAGGGAATCCTTTGATCTTGGGGAGGCCGTGGTTAGCCACGACAAATGCCTACATAGGGTGTAGGTCTGGAAACATGACCATCACTCATGGAGCTGAAACAAAGCACATTAATTTGTATCCCCCTGCGAAACCCATCTTGAGATCAGAAAATATACATTGGGTTGAAGAAGAAGAGCATGATTCAGAATGTACACAACCAATTTTAAAAATTTCCCAAGCCATGAGCCTTAAGGAAAATTCAGAAGAAACGTTGATAAATTGTTTAATTTCTAATCTTGATTTTCTATAGCATTTAAAAGGGCAGTCTAGTCATAATTTAGATGTCAATACTAATCTAAAAGATTTTTATGAACATAGTACTACAACTGAACTACATTCAACCCTATTATCTGCATTTACTGCATATTCCATGACTGAATGGGGGAGTAATGTAGCTGAAATTTTTCCTGGAAAATCTTTAAACATTAATTCTGCCTTAACTCCTGAACAAAAAAAATAGTTAATTCAAACATTGAATTTTTTTGTTTGTTTGTTTTTTTTCGGATATATTTGCATGGGAATATACATACATGAGGGGCATTCACCCAGATACATGCATTCATCATATTTATATAGAAGAAAATGCTAGGTCTATGAGACAACCAAAAATAAGGATGAAACTTGCCTTAAGGAAAATTGTAAAAGATGAATTGCAGAAATTTGTAAATGTAGGGTTCATCTATCCTAGCTTAGATAGCCAGTGGGTATCTCCACTAGTTATTGTTCCAAAAAATAATGGTAATTGGTGAGTGTCTATAGATTACAGGGAACTAAACAAAGCTACATTAAAAGACCATTTCCATTTGCCTTTTATAGACCAACTGTTGGACACTTTAGCAAGGAAAAAGTATTTTTCCTTCCTAGATGGGTTCAATGGATATAATCAAATTAGGACAGCTCCAGAGGACCGGGAGAAGACAAATTTCACATGTCCTTAGGGTACCTATGCATACAAGGTATTACCATTTGGTCTATGCAACGCACCAGCCACATTCCAGAAGGCGGCCCTTGGTATATTCTCTGGCCTTTTGCATGATTGTGTGGAAGTTTATATGGATGATTTTATAGTAATGGGTGATAATTTTGAAGAGGCTTTACATAATCTTGAAATTTTTTTGCAGAGATGTAGAGAAACTAATCTTTCATTAAGTAACGAATTTTTTTTATGATTATGATTGAAGGTATTTTTTTGGGTCATCATGTTTCTACTACAAGAATTAAAGTTGATCCAACAAAGATTGAAGTTATTGTAAAGCTTCCTCCACCAACTATTCAGAAGGGAGTTGGAAGTTTTCTTGTACATGCATACTACTGCAAACTATTTGTTGAAAATTTTACAAAGGTAGCCTCTCCATTTTTCACATTATTGACTAAGGAATCTGAATTTCATTGGAATGATGAGTGTCGCGCTGCATTTGATATACTCAAGGAAAAGCTTTCTTCAACACCTGTCTTAAGAGGCCCAGATTGGAAATTACCCTTTCACATTTCCACTAATGCCTCTGATTCAACCATAGGAGCAATATTGGGTAAGAAGGAGGATTCGATAACCCATGCTATTTATTTTGTTAGTAAAAATTTAACTCTTGCAAAACTGAATTACACGACAACTGAAAAAGAATTCATTGCTGTAATTTATGCTATTAACAAATTTAGGCATTACATCACAGGTTATGAAGTTTTTGTACACACTTATCATTCTGCCATTCGATATCTCATGAATAAACCAGTCACTAATGGCAGGATCACTAGGTGGCTTTTGCTGCTGTTGGAATTTGACATCATAGTATTGAACAAACCAGGAAAAGAAAATCAAGTAGCTAATTTCTTATCTAGAATTTGTTGGCCTGTGACTGCACATAAGGTGGAGAAGTGGACCCTATAAGAAAATCATAGGGATGAGACATGATCCACTTTTAACGTTGGTGTGGGCCCTCATTGTAATATTCCCAATTTTTGCAGCTAATGGGAATATTGCATTTTAATTTCAGTTTGCTTAACTCATGAATAAAAGTGTACAGGAGAAACTCTAAAACTCCTAATTAGAAAAATAAATCAATGCCCAATGTGAACATGGAAAAATATTGGCCATTTCAATAAAATACACTTAAGTATGAAAAGGAATGAAGAAGGTTGACTAAGTCAACAAGGCCAAATCATAGCAGTGTCTAGATGCATTGAACCTCCTAATTGATCATCACAGTTTAAATGGAGACCCTTCATGTGAAAAAGGTTAACTCATTGGAGGTGGTTTAGGGTTTTCCAAAACCTAATGTTATAAAAGGAAGAGGAAGGCCACATTGAAAGGTTGTTGAAGATAATTCAATTTTGAGATTGCTTGGGCAACTCAAACTCTCTTGGCTGTTTAGCTAGAGAGAGGAATTTCCTGTTTAGGAATTCCTCCTCCTTCATTGAGGAGCTCTTGAAGGAGTATATTCTGAAATGCCTCACATCTAGGCTTGAGGCCAAGATTCCTCCATCAAGACAACGTTATTTCTACAGAAGAATAATATTGTGTTGCTGGGTGTTGCAGTGAGGGGTTTTCAACACCACTTCCAGATCTAGTTTTGTAGAAAAGGAAGCATTCCTTTATTTGGAAGATTAGTGAGGAAGAATTGAGCTCTAGTTTCAGATATTGTCATCAGGCCAAAGGAACTTCCATCATCATCTGCGCATTATACTTCAGAAACTGCATTATTTTTCCAGTGCATTGTTGTAGCAGGGTTTCTACCCTAGTTTGGTGCTTGTTTTCTTGAGGAAGGGCCATCCCTTCTTCCGGAAAGTTTGTATTGCAGCCCTCTTCTGTAATTTTGTAAATTTCAGCTCATGTAATCAGAGTTTTAGTGATTCTACATTTTCCAGATCCATATTTTGCAGATCTGATACTTGTATTTTTTTCTTTCATGAAATCCCCTTGCTAGGTGATCTTTTGATGTATAAAAGGAGCGGAATATCCATTTTTCTTCATGCTCAGTTATAATAAACTTAAGATCTGATGTTTCAGACATATTTTGTCAAATTTATTTAGAAATTACGCTCTTCATGCTTCAACTATTTTCTGCATATTCAAAGTCATGGGAAATCAACATTTTTAAGCATATCCGGGGATGGAGGAACTTTTTAACATAGCTAGAATGATTTTTTAAAGCTGAAATTCGGATCATAGGTCCCTCATGACCTAATAGGAAATAACCTCCCGGTATTTCCCTTAATTTTACGCATATTTTTGAATACACCTATTTTAGGGTCGAAATCATTGCTTTTCCTCACTTTTTGGATCCTAAATTCAAATCTAAGTTGCTGCTGTACTTGGAATCAGTTTATGAGTGTCTATCAGCACCTTTTATGCACTTATAGCTCTCTCTACTTCCAGTAGAGCGTTTTACTTTGCTGCAGTCCCTCATTGGGCCTTCTCTTGAAGATAACTAGGTGTGGGAGATCTGTTTAACCCACCTAGTCTTATTTTTTTCTACTGAAATATTGGATTTAGTTTTTTTATTGACTAATATAAAGGATACAAGAGTCATTTTCCTATTCCATTGCATATTTTCCTGAAAATGCATTTGTCAGTGCATGCTTTATGAGAAATCCTGAAAAAGGAACATTATAGTGGTATTAGAGCATGGTATTTGGCTCAGCCTGTGGCTTCAAGCCAAAGCAATGAATCCATGAAGTAGGAATATTTCAAGCTCTATAGACAGAGTCTGCAGATGGCCAGGTAGCCTCTGGATCTCATCCTTTTTACAAAGGTGACATATCTAGTAAATGCCCCTGCAGTCAATCTCTGGAATAGAATCTTGATCCTCCTGAAGAGGGAACTTATAGCAGTATTATAGAAGAGAAGAAACATAGATCAGAATGATGGAGAGGATGAGTTTAATCTAATTAGTGTTCAGATCTAAGAAGAGCCTCTCCAAAGAGGTAAATCAGAAGAGAGAAAGAAGATGCACCGAGACTCCTAGAGGGTTTCGAGAAGAAGCAAGTTGCAGTGAGACCTGCATAAGGTTTCAAGAAGAAGAAGGAAGCCCTATCACTTCCTATCGGCAAAGTAGAAGACCATAGAGTCCTATATCTCCTCCTAGATCCACTATTGCCACTTTCTTTGAAGAACGTGAGAGGTATAGCAATCAAGAAGAGAGATGCACAGAAACTCCGAAAGGGTTTCAAGATGAAGAGGAAGAACTATACACTTCTTGTCATCCCATAGCAGGGAGAATTACTGAAGAAGAGATCTCATTGCTTCTTTTTCAAACATTGAAGAGTATTGAAGAAAATCTCAAGGAGTTTGATGAAGAGAGGAGAAAGATGAGCTACAAAGAGACATCTCCCAAGGAAACAAAGGAGGATGTCAATCTTGTTACTTTGGGCAAGAGATCTCCATTTTCACCACCTACTGCTAAGGTACTTACATCTAGAGAAGAGGCACTTGCATCTTTGCAAGGTAGTCTTGAGCTCTTAACATATGGAGTCCCATGCATGAATCAAGAGATGCATGAGGACGAGAAGGAAGATACCAGCACTGGTATGCTTGAAGAAAGGAGGCCATCATTCTTGCCAACAGTTCGAGGCATCATTGATCTGGATGGAGGAAATCTTGTGTTCTATCAAGAGGTTCCCACATATTAGTTGATCCAAGTTATGCATGAAATTTCAACACATATTGTTTCAAGATTAATGCATACCCAAGGATTAAATCAAAATGCTGATTTGAAGCAAAGACATGACATAGCGCAGAGGACCCTTGATCTAATCAAGGATGAGACTTGAAACTATCCCTATGCATTATTGTTGAGCTGCATTCAATCTCTTGGGTTGATATGTAGGGTCTCAAGAAAGGGGATTAGTACTATCCTATGTTCAATGGCTGATTGTGAGATCAACAATGAAACTTGCTTTGAGACAGTACATGCATCACTTTGCAGATCTACAACGCTGTCACTTTGTGAATGTGACAAAGAGGCTTCGGCTCTCTTGGAGCATTCTAGATGCAGATTCAACCTTGAAGTAGTGGAGAAGAAGAAGATGAAGAGTAGACATCTTGAGATGAGAAGCATTTTCTCCCCTCTAGATGACACTCTCTCAATGAGCATGCTACAGCTCAAAGAGAGACTTCTACTTACTACAGATTCAAAGCCTCATTGGTTTTGGAAGGCCATAGATGGAAGAAAGGTCTCTCTAAGAGATCTCAATAGAGATGCATTTCAATATTTCATGAGATGCAAGGTTCTTCATTGGTTCAAAGGAGATGGTATTCTACAAAGGGAGGATGCCATGATTATGCAGCACATCACTCATCTTCCATATTGGAGTGAGTGGATGAGGATGATGAGCAAGAGATCACATGATCACTTGCAGACATATATGGGCCAGCAAGCTTGGTTATGCTGGTTGCCCTTGGGAGACTCCTATCACTCTCCAAAGGCACCTATTTCTCTGATCTATGCCTTGAAGAATGGTCATGAAATGAATAAGGAGGCATGGCAACGCTGGTTGCTTTGGGGTAAGCATGATCACTACCCAAAGATTCTCATTCTCTCATCTCATGCTTTATGCATCATTAATAGAGTATATGAAAAGGAAGCATGGTTGATGTGGTTGTTAAAAGGAGAGTTTGGACATCACATGTTAAATCTCATGTCCATGTATTCACCCATGTTTGAAATATGTCTCATTTATCCACATGTATTTCTATTGGAGGGATGTTTCATGCATGAACTTTGGCTTGGGAGGAGGAATGACTCCCACATGATGTGGTATGAGGGAGCTTGCTTGTACTATGTTGATGAGACATTTCACATGTCCATCATTGTGTTATTGCTCCATGATCCACATGTTGATAAGGCAAGACAGCTGCAAAAGTCCTTGTTGCTATGGCTGCTCTTGGGTGAGTATGGTTACTCCCCAATAGATCACCATTTTCTGAATCATGCCTTGGATTACAATGATATGTTTCAGCAAGAGAAGGCATGTATACTTTTGTCTCACTTGAGAGAGTATGGCCACCACATGACATCTCCTATGTCTATGTGTTTTGCATTGTGTAAAATTTGGCATATTGATCTCATGATGTGCATTGATGATGATACTTTGTATTGGGCTGATGTGACATATCATATGTCCATTAGTATGGTTTGTTTTCATGGTGCACATGAGGAGGAAAGAAGGCAGCAAGACCTCTTGTTGCTTTGGTTGCTTTTAAATGAGTATGGTGACCACCCCATAGCTCATAATTTTCTGATTCATGCCCTATGTATTAAAGATAAATTGCAGCAAGGGAGGGCATGTACATCATCTTTTGGAAAGCTTGGCTTGCCCATCTTACATGGAGGAGATGGAGGATGGCAGCAAAGGGCCTTGCTCCGGTGGTTATTATTAGGGGAATATGGTTTGACCTATTTTTCTACCCATGTTGCTCCTTCCCTTCTTCTTTTTCATAACGTTGAAATGATGGAGTTTGGATCCAACAAGGCCAACAGGGCTAAGAATGAAAGCATAACAATGCTTAATCAAGTTCAGAAAACATGGATGGAGGAATGTTCTTGCATGATGAAGCTTTTCCTTTATGGAAGGAGCTACTTTATTTTATGTCTCTCATGTGTTTATGATGGTGTTGGACATCATGTAATTGTCATTTTGTACTTCATGATAAGAAGAGGACATCTAACCTTACCATTGGAAGTCATCTCATGCATTTGTGGAAGACAGCTTTGGAACCAAACATACATGACCTATTGCAGAAAATGGAGGAAGCCTTCCTTATGTGGATGCCATTTGGAAGGGAATAGATGGTTTTCATCTACAATAAGATTTGCTTGAGGGAAAGCAACATTTTGCCGAGGGAGACTGTAATATTCCCAATTTCTACAGCTAATGGGAATATTGCATTTTTAATTTCAGTTTGCTTAACTCATGAATAAAAGTGTAAAGGAGGAACTATAAAACTCCTAATCAGAAAAATAAATCAATGCCCAATGTGAACATGGACAAATCTGGGCCATTTCAATACACAAAGTACTGCTTCCAATTATGTTTGAATACACAAATGGGTTACTTTTAGTCTAGCCCAAACATGCATAATGCTATTTCTTCCAAAACTAATAGTTGTCATTTCAACATCCCACCATTTAGATCAGCGCGTCCCATAGTGAATACAATTCCACTTCAAACATCACTCGTAACATATATATACTATTATTCTTTGTAATGAAAAACATAACACATACAAATAAAAAAACAAAATGCTTCATATTGATTTGACTCTCTATTCCTTGTACTTCACAAACACCTCTGATTTTTTACATAACTTTTCTTCTATGCATCATCTATGCCAACTACCCCAGAGAATAGTGTGCAAAAGGAACAACGACGGTGCCACTACACACTTAACAAGGATATATTTATGCATGTCGTCATCTCCTCTACACCAATCGTCAAGCCAACCTTCACTCTCAATCCAACCTAAACCAAACTCCCATTCCTTCCCAAATTCACCTCCTTCCCCTACCATCCACCCAAACTCTCCCATTACCCCTTCCATGTCCACTCGCTAACCAAACCTTTCCAAACCCTGCACTTTCTTCACCTCCTACCTTCCATGTACAATCACCCTCCCATGTGCATTCATTTTCAACTTCCCAACAATTCCACAACAACCCTCTCCATCATGCACATCGTCACTTTCGTGAAAGGATCGATGCACTTAGCCTCATCCAATTTTTCTCCACTTGTCATGAATTTTACCCATCCATGAAAGAAAAAAAACAAAAACGTTTGTTGTACCCGATGTGCCTTTGAACAAACAACCCATTATTTCTCCTCCAAAAACAACATGGACCCAGGAAGCCAACCGTGTGTCCTCTCCTTCCTTAATATAGTTGAAGAAATGCTCATTCCCTGTGTCAACCTCGTTCTTCAAGTCACCCATGCACGTGGAGGCCAACTCAAATATTCGGGCCATACTATTATATTACCCCAATATATCACTAATATTATCACCTCTCTTCCTCGCATGCTGTCAGAAATAGACTTCCTTGTTATAAACAAAAATAGTAATGACCAAACATCCTATCATTTGTTTGTTAGTAGATCACGTGTTCTTGTAGCTTTGCAATTCAAGCTAGAAAATGAACCATACTACAAAGATGTTCAAATTAACCCACTTGTGCTTTCTGATTTTCCTGTTACACCTACAAAAATTTCTAGCATGCTACGCCATATCAGTGTCAACTCCTCACACCCCAGGAAGCCCTTTCTGAAACTCCTAATTATAAACTTCCCCACCCATGCCCGTGTGACCTCCACCCATCCTCCTTTGTTGCAACTCTACCAAATTCTCATACAGAAATTGATGAAATACTTGCATACATAGAATCCTCCAATTCCACACCCACCCATTCACTTCAATGGCCCATCATTGGTCTTTATCCA
Source organism: Pinus albicaulis (assembly GCA_034641835.2). Taxonomy (NCBI): domain Eukaryota; kingdom Viridiplantae; phylum Streptophyta; class Pinopsida; order Pinales; family Pinaceae; genus Pinus; species Pinus albicaulis. The sequence continues at coordinate 2,062,519,707 of CM076575.1, forward strand.
ATCAATAAATACAACACAAAGGGCCTCTTCTCCATGGTCTTCCCCACCCTCTTCCCCACCGGATCTACCATGATTAACCAACCAAGAATTTCAAAAGTTGATATGCAAGAATAAACTTTGCATCCAATGTGCTACCATGACAATCGTTTTGGCCAACATCCTAGATTTCACTATTACTTGTACAACCGTAACATGCACCATTGCAGCTGTTTGGTCTCAATCTAGTCTCCTAAACTGAGCTCATTTAATTGTCAACCAGGGTTGGTAAACTGCTGAAGTGAAGTGTACTGTATGTACCTAGGTGCTTGTTTCTTAATGCGTTGTGTGTAGTGTTTTGTGATGTTTTTGGTCTTTTGTGATGATTTATGATGTTTTTGGTCTTTTGGTGATTTTAAGAAAGATGACTAGAAAGCTGATGGAAGGAAGCTAATGATTAAAAACAGAGTGAGACCTAATTGATTGATGACAAATGACAAATGCAATTGCAAACACTGAAGTAGAATCAAATCTAAACTAAGACTAAGCAGAAATAAAGCTTGATAATGACTTTTAAGCAAATGATTCAAAACACAAACTAAACTTGTCAAATTCTTTCATCAAAGGCATTTGAGAGAGAGCTTGAAACATGGTCAACTAAGTATGCAAATATTCCTAACTAAACAGTTTAAACAACTAACTTATAATGATGCAACATTTTATCCTTGATTAGAGATTTGTTGAAGCATATTTGGAATAAAACATTTATACCATCATAAGATCTTCTACTCTAAAGCTAATTCCTAACTCTATTCTGCGATTTAATTGAATGTCACAAAACCTTACTCAAGAGTTATTGATTTCTTTTCAAAGTAGTCTTTTGAGGGAGGGTTCTGTTTATGAAATGATAAGGAAATTCCAGAGGTACTTCAGGCCTTAAAATGATATTGTCTTCTGTTCATATGGTGATGAATCAATTATGGATTTTAGAACAAGAAGAGATTTGTGAATAATGAAGGCTGTTTTGTTAAATTTAACAACTGAAGTAATTTAGTATGCAGTGACTGACAACTGAATATGGAGTGCAAATGTAATGAGTTGAGCTACAACCAAACCTAAAATGTCACTAGCCTAAAACAGTGTTAAACTATAAGTCATTATCAAACTTAAAACAGAACAACTGAGCATGAAGTAAGTGCAATTAAACTCCGGAGCATCCTAACTAAACTATCATGCATTATTCTATGGAATTATACAGTCTGTTTGTCCATCATTATTGATATTTTGGAAGAGTTCCTTCTTTTGGAAGAGTTTTTAGAACAATCCTGACTGTGTAATTGAGTGCAAATGCAAATGTAAAGACTGAAAGCAATGAAAAAATAAGATATCATAGCCATCTCCTACCCATCATTATGATATTTTGGACAAGTGTTTAAGAGCAAGAACAACTATGGTACTTAGTGAAAACACGCAACTAAAACGTTCAAGATCACAATCATGCTTAAGACAGTATAAAGATTTCTTGGAAGAGTTTCTTCTTGTGGAAGAGTGTTGAGCATAAGTATAATTGTGATGGTGAATAAAAGAGACTACAATTAAACCCTACAATACTATAGCCATTTCCCATTCATCATTATAATCTTTTGGAAGAGCTTCTTCTTGTGGAAGAGTTAGAATGAGTATAACTACAGTAACTAATAAAATCAACTACGAATTAAACTTCTAATCCTACAATACTATAGCCATTTCCCATTCATCATTATAATATTTTGGAAGAGCTTCTTCTTGTGGAAGAGTTAGAATGAGTATAAATATAGTAGCTAATAAAAACAACTACAAATTCAACTTCAGAAACGTAAAGGCAGCTAGAATACTTATCTAAATTATGCAAATAAATCCGTGCAAGAGGCAGGGGCCCTCTACCACCTGACGGAATCTAACTCCAAATCAAATCAACGCTTTCAAAACAACACTGTCTGCTTCATTAAAGATGAAATAACTTGAACAGAGCACTCTGCGTCTTCAGAAATGTAGCACAGAATCTAAGCAAAATCTAGAATGAAATCTAGCATAAAATCTAGCCTAGCTCTCGGTTTCCCAAGTGTTTATATAACAAATGTAAATAACAAGACTTGCAACAATTTCAGGAACACTGTCTTTCCTTATCGGAATCACGTTAGGACTCTTGAAGTGGCTGCGTGAAAAGGAAAAAGACATCTGGAATGAGACAGTCCTAATAGAAGTCTTCCTTCCTAAATGTGTTCCCATGTTCCAAAACCATACCCAGAATTCGTTTCTTCCTTCATGGTGAGCAACGAACCATGTAGACATGACGTGGAATATGCCCATGTGCGATTTTTCTTGAGAGGCCACCTGGAACATACTCAAACGTGAAGACAGCTGCAGAATCGCCGGTTAGCTACGGAATGTCTGCATTCTGCAGCTAGTTCCGGTCAAAATGCTTTACAATGGCAAAAATCACAAAACTTAGCAAGTCAGTCATGTAAATCATTCTAAAAGTAATTTTAACTATATTCATTGATCAATTGGGTCTAGGATAGCAATGGACAAAGGAAAATGAGGTAAAATGGAATGAAAGAAAGCACAATTTTGAGGCTCAACAGCAGCCAAGAAACTGCTTCTACCTTCATTAAAAGGGACCTTGTGAATACCCTTTCGGAAAATATTGTAGACTATTTCCACCACTTTAGCAGCTTCCACCTTTCACCATTCTAGACTAGATTATGCGTTTCACCTCATCCTTGCGCGGGAACCGTTCATTCTGGACCAGAGCTAGAGGGGCGCTCAATGACATGATCATTCAACAAGGTAACCCTACTATCTTCTTCACACTAAGTGCAACAGATAAAAAATTACATGACTTGCATATGGCCATGCCTTCCAACCCTCTATCCAACACACATGATCAAACTCGATGGAGAATCCAAAACTTTGTTTCAAACCCACATCGCGCATCTCAGTACATCCATTGCAGATTTACAATATTCCTAGAAGATGTCCTACTAAATGGATTCCTTGTAAAGGATTACTGATGCATGTATGAATATACCTTTTATTTCCCTTCTCTCCTTTCTTTAATTTTCCTTCCATGCATCCCTCTTACTTCCTTTTAGCTTTCTTTCTAAGGTATGAATGGAAACATCGAGGCTTCACACATATCCATGGTTTCTGGTGGTTTGAAAATGCACCTAATATGGAGGCCCTCGACTGGACTAGCGCTACAGATGTCTATGCAACCAAAGAATTCTTCGATACATACATCATTTCTTGGAACCCTCACCCCCTCCACAACAGGGCTCCAGACATAAATCATTCATATATACACGACCCATGTCTCCTTGGGACCCATGAAATCTTTGCGTCCAATCATCTGCAAGACTATGAACAACTTGTGAAATTATGTCCAAAGACACACAAGTTTTCACTCCTCTACATGCAGGTGCAGAAGAAATAACTCTACTACTTGCCGCTATGGAGCCCCATTAGAGGTTTGCGAGACATCTTCTATACACATTGATGCTACTAGCCGGAAAGTGTAATGCACTTCTAGAAATGATGACAAGCTAAATGTGTATAATTCTCATATGCTTGCAATATGAAGGGACAACATTTACTTTCAATCAGTTCTCCCACACCATGTTATGTTGAACTACATTTCAAAGTATGTGGCAAAAGCAGAGAAAAAGTCCAAAAGTTACTACTAGATTCTGTCACATCTCGCGCAAAGTCCCCCCCCCCCCTCCCTCCCCCGATGCTCCTACTGTAATTATTGTCCGCAAAGTCCTTATTGAAATGGTCACTGATAGGGACATTGGTGCACAAGAAACATGCCACATGCTCCAAAAACTCCCACTAACACAATGCATTCGTTCTTTTGTCTCCCTTAATGTTAAAAAACAAGTATTCATATGTGTTTCGCAAGACCTGGATGGTCATATTCTGGCAACACCCTTCATCACCTCATACATGCAAAGACCTCATGCACTTGTGTCATTGCATCTTTTTGAAATCGCACGGTCCTGGTCCTTCTCCTTCCGTCGTATGACATCTCCATGGAAACACACCTCCCCTCCTATGGTTGTGCATGTCCTTCCTCGTTACACCTCCATTCTATCGAAATAGTCAACATGCTATGCATACTTATGTTGGAGTGAACTCCTTCTGTTCTACCCTTTCTGTAGAATTCTTAATGACATTGGCACAAATAACACGACCATTGTTGCACATTGGGAACAAACTAGAAACACATATCGAGCATGGCATGTTCATGGAGCACCTTTGGAACCAGACCTCTCAGACTCTGAGAGTTCCTCAATTGATGAAATTCATCCCCCCCCGCCATAGACATGGATGAATGGAAATTTCTCTCTCAACTCCACCCAAGTAATAACATCCTCCTTGATGAGATTGACATGCTTGGCCATCGTGACTTTGATGCAAACCACAATTGGGATCACTCTCTTATCCCTTCGCACTTGCAAGAAATGACCATTCGCTTCATTGAATTCAACTGCTCCTCCGCAACACTCTGCCAAATCCCAAATACATGTCCACATTCCCTTTCCTCCCTGTACCCGAGCCAAATCGTAAGATTCAATATCATTTTCTCCCACTTCTTCAAAAATGCCTCCACCATACTTTTAAGAATTATTATCCAAGGCACTGTTGGCACCGAAAAATATTTCCTAATTAAATTCCTCAAAAATGCCTTCCTAGACAACTTGACCAATGGAGAAATCCCACTCCTTTTACTTACTCCAACTGGTGTTGCAACATTCCACATAAATGCCCTAACGCTGCACTCTTCCATTCACATCCCTCCTTTATGCAACCTTTAGAAGGTCAATCCCTAATGAACTTTCAAGAACAACTTTAGCATGCCAAATACATTCTCATTGACGAAATGAGCTTCACTGATCTTAAATTTCTTGCTCAAATTGATAATCGTTTGCGAGAGGCATTTCCATCCAATACAAAAACCCATTTGGTGGTCGTTCTATAATACTTGTGGGGGACCTTGGCCAATTTCCACCTGTCAAATACACACCAATGTATGTAGGCACTTTTCATGGCAATGCTCTTTGGCGGAGCTTTGATACTGTTCTGACGCTTTCGACAGTATTTCGCCAGCAAGGAACAAGTCCAGAGCAGATTTCACTTTTCCAACTCCTCCCCAACCTTAGCAATGCAACCCCCTTATTGGATGATTCGAAGCTTCTTATGACACGTTCAATATCCAACCTTCCTGAAGAGGATATGTAGACATTCTCCAATTCTATGCACTTCTATGCAACAAATGAGGCTATTGCGCTACACAATAAATCCATCGGAAACAACTCCCCACCACCAACCTAGAAGATGAGAAAATAGCTGCAAAATTACTCCTTTGCATTGGGCAACGTGTCATCCTTACAAGCAACTTGTGGGTTGAGGCTGGGCTTGTTAATGGTTCACTCGACAATGTTGTTGCTCTTGTATATGCACCCGGTTCTAAACCCCTGGAACTCCCATCATTTGTTGTTGTTGATTTAATTCACTACAAAGGTCCACCTTGGGATGCCTAAAATCCAAATTATGTGCCAATCCCCCCCATAACAAGGGGTTGTCGAACACAAGTGCCCCTTCGCATGGCATGGGGCCTAACAAGCCATAAATCACAAGGAATGACACTAGATAAGGCAACAATTGACATCGACAACATTGATCGCCAAGGGATAACTTTCACAACCGTATCAAGAGCTAGATAATTGAATGATCTTTGCATCTCTCCATCTTTCTTGTTCACAAGCTATTCACACATGTAAGAAATTCCTTGCGCGCTACACAGGAAAAAAGAAGAAACATGTCTTACCTCCAAATCTATTAATCAAACTCCTTGAAGACCTCCTCCTGTTGGTACCTTTCCTTCATTTGCATTTCACTTGTAAGTCTTCCATCTTCTCTTTCATGTTAACACCTTGTAATTTTCATTTTTCTTTTATGTATTCTATTTATAATATAATTTCACTTGGAAATGGTTGCTACTATTTTTTGTTATGTGCTTTGCCTTTCAGTTAGTGAATTTATACATGTTCACTTACATGCTTTCCCTTTTCTTGCACAAACAGATGGATAAACAATATGTTTCCCAAATCTACACATTTTTCCATCAAATGCATGAACAAGAGGCTTCTCTTTTGAATATACAAGCATGGTTCCTACACCCTCCTACTTTGCCTCTATACCGGTTGCGTCCAACTCTCCAACTACTTAAAAGCATTAAACTTTTCATCCATGTCCTCATCTATGTACATTAAAGGGATGCAAGCAGGAAACTTTGGGCATACTATCTTGATCACGTCCCAAATATAGATGTCAATTGGTGTTGTAGATGCCACAAAACATCTTGTATTTATGACTAGGAATATCCCCTGTTAGGCAAACAAAAACATGCACTTTGGTTGAAAGACTTCAAACATTTATTTTTTGCCAATCCACTACATATTTTTGGTTTTAATGCAAACAATACATATTTTTTTGTCAAATTGTACTCGCTTTAGAGTAATGTATATAAAAAAAAGTGCCATACTTGCATGGGCATTCGTACTACCCTGCTTTCCATAGTTCTTTCTCTATTTCACAAATGCCTTTTTGCAGTATTGAACAAGATATCTATGTATTATTTTTAATGTGAAATATAACCAACATTTATAGTGTGCAAGTTCATATGGAGACCTTGGTTCCTTGTCTATTTTCCAAACGTATTTTAAGTATTGAATGCAATATGTCTTTATGCTTTTTCAGCTAAAAGATAGCCAACAATTATAGTGTGGAAGTTGATATGGAACAGAGCATACTACCCAACAATTTTCTTATCTAGTAAATATTGTGAATGCATTTAAAATGAGCATATTATACTGTTGTTACATAGTAATTTGTCACCTTATTCACTTCCCATCCCCAATCTTGAAGTTCCCTGTGATTAATACTGTGCAGTATATCAACCTTGAAAAAATACATCAAGATATCATATGAAGGCTAAAAGAAAGCTGCCTTGAAGAATTTATGAAGAAGCTTAGCTCAAACCCTAAATTTCTAGGTTAGCACTCTTAACCAGTTTTCTGACCATGCAGGTGGCACATTTCATGTTCTGGCCTAACGCTGTCAATGCTCTTTTGATTAGAAAAACCGCACTGATCCCTTTCTGGCAGCGTTTCCTCAAATGGAGGAGAAGATTCGTGCATTAGAAGCTTCCAGAACAACGAGTTGGATATTTTTCGGTGGAGATATGGTCAAACTCTCTCATTTGGAGCTCTTGATCTTATCAATAGGGGATTTTCCCTTAAGAAGTGGGGCTTCCTCATTCTTTTATGGTCTCTTAACTCCCTATCCCTTCCTACAAATTGAATCCTGGTAGTATGAATCTTTTGTCGTAAAAGATCACTTTAGCTATGCATAACAAATAGCCCTAACATTAATTATGGCTGCAAAATATCTTTAAATCTGAAGTTAAGTGATCCAAATAATGCTGCACAAATACAGATCTGAAAGACATTAAGCAGATAAAGTAAAATATGGCTCCATGTATCCAATATACAAGACAAGACTAATGTATTTAAAAGAATTTTTATATTATATTGAAAGGGGGCACCTGAGAGGAAAACAAGAAAGGTGCTTTTCGGTTCTCCTCAATGGGATGGGTTCTTGAATGTCCTCAGTGCTTTAGATCTAAAATTCCTCTCTCCTATTGATATTGAAAAACCCAGACAAACATAGAACTCAATGGGAGCTCACAATGCAAAAATTTGAAATGGTGACCAAGAATAGATCTAGAGTGATCTAATGCAATGGAGGTGACTAATGAATGGGGAAAACCCTTCTATTTATAACAAAATATTGGGGTGTTCTAGAACTTGGTGCATGAATAAAATATTATTAATCAAATTCTAGAATCACCTTTTAGGAATATTTTATTATATTTGTTGGAGGGAAAAGGATTTTTGACTTGGGTCAATTCCTTTATTTATAAATAACAAATAAATAAATGATTTATTTATTATTTAAGGGAAAAGAGGGAATATAATTAAATAAATAATGGTTTATTTAATTATTTATATGTAATTTAGTCAAATTTAGTTAAGAATATTATTTAAATAATGATTTAAATAACTTATTCTTAGGAAATAATTAAATAAATAAGGATTTATTTAATTAATTTCCTTGTTTTGGGTTAAATATGACCAGGAAATATAAACAAACAAGTTATTGCACATGGTGAAAGCAATTTTACTTAGGGTAAAATTGGTCTTACATGGTGTACTTAGGTTCATCTAATGATAATAGGTTAGATGACCAAAAAATGGTGTAACAGATTGCCCCCCAACGTACGAGTGTTAGGAGAAAATCGTATGACCGAAGTACGTTGTAAGAACTCAATCACTAGATATCAAAAGGGAAGTGAGAGAGAGAAGTGTAATGTTGTCTGATGTGCTAAAGGACTAGACCCTGAGGAGATGAGACTTACAGGTGCAACAAGTCTCTAGTGTATGAAGTGGTACCTGTGCTAAAGGCGGCGGGGGAGGCATACCTATGCCCGCCGAGACAATAGTACACACAATAAGGCACCCAGAAAACCACAGAACACAATAGTGAAACATGTGCTGGCCTAAACATGAGCCAGATAACTAGAATGATGAATCCCACATACACGCCATGCCTAGAATAATCGTCAGGACTTATACAATAATATTTTAGTACATGAGATACAAATACACCCAAATGCCCCCTACACACGGGGAAGGGCTCGCGAAATCGGACTGATACATGCAAATCGAAGAGGCACTGCAAGCGGCGGAGGCCGATATCATCAAATGAAGAAGTCATCCAGGCATGTGGGGGGCTACCTGCAGTGCCACCCTCGTATGAGGGTTGAGACATCTCACACACACCCGGGTATCACCAATAGCTGCTGCTGCATCACTGACCATCAAGTGTATAGATCAAGATTAGGCTGAAAAGAGCTGGAACCAAGGTACACTGCCCCCTATACCTAACTTCTGGAGTAAATGCGCTGATGTCGACAGAAGTAGGTCTGCCATAGGTGAGGAAATAAGGGAACCCCAACTAAGGCATGAGAGAAAATAGTAGAGCGACGAACAGATAGACAGTAATGATGATGATGGAATGAGGGATACAGATGAGAAGTTGGACGACTTCCCTTGTTAGAGCATAAAGGGCATGAATGGATTGGTGGCAGTGGACACAATATCAAGGAGGATAAGTGACGATGGTACAGATGGCCATAATGTGCAACATGAGAGGGGAACCGAACGATGAAGGATGGTGGGGTATGTTGGGATACAAAGGGATCAGAGGATTCAACTCAGATGCTCTAAACAAGGGTGACTCGATGGTGCTGCCACGCAGTAAAGGTCCAATGGGGGACCGTAAAAGCATGCGTACAATAGGGTAGCTCATGACGAAAATCAACACGAACAAAGACAAGTAAGGAGACAAAGTGGTGCCCCAAGTACAAGTGTTGTAGGTGAAGAAATTCGAACTTGAGAAGAGATGAAGAGACCCTTCATGGAAAAAATGTGTCCTGGTGAAGTATCAAAACATGAAAAACTAACAGATACCCATTTGAGTGCTCGGTGAGAGCTTTTCCAACGGTGCAGACGGTTTGTCAAACGGGGCTACGGTTTGGTCGCAGCAGGCGAAAAAAAAAAACATGGGTTTTTCTTCTAATAAGGCATTTTCCCTCCAAAATCATTCATTTGCTTGTGTAGCTGTGGTGAATGTGGAGAGGAGAGAAGGCCCTAAATCTTGTGGCAATCATAGCAGACAAACCGACCATTGGAATCGTGATCCGTCAATTGCAGGTAAGAGGTCTAATCCTACTCTTTGTTTTTGATGGATTCAAAGTTCAGATTAGGGTTTGAAATCCCAGTAACTGCCCCTACTTCATCTTAACGGCTGGGTCGCACTTTTTGGGGCAAAAGCTGTGACCTGGGTCACAGGTTTGGGCCTGAAAAGTGCGACCTGGCCCAGGATTTTTCTAAAAAGTGCGACCTGTGAGAGGGAGGTGGTTTAGTGTTGTTTTGGGCTGAGATTCAGTTTTGGTGTGAGTTAATGCAATTTTGTTGATCTGTAGACTGAAAAAGATGATTTTTTTGTGCAGATATGGCAGATATACAGATCAAATGGAGAGAGAGAGACCTAGGAACATTGCGAACAAAAATCCAAGCGGATCAGGGTGTCCGTCGTGCACTGGCTAGATTTGGGGTTTTGAAATTTTTGGAGAACCCATTGATGAGGGCGGGGGAGCCCTTGTTGGCTCGGATTATCAGTTATTGGGATTCAGATCATGAGGCGTTTATATTGCAGGGGCACAGGATCGAGATGATAGTCCAGGATTTGTATTTCTTGACTGGTCTCCCACCATTGGGGATGGTGGGGAATACGTAGCCCGTGTTACCATGGGGGCGTAACATTATGGAGTTTGTTGAGTGACATTGTCGACCGGGTGTCCGAGTCAAAGGGACTCGGATATCCATTGGGGATCTAGAGAGGTTAGAGACTCGGGCAGTGGCCGCAGCAGTGTTGTGGATTTTGGGCAGCCAGGCGTTCCATCACATCACAGGAGGACAGATGATGATTGTAGAGAGTGTGTTGGGTGGGAACTACTATGGGTGGGCCCAGATGATGTTGGTGTCGGTGAAACGACATCTGTCGCTATGTAAGCGGCAAGTGAATCATGATTGTGCCTATGGGATGGTATTGTGCTCTTTCTTCTTTGAGAAGATCTCGACCTTACGACCTCGTATACAATTACTTGATGGGGGCCCAAGAGAGCCCCGGATGCGTCGGTGGGGATGACTACTGAGTAGAGGAGGGGGAGGGGCAGTCGGACGGGTGTTTCGACCAGAGTTCTTCGCACATTGGGATCAGATGCCATTGTACATAGATGAATATCCCTGTAGTGGGATGAGTTATTGGGGAGATTTGGACTTGCCGCTTCCGCCTGGTCGAGTATGGGGGCCCGATGGTAAGTGACAAGCAACCAGTTTATTATGTGCATTTTAGAGGTTGTGACTAGTATTCGTGGTACTAATCCTTATACTTTTTTGGAATGCAGATATAGCTCTGGTAAAACCGACCGGATATATGGGACAACCTGCAGTAGCAGGAGCTACAGTGCAAGTGGATCGAGGACGGGATAGAACGAGGAGATGGCCGCACTGTTGGAGGACATTTTTCCTAGATGTGAGGGGCTGCTGACCGGTGTGTCGGAGCGTGGTTGGTAGGATTTAGACAATCGATACATAGAGGTATGTATTGGGCTTCCATCGGAATGGCGAGGTATCATGTGACACATGGCGATGGCCGGTCAGACTGTGCATGATCTACGGGCTGCAGGAGCAGAGTCGTTGGCTCAGGATCCTCCAGAGAGTGATTAGATGTGGGGCAGGTGGTGCCCCCGAGTATCGATGTAGGGGCAAGTGGTGCCCCCCATTTTTGTAGTTTTGTTTTGGTAACATGCTATGGGCATGTCATATGTTTCAGAGTAGACGGAATCTAAAAACACATGTTATATGATATATATGATTTTTATGCATTTTGTTGATGGTGTTAAATGTTATTTTCGTGTGTGTGATAAATGCCAGTCTAGAACATGATTTGCGATTTGATCAAGGTAGTGATTTTGACTTCTAGGTATGTGGTTGAATGTAATGAATCTAAATTCACGGATCAAAAGTTTCACTCGTAAATATTGTCTAAACAGGATAGGGTTATGCACATGATAGACACCATTAAGTTGTAAGACAATAAGCAGGGAATCTAAATGGACGTGCAGATGGAGGATGTGATGGGAGAGGGCATCAGCTAGGAGACCCCGGACTGCCTCATATTTGGCCTGATTATTGGTGGCGTTACCAATGCAGACCCCATTTGCAAGAACGAGGGTATGCAAGGGGGTAAAGATGGCCCAGGTGGCTGAGGTGAGATTCCGGGAATAGCGACTTGCTCCATCGGCATAACCAATGTAATGTGTGGACGAGAGGGTCGATGGAATAACATCACAAGACAAGAAATGGGAGGAAGAGCAGGGACTCATGTTACGAAGTACATCATAGATACGGATGGTATCATCGGGATTATGGGAAGAGAGGGAAAGGTGGAGGAAACCATAGGAGGTTGCAAAGCTACAAAAATCATCAGTCTGGGAAGAAAGGTGCACATAAGGGTCATCAGGGGAAATGACAGAAGAGAAAATAAAAAGATGGTCAAAACATGAAGTGCCCAAGAATGTAGCTGAAGGGGGATCAAGTGAAACAGATGGAGTGGATTTAGAGGGGATGTACTCCGAGGGTTGGGCGGATGATGATAGATACAAGAGGGGAGAAGCAGATTCCAACATCTCAACATCAGGGGGAGGGATTTCAATGGTAGCCGGGGGATCCTCAAGTAAGCTTGACGCATACTGAGAAAGGATGGGAGAGGCGGATTGGTTTTGTTCAATTTCGTACTCGCGAATGACCTCTAAAGAGGCTCGGTAATGCCTTAGGTGAGGACAATGGTGAGAATAATGGCCAGCATCTATTTGTTTTCACATTTCGTTACTTCACCTGTTGTCCACGGAGTATTACTTCACCTCTCCTCAAAATTGGATTTTCTCACTTACAACACATTTCATTGGGGGGCACCACTTTGCCTCCATACTCATTCTGTTCGTGACAATTTCCATCATGAGATACCATTTTGTACTCATGATTTTTATGGTCCCAGTTGGATCTATCCCTCATTTCATTACCATCATTAGTGTCCGTCTGTTCGTCGCTCTACTATTTTCTCTCGTGCCTTAGTTGGGGTTCCCTTATTGCCTCACCTATGGCAAACCTACTTCTGTCGACATTAGCTCATTTACTCCAGAAGCCAGGTCTAGGGGGCAGTGTACCTTATTTAGAGCTCTTTTCAGCCTGATTGTTATCTATACACTTGATGGTTCAGTGATGCAGCAACAGCTATTAGTGATACCCGAGTGTGTGTGAGATGTCTCAACCCTCATGAGGGGGTGGCCCTGCAGGTAGCCCCCCACATACCCGGATGACTTCTTCATATCAGCCCTTGATGTAGCTCCTCTTATTTGATGATATCGGCCTCAGCCGCTTGCAGCGCATCTTCTATTTGCATGTATCAGTCCGATTTCGCGAGCCCTTCCCCGTGTGTAGGGTGCATTTGGGTGTATTTGTATCTCACGTACTAAGATATTATTGTATAAGTCCTGACGGTTATTCCAGGCATGGCATGTATGTGGGATTCATCATTCTAGTTATATGGCTCATGTTTAGGCCAGCAAATGTTTCACTATTGCGTTCCGTGGTTTTCCGAGCGCCTTATTGTTTGTACTATTGTCTCGGCAGGCATAGGTATGCCTCCCCCGCCGCCTTTAGCACTGGTACCACTTCATAAACTAGAGACTTGTTGCACCTGTAAGTCTCATCTCCTCAGGGTCTAGTCCTTTAGCACTTTAGGCTACCTTACATTCCTCTCTCTCACTTTTCTCTTGCTATCTAGTGGTTGAGTTCTTACAACGTACTTCGGTCATACGATTTGCTCCTAACACTCGTATGTTGAGGGGCAATCTGTTACACCATTTTTTGGTCATCTAACCTATTATCATTAGATGAACCTAAGTACACCATGTAAGACCAATTTTACCCTAAGTAAAATTGCTTTCACCATGTGTAATAACTTGTTTGTTTATATTTCCTGGTCATATTTAACCCAAAACAAGGAAATTAATTAAATAAATCCTTATTTATTTAATTATTTCCTAATAATAAGTTATTTAAATAATATTCTTAGTTAAATTTGACTAAATCACATATAAATAATTAAATAAGCCATTATTTATTTAATTATATTCCCCTCATTTCCCATAAATAATAAATAAATCATTTATTTATTTGTTATTTATAAATAAAGGAATTGACCCAAGTCAAAAATCCTTTTCCCTCCAACAAATATAATAAAATATTCCTAAAGGATGATTCTAGAATTTGATTAATAATATTTTATTAATGCATCGAGTTCTAGAACACCCCAATATTTTGTTATAAATAGAAGGGGTTTCCCCATTCATTATTCACCTCCATTGCATTAGATCACTCTAGATCTATTCTTGGTCACCATTTCAACTTTTTGCATTGTGAGCTCCCATTGAGTTCTATGTTTGTCTGGGTTTTTCCATATCAATAGGAGAGAGGAATTTTAGATCTGAAGCACCGAGGACTTTCAAGAACCCATCCCATTAAGGAGAACTGGAAAATACCTTTCTTGTTTTCCTCTCAGGTGCCCCCTTTCAATATAATATAAAAATTCTTTTAAATACATTATTCTTGTCTTGTCTATTGGATACATGGAGCCATATTTTACTTTATCTTCTTAATGTCTTTCAGATCTGTATTTTTGCAGCATTATTTGGATCACTTAACTTTAGATTTAAAGATATTTTGCAGCCATAATTAATGCTAGGGCTATTTTTTATGCGTAGCTAAAGTGATCTTTTACGATGAAAGATTCATACTAACAATTGGTGACTCCACTGGGGAGGGGGAGGGCCTTCTCTCCTCTCCACATACACCACAGCTACACAAGCAAATGAATGACAAACCCCTATTTTTTCTTTTGCCCACTGCGACCAAACCGTAGCCTCGTTTGACAAACCGTCTGCACCGTTGGAAAGCTCTCACCGAGAACTCAAATGGGTATCTGTTAGTTTTTCATGTTTTGATACTTCACCAAGACACATTTTTTCCATGAAGGGTCTTTTCATCTCTTCTGAAAATCGAATTTCTTCACCTACAACACTTGTACTTGGGGCACCACTTTGTCTCCTTACTTGTCTTTGTTTTTTTTTATTTTCGTCGTGAGCTACCCTATTGTACTCATGCTTTTACGGTCCCCCATTGGACCTTTACTGCATGGCAGCACCATCGAGTCGCCCTTGGTTAGAGCATCTTAGTTGAGTCCTCCGATCCTTTTGTATCCCGACATACCCCACCATCCTTCATCGTTCGGTTCCCCTCTCGTGTTGCACATTATGGCCATCCGTACCATCGTCACTTATCCTCCTTGATATTGTGTCAGCTGCCGCCAAGCCATTCATGCCCTTTATGCTCTAACAAGGGAAGTCGTCCAACCGCTCATCCGTATCCCTCATTCCATCATCATCATTACTGTCTATCTGTTCGTCGCTCTACTATTTTCTCTCGTGCCTTAGTTGGGGTTCCCTTATTGCCTCACCTATGGCAGACCTACTTCTGTTGACATCAGCTCATTTACTCCAGAAGTCAGGTATAGGGGGAAATGTACCTTGGTTCCAGCTCTTTTCAGCCTGATCGTGATCTATACACTTGATGGTTCAGTGATGCAGAAACAGCTATTGGTGATACCTGGGTGTGTGTGAGATGTCTCAACCCTCATACGGGGGTGGCCCTGTAGGTAGCCCCCCACATGCCCGGATGACTTCTTCATTTCAACCCTTGATGCAGCTCCTCTTATTTGATTATATCGGCCTTCGCCGCTTGCAGCGCCTTTTCGATTTGCATGTATCAGTCTGATTTCCCGAGCCCTTCCCCGTGTGTAGGGGGCATTTGGGTGTATTTGTATCTTATGTACTAAAATATTATTGTATAAGTCTTGACGGCTATTCCAGGCATGACATGTATGTGGGATTCATCATTCTAGTTATCTGGCTCATGTTTAGGCCAACACATGTTTCACTATTGCGTTCCGTGGTTTTCCGGGCGCCTTATTGTGTGTACTATTATCTCGGCGGGCATAGGTATGCCTACCTCGCCGCCTTTAGCACAAGTACCACTTCATACACTAGAGACTTGTTGCACCTGTAAGTCTCATCTCCTCAGGGTTTAGTCCTTTAGCACTTTCGACTACATTACATTCCTCTCCCTCACTTTCCTTTTGTTATCTAGTGATTGAGTTCTTACAACGTACTTCGGTCATACGATTTGCTCCTAACACTCATACGTTGGGGGGCAATCTGTTACACCATTTTTTTGGTCATCTAACCTATTATCATTAGATGAACCTAAGTACACCATGTGAGACCAATTTTACCCTTAGTAAAATTGCTTTCACCATGTGCAATAACTTGTTTGTTCATATTTCCTAGTCATATTTAACCCAAAACAAGGAAATTAATTAAATAAATCCTTATTTATTTAATTATTTCCTAAGAATAAGTTATTTAAATAATATTCTTAGTTAAATTTGACTAAATCACATATAAATAATTAAATAAACCATTATTTATTTAATTATATTCCCCTCATTTCCCTTAAATAATAAATAAATCATTTATTTATTTTTTATTTATAAATAAAGGAATCGACCCAAGTCAAAAATCCTTTTCCTCCAACAAATATAATAAAATATTCCTAACAGGTGATTCTAGAATTTGATTAATAATATTTTATTCATGCACCGAGTCCTAGAACACCCCAATATTTTGTTATAAATAGAATGGTTTTCCCCATTCATTAGTCACCTCCATTGCATTAGATCACTCTGGATCTATTCTTGGTCACCATTTCAACCTTTTTCATTGTGAGCTCCCATTGAGTTCTATGTTTGTCTGGGTTTTTCCATATCAATAGGAGAGAGGAATTTTAGATCTGAAGCACTGAGGACTTTCAAGAACCCATCCCATTGAGGAGAACCGGAAAACACCTTTCTTGTTTTTCTCTCAAGTGCCCCCTTTCAATATAATATAAAAATTATTTTAAATACATTATTCTTGTCTTGTCTATTGGATACATGGAGCCATATTGTACTTTATCTGCTTAATGTCTTTCAGATCTGTATTTGTGCAGCATTATTTGGATCACTTAAGTTCAGATTTAAAGATATTTTGTAGCCATAATTAATGTTAGGGCTATTTGTTATGCGTAGCTAAAGTGATCTTTTACGACGAAAGATTCATACTAAGGAAAGCCATGGGGTTGAAATAAGTCACAACCTTGGTGGAACGCATGAGGATATAATGACACAGTTTTTGGACCAAGAACACAACAGTTAGCGCTAATTTTTCTTCATGTGAGTAGGACACGAGTTGAACAACAAGGTTTTTACTGACATAATAGATCACATGTTCGGTACCGTTACCATCCTCTTGGATAAGGACACCAGCAGCCGAATGGGTGGAAGCGGAGATGTATAGGATGAAATCTCGGTCAAAGTCAGGAGGACGGATCAAGGGAGCGGATGTGAGAGCATGCTTGAGGGCATCAAAAGACTCTTGGGTGTAGGTATCCCAGACAAATGAGGTGTGAGATCGAAGAAGTCTAAGGAAACCATGCGCGGTAGTAGCATAGTCGGGAATGAATCGGCGAAGAAAATTAGCTTTGCCTTAGAGACTTTGTAGCTGGCGTAAGCTACAAAGAATAGGAAGTTCAAAAATGGCTTGAACCTTCAAAGGGTCAAGAGTTATCCCATCTTTAGATACTATGAAGTCGAGGAGACGACCAGCGGGAACACAGAAGACACATTTCAATGGGTTAAGGCGGATGTTATACTTGCGACATCGGAGGAAAATGGTACACAGATCATGGAGGTGTTGTGCCCGATGTTTAGAACGCGCAGTAAGGTCGTCTAAATAGGCAAGGATAATATGAGCTAAGTCATGGAAACAATAAGACATGGCTCGTTGAAAAGTGGTGCCAGCGTTTTTAAGGCCAAATGGCATGACTCGGTATGCGAAAGTGCCCCACGGACTAATGAACGCAGTTTTAAGTTGATCAGCACGACGGATAACAATTTGGTTGTATCCGGAGAAGCAATCCATAAAGGATAGAACCTCGTGCCCCGCACACTCATCAATGATTTGGTCAATAAATGGTGTGGGGAAGTTGTCTTTGGGACAAGCTTTGTTCAGATCGCGAAAGTCGGTGCAAACACGAATGGTGCCTTGTTTTTTGAGGACGGGAACTGGGTTGGAGACCCAAGTGGTGTATTCGATGGGATAAATGAAACCAACCTGTCGTAGCTTATCGATTTCAGCTTTGATAGCTTCACGTCTGGAGGGATGAATGGGTCTCAACTTTTGACGAACCAGAGTGAAATCAGGGCATGTGTCGATGTGGTGTTCGACAATGGCCGGATCGAGTCCGGGAATTTCTGAGTAGGACCAGGCGAAAATATCACGGAATTATTTGAAGAGTTTGGTGTAGGCTTCAATTTCGTCTGGAGCGCATTGGGCACCCATGGTGATATGTTCTTCGATACCTGGTTTGACAGAAATGTCTATTTTGATGGTAGGAGAGATATTAGCCATATTGCCTTCTTCAAAAGCGTCAGGTGCAGGGATGGGGTTTTTGAACCAATCGACTTTATTGGGAATGAAGTCTTTAGATTCGAGAGCATATTGGTCATGGGATTGATGTGGTAGGAAGTATGCACGATGGTGCATATCGTCCCACGGAAAGTCAGGTTCGGTCATGGCTTCCATGATGTCTTCATCGGACTGGAAGATGGGAAGAGGGGATGGCATAGGATGACCTAAGGATGTAGAAATATGAGACACCTGATTTTGAGGGGAAAGGCTCACATGTGCATCGTCATGAGGGGTGACAGCGGAGTAAGCAGAGGATTGGGTAGGCGAAACAGCGGGGGAAGGTACTAAGGGGTCGGTTGCCGGGGAACGCAGGGATGAGGAAAGGTAGGAAATATTGGCTGAAGGTTCGGTCATTTCAGTATCAGGATGAGAAATGGTAATCGGGTAAGATAGGTGGTCTGAGGTTAGAGAAGAAGGGTGACGGGCAAGCGCGGCTTCGAATTTGCGGTATGCAGCCAAAGAAGCACGATACTCGTCAAGGCGGGGGCAAAGGTGGGTATAATGTCCATGGAAATTGCACAAGGAACAAGGGTGATCCCTAACATTAATTATGGCTGCAAAATATCTTTAAATCTCAAGTTAAGTGATCCAAATAATGTTGCACAAATACAGATCTGAAAGACATTAAGTAGATAAAGTAAAATATGGCTCCATGTATCCAATAGACAAGACAAGAATAATGTATTTAAAAGAATTTTTATATTATATTGAAAGGGGGCTTTGAGAGGGAAAAGCAAAGAAGAGTGCTAGGTTCTCCTCAATGGGATGGGTTCTTGAAGAAGGTCCTCGGTCTTAGGATCTAAAATTCCTCTCTTTGGTTGATGTGGAAAACCCAAACAAACATAGAACTCAATGGGAGCTCACAATGCAAAAAATGGAGATGGTGACCAGAATAGATCCAGAGTGATCTAATGCAATGGAGGTGACTAATGAATGGGGAAAACCCTTCTATTTATAACAAAATATTGGGGTGTTCTAGAACTTGGTGCATGAATAAAATATTATTAATCAAATTCTAGAATCACTCTTTAGGAATATTTTATTATATTTGTTGGAGGGAAAAGGGTTTTTGACTTGGGTCAATTCCTTTATTTATAAAAACAAATAAAATAAATGATTTATTTATTATTTAAGGGAAATGAGGGGAATATAATTAAATAAATAATGGTTTATTTAATTATTTATATGTGATTTAGTCAAATTTAACTAAGAATATTATTTAAATAACTTATTCTTAGGAAATAATTAAATAAATAAGGATTTATTTAATTAATTTCCTTGTTTTGGGTTAAATATGACCAGGAAATAGGAACAAACAAGTTATTGCACATGGTGAAAGAAATTTTACTGAGGGTAAAATTGGTCTTACATGGTGTACTTAGGTTCATCTAATGATAATAGGTTAGATGACCAAAAAATGGTGTAACAGATTTCCCCCCAACATACGAGTGTTAGGAGCAAATCGTATCACCGAAGTACGTTGTAAGAACTCAATCACTAGATAACAAGAGGAAAGTGAGGGAGAGGAATGTAATGTAGTTGAAAGTGCTAAAGGAATAGACCTTGAGGAGATGAGACTTATAGGTGCAACAAGTCTCTAGTGTATGAAGTGGTACCTGTGCCAAAGGTGGCAGGGGAGGCATGCCTATGCCCACCGAGACAATAGTACACATAATAAGGTGCCTGGAAAAACACGGAACACAATAGTGAAACATGTGCTAACCTCAACATGAGCCATATAACTAGAATGATGAATCCCACATACATGCCATGCCTGGAATAACCGTCAGGACTTATACAATAATATTTTAGTACATGAGATACAAATACACCCAAATGCCCCCTACACACGGGGAAGGGCTTGCGAAATTGGACTGATACATGCAAATCGAAGAGGCACTACAAGCGGTGGAGGCTGATATCATCAAATAAGAGGAGTTACATCAAGGGCTGAAATGAAGAAGTCATCCGGGCATGTGGGAGGCTACCTGCAGGGCCACCCCCGTATGAGGGTTGAGACATCTCACACACACCCGGGTATCACCAATAGTTGCTGCTGCATCACTGAACCATCAAGTGTATAGATCACGATCAAGATGAAAAGAGCTGGAACCAAGGTACATTGCCCCCTAGACCTGACTTCTGGAGTAAATGAGCTGATGTCGACAGAAGTAGGTCTGCCATAGGTGAGGCAATAAGGGAACCCCAACTAAGGCATGAGAGAAAATAGTAGAGTGACGAACAGATAGACAGTAATGATGATGATGGAATGAGGGATACGGATGAGCGGTTGGACGAATTCCCTTGTTAGAGCATAAAGGGAATGAATGGCTTGGCAGCAGCTGACACAATATCAAGGAGGATAAGTGACGATGGTACAGATGGCCATAATGTGCAACACGAGAGGGGAACCGAACGATGAAGGATGGTGGGGTATGTCGGGATACAAAGGGATCAGAGGACTCAACTCGGATGCTCTAAACAAGGGTGACTCAATGGTTCTGCCACGCATTAAAGGTCCAATGGGGGATCATAAAAGCATGAGTACAATAGGGTAGCTCATGACGAAAATCAACACGAAAAAAGACAAGTAAGGAGACAAAGTGGTGCCCCAAGTACAAGTGTTGTAGGTGAAGAAATTCGATTTTGAGAAGAGATGAAGAGACCCTTCATGGACAAAATGTGTCATGGTGAAGTATCCAAACATGAAAAACTAACAGATACCCATTTTAGTTCTCGGTGAGAGCTTTCCAACGGTGCAGACGGTTTGTCAAATGGGGCTACGGTTTGGTCGCAGCGGGCGAAAGCAAAAATAGGGGTTTTTCTTCTAATAAGGCATTTTCCCTCCAAAATCATTCATTTGATTGTGTAGCTGTGGTGAATGTGGAGAGGAGAGAAGGCCCTAAATCTTGCGGCGATCGTAGAAGACAAACCAACAGTTGGAATCGTGATCCATCAGTTGCAGGTAAGAGGTCTAATCCTACTCTTTGTTTTTGATGGATTCAAAGTTCAGATTAGGGTTTGAAATCCCAGTAACTGCCCCTAATTCATCTTCATGGCCAGGTCGCACTTTTTGGGGCAAAAACTGTGACCTGGGTCGCATGTTTGGGCCTGAAAAGTGTGACCTGGCCCAAGATTTTGTTAAAAAGTGCGACCTGTGAGAGGGAGGTGGTTTCAGTGCTGTTTTGGGCTGAGATTCAGTTTTGGTGTGAGTTAATGTAGTTTTGTTGATCTGTAGACTGACAAAGATGATGTTTTTGTGCAGATATGGCAGATATACGGATCAAATAGAGAGAGAGAGACCTAGGTACATTGTGGACAAAAATCCAAGCGGATCAGGGTGTCCGTGGTGCACTGGCTAGATTTGGGGTTCTGAAATTTGTGGAGAACTCATTGATGAGGGCGGGGGAGCCCTTGTTGGCCCGGATTATCAGTTATTGGGATCTAGATCATGAGGCATTTATAGTGCAGGGGCACAGGATCAAGCTGACGGTCCAGGATTTGTATTTCTTGATTGGTCTCCCACCATTGGGGATGGTGGGGAATACGCAACCCATGTTACCACGAGGGCGTAACATTATGGAGTTTGTTGAGCGACATTTTCGACCGGGTGTCTGAGTCAAAGGGACTCAGATATCCATTGGGGATCTAGAGAGGTTGGAGACCCAGGCAGTGGCCGCAACAGTGTTGTAGATTTTGGGTAGCCAGGCATTCCATCACATCACAGGAGGACATATGATGATTGTAGAGAGTGTGTTGGGTGGGACCTACTATGGGTGGGCCCAGATGATGTTGGTGTCGGTGAAACAATAGTTGTCGCTATGTAAGTGGCAAGTGAATCATGATTGTGCCTATGGGATGGTATTGTGCTCTTTCTTCTTTGAGAAGATCCCAACCTTACGACCTCGTATACAGTTACCTGATGGGGGCCCGAGAGAGCCCCGGATGCATTGGTGGGGATGAATACTGAGTAGAGGAGGGGGAGGGGTGGTCGGATGGGTGTTTCGACCAGAGTTCTTCGCCCATTGGGATCAAATGCCATTGTACATAGACGACTATCCCTATAGTGGGATGAGTTATTGGGGAGATCCGAACTTGCCACTTCCGCCTGGTCGAGTATGGGGGCCCGATGGTAAGTGACAAGCAACTAATTTGTTATGTGCATTTTAGAGGTTGTGACTAGTATTCGTGGTACTAATCCTTATACTTTTTTGGAATGCAGATATAGCTCCGGTAAAACCGGCCGGATATATGGGACGACCTGCAGCAGCAGGAGCTACAGGTGCAAGTGGATCGAGGACGGGACAGAACAAGGAGATGGCCGCACTGTTGGAGGACATCCGTCGTAGATGTGAGGGGCTAATGACCGGTGTGTCGGAGCGTGGTTGGCAGGATTTAGACGACTGATACATAGAGTTATGTATTGGGCTACCCTCAGAATGGCGAGGTATCATGCGACGCATGGCGATGGCCGGTCAGACTGTGCGTGATCTATGGGCTGCGGGAGTAGAGCCGTTGGCTCAGGATCCTCCAGAGAGTGATTAGATGTGGGGCAGGTGGTGCCCCCCTAGTGTCGATGTAGGGGCAAGTGGTGCCCCCCATTTTTGTAGTTTTGTTTTTGTAACATGCTATGGGCATGTCATATGTTTCAGAGTAGATGGAATCTAAAAACACATGTTATATGATATATATGATTTTTATGCATTTTGTTGATGGTGTTAAATGTTATTGTCGTGTGTGTGATAAATTCCAGTCTAGAAGATGATTTGCGATTTGATCTACGTAGTGATTTTGACTTCTAGGTATGTGGTTGAATGTAATGAATCTAAATTCACGGATCGAAAGTTTCACTCGTAAATATTGTCTAAACAGGATAGGGTTATGCACACGATAGACACCATTAATTTGTAAGACAATAAGCAGGGAATCTAAATGGATGTGCAGATGGAGGATGTGATGGGAGAGGGCATCAGCTAGGAGACCCTGGACTGCATCATATTTGGCCTGATTATTGGTGGCGTTACCAATGCAGACCCCATTTGCAAGAACGAGGGTATGCAAGGGGGTAAGATGGCGCAGGTGGCTGAGGCGAGATTCCGAGAATAGCGACTTTCTCCATCGGCATAACCAATGTAATGTGTGGACGAGAGGGTCGACGAAATAGCATCACAAGACAAGAAATGGGAGGAAGAGCGGGGACTCATGTTGCGAAGTACAACATAGATACGGATGGTATCATCGGGATTATGGGAAGAGAGGGAAAGGTGGAGGAAACCACAGGAGGCTGCAAAGCTACCGAAATCATCAGTATGGGAAGAAAGGTGCACATAAGGGTCATCAGGGGAAATGACAGAAGAGCAAGTAAAAATATTGTCAAAACATGAAGAGCCCAATAATGTAGCTGAAGGGGGATCAAGCGAAACAGATGGAGTGGATTCAGAGGGGATGTACTCCGAGGGTTGGGCGGATGATGATAGGTACAAGAGGGGAGCAGTATATTCCGACATCTCAACATCAAGGGGAGGGATGTCAATGGTAGCTGGGAGAGCCTCAAGTAAACCTGACACATATTGAGCGAGGATGGGAGAGGCAGATTGGTTTTGTTCAATTTCGTACTCGCGAATGACATCTAAAGAGGCTCGGTAATGCGTGAGGTGAGGAAAATGGTGAGAATAATGGCCATGGACACCACACAAAGCACAGGGTTTGTTGGTGCGGAGAGTCTTTGGGTTCTTGGTTGCGGGTGAGGAAGAAACAGAGGTTTCAGGGGTCGTCGATTCAGGGAACGTGACTTTGAACATGGGTTGGATTCGAGGCAACTCAGGACAGGTATGGGTGGCATGACCGACACCATCACACAAGGCACAAGGTTTGGCCGGTGGAGGGGGGGTAGGGTCAGGTGCAGTGGCCTTGTCTTTGGATGCCCCCTTGCAATTTTTTCGTTTCTTGCTCGTAGATGTCCCAGGATGAGGATGGTCTTGTGGAGGGGCTAGGGGCACAATAGTGGTGGAAGGAGTGACGACGATCGGTTGCACTGGTGTCACAACGATGTATGGTTTCGGGTGGCCTGGTGGGGTCTCGGCTGGAGGAGTAAGATATGATATTGGTATTCCCAAGGTTAAATTAGGGAGGGAAAGGGTGGCCATGAATCTTTCGTCGTAAAATATCACTTTAGCTACGCATAAAAAATAGCCCTAACATTAATTATGGCTGCAAAATATCTTTAAATCTTAAGTTAAGTGATCTAAATAACGCTGCACAAATACAGATCTGAAAGACATAGAGTAGATAAAGTAAAATATGGCTCCATGTATCCAATAGACAAGACAAGACTAATGTATTTAAAAGAATTTTTATATTATATTGAAAGGGGGCACCTGAGAGGAAAACAAGAAAGGTGCTTTCTGGTTCTCCTCAATGGGATGGGTTCTTGAAAGTCCTCAATGCTTCAGATCTAAAATTCCTCTCTCCTATTGATATGGAAAAACCCAGACAAACATAGAACTCAATGGGAGCTCACAATGCAAAAAGTTGAAATGGTGACCAAGAATAGATCTAGAGTGATCTAATGCAATGGAGGTGACTAATGAATGGGGAAAACCCTTCTATTTATAACAAAATTTTGGGGTGTTCTAGAACTCGTTGCATGAATAAAATATTATTAATCAAATTCTAGAATCACCTTTTAGGAATATTTTATTATATTTGTTGGAGGGAAAAGGATTTTTGACTTGGTTCAATTCATTTATTTATAAACAACAAATAAATAAATGATTTATTTATTATTTAAGGGAAATGAGGGGAATATAATTAAATAAATAATGGTTTATTTAATTATTTATATGTGATTTAGTCAAATTTAACTAAGAATATTATTTAAATAAGGATTAAATAACTTATTCTTAGGAAATAATTAAATAAATAAGGATTTATTTAATTAATTTCCTTGTTTTGGGTTAAATATGACCAGGAAATATGAACAAACAAGTTATTGCACATGGTGAAAGAAATTTTACTGAGGGTAAAATTGGTCTTACATGGTGTACTTAGGTCCCTCTAATGATAATAGGTTAGATGACCAAAAAAATGGTGTAACAAATCCCATCCTTCCACTAAGGGTTGGTCATTTTTGGGTTGGTCTAATCATTAATCCTTTACATCCCCATGCCGTGTTAATGCCTAAATTTCTATTTGGGAGAAGGATCGCTTGAAGAGCCTCGATTAGGACTTGAATTACACCAAAGGGAGGCCTCCAACATCAAGGCCACGATTGTAAGCTTCATATTTTATATTAGCAATAATACATATGGTGTTTCACTTTCTATATTTGTTTGGATATCCATACAAGTCGCCTAATGTTCCTTGATCTGTTAGGTAGTTGATGTTCAATGTATGTTTTGTATTGTATCACGTTTGTCGTCATCTCTTGATCTCCTATAGGTATTCGAACACCACAAGTAGCGAGGAGCGAGCCTGAAGGATAGTGGATCGTGGCCTTCATCAAAGGGTTGAGCATAACATCAAGAAGAGGTAGGTCCTTTCCCCTTACTCATCTTGCTTTGAATATTAAATAAGAAAGTGTCCATTAGATAGTCTCGTACATTTCTAGACCCACTCTAGGGCTATAAATATAACCTCTATCTATAGAGGGGATTGTATTCACAACAAAATTGGCGACTCCACTAGGAAACTATAACCTCTTTTTGTGTCCTTCTCCGATTTAGTTTTTTAATCACTTTGACAGATCGTTAAGATCTTAGTTTATATAAGTCTCTATAGGTTTGAAAAGTCTTTTATTTTTATTTAGAGTTTCATGTCTAGTTTGATTGTTGAAATTCTTTGATTTTTTCTTTTGTTTCTCGCCCAATGCATTTTTTTTTCTCACAAAAGCGCTGACATCACTATTTTTTGTCAAACAGTCGCGTCGATTTGCCTTTCAGCACGATTTTTCTTTTCACAGGCGTGATGATCCCCGAGATTGAAAAAAATAGGGTTTTCCTGTCATTTTATAGTGTGTCTTGGCCTCTGTAGTGTTCCTGGGTTGGTATGATCATGTACCATTGTGTTTAGTTTGATCGCTTTGCTTGAAGTGATTAACTTGTCTATTTGATCCTCATTGTGTTTAGGTGTACATTGTCTTCTAGGGGTTCCAGGTCAATTGTCCTTCATTTTTCACTCGTGTGTTCGTCAAGCGACCTGTTGGCTCTGTCTGAAAATACTCTGCTGTAGTCATTCCAAACATCGTTTCATATTTCTTTTGGCTTGTATTTAAAAAGTTGTTTTCGCTTGCACTAAGTTGTTTTTTGCACTTTGGAATCATCTTTGGTTTAATAGTCAAACATAGGTTACAATTGTTTGATTCACAAGCTTGAAAGTGTATGTTTGTTTTTTCTTTTTTTTGAAAAGAAAAAGTGAAAGTCATCTTCATTCAAGTACTTTTGAAACGATTTTGCATTCGAAAGAGGAAGTGAAAGAAATTTTCATTCCAATTCTTTGTTTTTTTGGTTAATTTTGCTTTGATTAGTTCATTGATTGCATTAGTTTTCATTTGAGCATCCAAAGTAAAATAAAAAAACAAAATATCATTAGTGCATTTTAGTGAAAAAAGAAGTGATTTCGTTTTCAGTAAGATTATATTTGGGAATAGTGAAAGTGAATTCGTTTTAGAGTTGCATTTCAGTAATTTTGAGCTATTTGGGGGGCATCATTGCTTGTTGCATTGATTTTTTGTTTCATTCTTGTTTTCACTCCCTCCCTCATTAGTTTATAATTCATTGAAATGAATTGGATTCTTTTTTCATTTAGCCACATTGTAGGGATTAAGGTGACATCATTATTGAGCCCGAAATCGAAACATAATCAAAGATAAACTTTAAATTTATTCAATTAACCTTAAGGAGCATTTGGAATTAGTGAAAAAATCTAAAGTTCTAGGCTAGAGACGTGTTCCAGTGTCATTAGTGCATCAACTGTTGATAACAGTCCATGTTACATTTTGGGTGTGACATCCCGTCTGGCACGTATGGAACTAAATAGGACTATGCTCCACATATGAAATGTATAAGGGGACACTCTCATTGTATAGTTACACATTAGATAATGCTAATACAGATTGGAATCCCACGTACCATCGAGTATATATTGGGAGAAACCACTAGGTTGCAAACCTACCATAGGTAACCGAGTCGACCACCTTGTAGACGTGATACACCGAACACAATATTCAGGGAGATTGGCTGTAGTACGTTAAATCCTTGGTAATTTATTCTATAATTTTTCTACCAAGGTGTATACCGCAGTTCATAGATACCTGGTAATCATTTATGCCTAGATTACCTCTTTTTGTTTTTCTTATTTCTATTCTAAAATAAACAACCCACGATAACATCCTACCTATGCATTGCTCTTAGCCTCATCTTTCCTGGTTAATTATAAATCTTAATTTCTCAAAACTGATTCACCTTTCTCTTTGTTGATCTTTTTCTAAAGGTCAATCTGGATGAATTCTTGAATTCACCTCATTCCTCTTCTGAAGGAACTCAAGAGCATCCTCCTGAGATTCCACAATTTCCAATTGGACCACTTGAAGCTCAAGGTGCTGAACTTGGAATTATCATAAGGGTCCAACCGATCTCGTCTCAACCACCACCTGATGAGTCGATTTCATTGTCATTTGAGGATCCTGAGTTGGAAAGTCCTGAACCTTCTGCACAGTTTACGGTCTTTCCTCCAAATTCACTCTTCGATCCACACATAGTCTCGCTTCAATGACCGTATATTCCTTTTAACAATCCTGGAGTTCCTCTTCATGCTTTTCCTATATCATCTCATACTACAGCTCGTTAGTTGTTTCCTCTAGAAATGGCATATAATTCCAACTATATTCCACCCGTGAGTACTCCTTAGAGTATTCCTATGGAAACTTCTGCATCTTACATTCCAAAAGTCTAAATTACGTCTATGTTTCCTCTGGAAGGTTTTCCATATGTTACCACTCCTTAGGATGAAGGAAGTGGGACAAGTATGCCCTTTAGTCAAGTCACATATACGCTTCAACTTGGGTATACTTCCCTTGGAAGCCTTGTTTCAAGAGCTTCTAGAGCTACAATTTTGTTTCACCATCCTATTTGGTCAACGGGCGTTTATCCATCTTCTGGCCCATTTGTTTCAAATGTGGTCGATGTTTCACAACCTTATTCACAGCTTGCAGTTTTTGTCGGTCAAATGACTGTTTTGCTATGATCATCTACTCCATTATCGATATCCACAATCATTGCGATTCTACCTTTAAGTGGTAAATCTATGGCTTCATCTATGCTTGGGGGGAAATCACATCCTTTATATGTACCTCCCTTATGAGGTGGGGGAAATCTTAAATCAGGAATTGTATCGGGGGCAGGACAACCTACTGCTAGTGTTGGTGGAACTTTGCTTCCACATCCAACAAGTGATGTCGTGGGAACCTCTATACCAAGTGGTCACCCTCCTTCAACCCAACTTTTTTATCAAAAACCCCACGTACAGTATCCTTATGTTCAACAGGCCCATGTTCAGCAGCCGAACGTACAATATCAGTACGTTCAACAACCCAATGTGAAATATCAATACGTTCAACGATCAAACATCTCTTAATAATATTTCCAACAACCCAAAATCTAGTGGGTGTAGCTGCGACTAACCCTCAGTTTGGTCCTCAAATGAAATCTGGTCTGAATCCTCTGGGTGAAACTGGAGCTTACCCTAATCAACTTGGTGCTCAACACCAAAAACTTCCTCATGGTCAGTTCCAACAACCCCAACAAGGTGCCTATGTTCAGTAGGGGCCTTATCAACAACCTGTTTCACTATACAACACCCCCATTTATTTCTACCAAATGGGGACCCTTTAA
This sequence comes from Pinus albicaulis, assembly GCA_034641835.2. NCBI lineage: Eukaryota > Viridiplantae > Streptophyta > Pinopsida > Pinales > Pinaceae > Pinus > Pinus albicaulis. Next base: position 2,062,548,990 of record CM076575.1, read on the forward strand.
AATAAATAGGAAATTTATTTGTTTGATTTTATCTTAGCCTAAGTCTAAAATAATTAGGAAATAAAGTTCTTATCCTTTTCGCTTTCATTCCTTAGCGGGCATCACAAATTGCATAGCTTACAAGCTTAACAACCTAAAATATATTAAGTATTGCGAGCTGCAATATGCACCAAACCTTTCCGAAGTCATAGAAAACTCCCATTACAAAAGCTTTAAATACCGCTATAAAATAAAATCGCATGGTCAGTTCCAACAACCCCAACAAGGTGCCTATGTTCAGTAGGGGCCTTATCAACAACCTGTTTCACTATACAACACCCCCATTTATTTCTACCAAATGGGGACCCTTTAAAATAAATAGGAAATTTATTTGTTTGATTTTATCTTAGCCTAAGTCTAAAATAATTAGGAAATAAAGTTCTTATCCTTTTTGCTTTCATTCCTTAGTGGGCATCACAAATTGCATAGTTTACAAGCTTAATAACCTAAAATATATTAAGTATTGCGAGCTGCAATATGCACCAAACCTTTCCGAAGTCATAGAAAACTCCCATTACAAAAGCTTTAAATACCGCTATAAAATAAAATCGCATCGCACCTTGTAAAATGATAAACTTATAACAATTCGGTAAGAGTTGCAATGATACGGACCCGACGAATCAATAAAGAAACAAACATAAAAATTCAAGTATCCGATAAAGCGCATCGACATGATTCCTTAAGCGCACTTCACATTTCACAGCAAATAATTAAATGCAAGTTTTATTAATGTATGGAAATTACGATGTGCGATTTGCGCAGATTGAATTTCACGAAATTTATCGGTAACAAAAGTAATAGAAATAGTCTTGAGTTACGATATGTGATAATTGTTAGTTATTTCTTAAGTGTGTGAAATGAATTATGTCTAATCAATTGAATATAAGATCTAACACCTTAAATTGATCGATAGACATTTCACGTGAAGGTGTGAAAGAGATTTTATTGAAAGAATTATCGGTGATTAACGATATTTAATGGGAGTAAGGTTTGAAAGATTCATATCTACTTCGAGCATGTTTTGAATGATTGAACGTCAGATTTGTGATTATATCACTTTAATTCTATCTGTATCTTTATTCTCTCTATTTTTAAAGTTTTCTCTGTTCGCTTGAATTCAGGGAACCACTTAACGAAGCAATGATAAAAGAGATGAGAAAGAAAGGCAAGGAAATTTCCCAAGCATCATCTACTAGAGACTCAGATATGTCTCCCCTTTTCTCAGATACCACATGCAACAAGGATTGCAGCAGTTCCTCATAGGAGGAAATGTATCAGTTCTTCGAGAATGAAAAGCCAAGGGTAATAATCAAAATTTGTATAGCGGGTGCGTCAATTCCTTCAAACCCGACCTATTTCGACGTTGCATGCTCATTCACCCATAAGGTAGCAGCAAGGCCAAATATTCTCCCCTATACAGATATGGTTAAGTTGGTAATCAACCACTTGAACATAGAACATACGACATTTAAGGATTCAAAGGGTGAAAATATTGGTTCATTCAGGGCAGAAGATTTGAGGACAATGTACCACTTACCCATCCTGCAACAGAACTATGACAAAGCTTTTGTTGAAAGCTTTAGAACAAAACATCCAGACTTGATGAAATTAGTTATAAAATAATGGAAGGATGACCAAGGCAAGCTTAAACGAGACAAACTCGGTATGTACCCAATATCACAAGTTCCTTCCCCTTAATGCTATGTTGCCAGTATGTTGTGTAGATTATTTACAAAGCCTGATACTACTAGGTTTTCTATAGACTGGGTTCCATTAATTGACGCAATCATAAATTCTTTAATTTTGAATTGGGAAAATATCTTATCTGATAATCTAGCCAGAAGTATCATGGAGTATAGGAGTAAAAGAATTGTTTCCTCTAGGGGATTACCCCCCTTTTACATGAGTGCTTATGTCATGGACGCAATTTGATTTTCTTTGAGTTTTCCTACCATGGGATGGAAATGGATGACCCAAGACCATAATCCAATCCACTTTTACCACAAAGTCCTTTGGGAATTATATTTTCATCTACATTTTTACAAAATTCGCTATAGAGTCATACTGCCTATGCACCAGATTATATTCAATGAAAAATCCCCTAGGATTTCCAAAGAGGCTAGTACAGGCATTTTTCCCATTGCTAGATGGTTTTCTAAGGAAATTTTCACATATGTCAGAGTTTTTGGGAGTTATGCTTCTCCCCACGTCCCGCCATATTTTTTTCCTGACAAGATACTTGCCAGAGAGATTGCTTACCAACTTGTGGTAAATGGTATTTCGAAACAACTTAAAGCATATGCTAAGAAGGCCATTTGGCCTAATTTCCCTTTACAGTGCAACACTTTTGCACTTTTTGATATTGGTCATGCCTTCAAGAAATTTTCAAATTTTAATTTGTTGAATTTGGCTGTAATGCCAAAGCAGCCACATGACCCAAATGATGTAATAAAAATTACATCACAGAGCTCAAAATGAAGCCTTTTGTGAAAGAGATAGATAGATTTGATGATTTCTTTCAAGGTATTGAAAAGTTTTTAGATGTACTAAAGTTTGCATCTAGTCAACTCAATCAAGATGAATTGGAAGCCTTCCAAGCATACAGAAACAAGAGACTAGAATCCTCTGGATTTATTGAATATTGAAGATGTCAACAGACCGAATCCAAGTATTAGCTTGGATAATGAAGCTAACGACATGCCTGAAGATGAGTCAGGGCAATCAGAACATCAATCTCAAAATTCAGATAATTTTGATAATGAATCCAAAAATAGAAATGAGAACCTAGAAAAGGTAATTAATCAAGTAATCAAAGAGATTGAGATGCAAGAGAAAGGAGGAATTAATGGAACTGAATTGTCTTCACAAGAAGTTCAACACAACCAAAATATACCTGATCAGTCAAAAAAATCTCAGCCAAAGGATTTGAAGAGTTAATGCGATAATTTTTCCAAGGCACTGCAAATGCCTCAAACAAATCCTAACACTCATCAATCTACCAGTTTTCAGACACCAAAACATTTAGAAATTAGTGGAAACTGTTACTCCACTATAACAAGTTCCTGAAACTCATGACCATGAGATCATTCTGGCCTACCCTATGGAGCATATAGTTTAAAAATTGAGGAAATCCCTTCACTGGATGTCTTCTATAGTCCTAATCATAAGGATGTAGTCAAGAGAAGAAAAAGGAGAAAAATTGATGATACAATCTCAAGTTTTACAAATGAATCTATTGACATTTTATGGAAGGATCCTCTAGATGATCCTACTAAACATTTAACCAAGCTATCATAGTTTGGAGGGGAATATGCTACTGTGACTATTGATAAGGCCACTGAAGTTCAAATGTTACTGAAGAAGAAAGAAGATAAAATACAATATTTAGAGGTACTGTTAGAGAAAGAAAAGTATAACTCCAACAAGCAAATGGAATTGAAAATGTCCTAGTTTCAAAAGAATTTTGAAAGGTTAACTTTGTAGCATCAAGTGCAACTTAAAGAAAAGAAAACGCAACTAGAAGAATCAATAAACAAATTACAAAGCCAACCACAACTAGAGAAATTCATAAGGGAAGCACTGGATGTGAATACTAAGCTAAAGCAGCAACAAGAAGTATTTTTCCAACAATATTTTATCACTAACTCTTATTATGATTCAAGTGAAATACTGATCCAGAAAGTGGCTATCCAGAAACTTGAGAAGAAAATCAATGAACACATTAAATGGCAAGCATTAGACTGAGGAAAGGAAGATGATCTACCCCAGGTAGATAAATTTCAAAAGGAAATGTTATCTAAGGATTGGGAAGCACAGATAAGGCAAGCAGAAAAAGCAATAGCAAAAGAATCAAGGTTAACAAAGGAAATTATTAAATCTGTATGTGAATAGCTTTTGAAAGCAGAGCTTTTCAAAGAGTTCACATTTGACGTACTCTCATAAATCTAGCAGTTGGAAACACAATGGAAACAAAGGACAGGAATGCAGGAAGAAATGATTAAAAAAGTAAATAAGTTTGATCAAGAAAATTATTGGAATTTTTTGATCAAACCTTATCGTCAGTACCAAACCCTGCAGTCTTTAACTGATTCAACAAAAAGATCACATCCAACACTCTCAAATGAAGTATTCAAGGGACAGGTCAGATCGAGAATTTCGCAGCTAAATCAACTCAAACCCATGCTAGATATTTGTCAACTTTGGGATTAAATCCAAATGGAGGATCATAACTCATAAGTTATATTGTTACTTTATTTTCCTACATTGTAGTTAAATTTTTTCTTACAATGATGGTTGTTTGAAACCTCCTCTATTTTTATGTAATAATCTATTTTTAAACATATTTTAGTTTAGTATTTAAACCCTTCTCATGCATTTAGAGAAGGGTTCAGAAATTGGTCAAAAACATTTGCAAAGAATGCACTTTTGTAAGTTTGTAAATGCTTTGATGGATTAATGGAACACAGTATGTTATCTTTTGACATTTGAAGTTGTTTAACTGATGTTGCACTATTGTACTCTTTAAATTGCTTGAAAGTGAAGAGGAGCATAAAATCTGTTGTTAGTTTATATGATTAGGCCTTCGTACGTATGGTACTTCTATTCACTTGTATTAAGCTTTGCTTTCTAGATTGACAATTATCTTTTTATTTGCATTATATATTTGAAACGTTATCATAAATGAATGTTAAATGCACTTCTCTACTAATATTTGTCTATGATTTCTTATTGGATATATAATCACATATATGAATGCGATATACTTTTCACAATTATTTTAATCAAACTATTTTTTTAAAAGAATCATCCTTACATAATTTTCATCTCTTTCAACTATTAAGTAATCTTCATTACTAATAGTTGGAGAATATCTCTTTAGATCGCATCAAGGAAGAATCGCCCTAGGTATATAGTATAATAGATAAGTGTTAGATAAATGCATGTGATAGATTAAAATCATTTCCCATTGCATGTTATATAAATAAAACACACCCCAAATCATCCTTATTGGGAAATTGGTCCCTTCATCCCTAGTCGGAGCCACCATACCAAACGGAAAATGACTTGCTCTAAGCTCTGGACTGGGTGGTTTTCCCCCATGTTGTGGCAACGAAATTACGAGGCCTCAACACAACCCTAGCAAGGACCATAAGTTCAACAACCACTCAACAAGGTACTTACCAGTGACCCCAACAATAAAAAAGGTCCCTATCAACCATATATACCTTATCAACAACAATGGGGACAATGGGGGAAGTATGGTTGGAATCAACCCCAATGGGGGCAGAAACTGTACTAGCAATGTTGGAACCCCTAGATGGGAAACATACAAAGACCTTTTTCTCTTTATCACCCTCTGTTTCCATTCCTGGCTACGTTGGAACTGCACGATGTGTCTAAGTTGACAAATGACCCCATCCAACACATGGCACATTGGCCTCCAGTTCCAACTAAGATTCTTGGAAATTTTCAAAAGTTTGAAGGAAAATATTGGGAAGACCCCCAAGCCCATGTCAAGACGTACCATTTATGGTGCTCTTCTAATTCTTGGGTTGATGATTCCATCCGTCTATGTCTTTTCTAGTGCAGTTTGATGGGTTATGCTACCAAATTGTACATTAAACTTCCTCGTGGTGTTTTCTAAAATTTAAATACCTTAGCCATAGATTTCCTCATGCATTGACTATGAGAATGTCACCCATCTCTTGAAATATCTGAAGAAATGACTTGCTACTCACATTTCAGATCATATTAATGAATGGAAGTGTAGGCACTGCCTTATTAAATTCGAAATCCCTGATCAATTTTTGACTGAATGGTTCAAAAAATATTTTGTCCCTAAAATCACCAAATATCTCACTATGGGTGGATGTGTGATGGAAGAGGAAGTAATTTCCCATGCTCAGTATCTAGATTTGGTCTATTCCCAATCTGGAACTCTATATGAGCTTTTACCTAATGCACCGCAACCTTCAACCAATCCACCATCATCCCAATCTCCTGCTATGCCTCCTATTGTCGATGTCAATGGGACAGTGGCCCATATGGATAACACTGCACCAAATGCTTCTTCGAAGTCTAAGTCTACTTCTGACATGACTCCCGCCAATCCTTCTAACAATTCGAAGAATCTTGGTAAAACCTCTGAGGTTAATGTTGTTCAATCTACCGCAACAGATAAGTCCTCAAAAGGTAAAAACAAGGGGAAATGTAAATTCAAATCTGACACCCCCAAACAAGATTCCGCTAAATCGGCTATCGAAGATTCTTCCAAGCATAAGACCAAGTATCCTTGCTTGATATGTGATGATGAACACTACACCAAGGATTATCATCGGCGTGCGGAAGTTTCCCATCTTCTAAAGGGTAAATTCGGTACCCCGATTGTCTTGAAAGAACCGTTCCCTTTATAGTCGACGCAAATGGTAGATCAATCCAAATCTTCTGAAAGCTCCCAAGTTCTTATGCCTGGTGCAAAACCCATTTCTGTTTCCACTTGATCGAAAGAGTATCTGAATCCTTCAAAAGCTCCCATGGAAAAGGATGCTATAGATAACCCTTCCTCTTCCGCTCCTTCTCATTCTGGTCCTCTCCAGAATGAGAGACCTAATAGTGATTCCATTGTCCAACCACCTTCAAAAGGTGTTCTTCGGAAGTCACTAGTACATTTGGGGGAAATTCCGACACTTAGTTCCGACGCTTTTGACCAAATGTCAGAAATTTCTCGAAATTTTTTCAATCCCGCCCGAAACCGTTGCTATACCAACGTTTAGAGAAAAGTGTCGCAATACCGACACTTAGAAAAAGTGTCACAATTGTGACGTTTGGAGGAAGACGTCGCAATTGCGACACTATGCTCCGAAATTTCCCGAAATTTTTTCAATCCCGCCCGAAACCCTCGCTATACCGACGTTTAGAGAAAAGTGTCACAATACCGACACTTAGACAAAGTGTCGCAATTGCGACGCTTGGAGGAAGACGTCGCAATTGCGACACTATGCCCCAAAGCGTCGCTATTGTGACGGCTGCCTCCAAATGTCTAAGTGTCGCAATTGCGACGTTTGGAGGCATCTGTCGCAATAGCGATGCTTTGTCCGCCGTCGGTATAACGACACTTATATGCGCGTGACATAAAAATACGACACTTGTATGCGCGCTAAATAAAAATGATTTTATTAAAAACTATGATATAATGCGCGCATTCACCCTCCGCTCTTGCAGAATGGCATTCGCCCTTAGCGAGCTCTTGCAGAACAACATTCGTCCTCAGCTCTTGCAGAACAACATTCAACCTTAGCATTCGACCTCAGCTCTTGTAGAACAGCATTCGCCCTCAACATTTTCCCTCAGCTCTTGCAGAACAGCATTCACCCTGAGCTCTTGCAGAACAGCATTCGCCCTCAACATTCACCCTCAGCTCTTGCAGAACAAGATTCACCCTGCATTCACCCTCAGCGTTCGTCCTTAGCTCTTGCAGAATAGCATTCGCCCTCAGCTCTTGCAGAACTGCATTCGCCCTCAACTCTTGCAAAATGGTAAGTTCTTACTGTAGGCCCTTCCTCCTATAGTAGGGTTGACTCTATTTGGGTTTTTTTGGTCAATTCCATTGGATTGTGTTAGGCTATAGGGTTCTCTCTAGATGTCTTCCAATGTTCTTTCAGATGAGTTTCAAAGAGGATGTGTAAGATTTGTTTGTGCTTGCATGAATTTGACACCACCAGTTTCATGAATTTTAAGCTATGGATTTTAGTTCGAAAAACTCATCCATCTCAACTCCCAGTAACGAATTTCCCTTGGTCGATCTATATTGAAGGTGAAGTGCAAAGTGGTAGAGAATGGGAGATCGAAAGTCATCAACTTTATCACAAGGGTAGTACTCCGGATCGAAAGCGATGGCTTTGAGTTCTCGGTTGGGGATTTTTCGATATTTGGGGATTTTCTGATGACATACCAAAGGTCACATCCATACAACCATATCAAGGTCAATGTTGAGATCATTCTCATATAGATATCGGTCACTGATATATAGGGTTAATATCATCATCACTATCCATGGAAACCGAATGGTTACAAAATCAGTGATTGTGGTTGGCTCATTTATAATTATTACCCATTTATAGTAGAGCACAGAAATGCTAAATATGGCCCAAGCAGAGCCTTTACAACAGTCAATGGAATTGCAGCTGCTTCATCAATAACCAATAGCTCCACTTGAGAAAAAATTTCATAATCTTGGGGTTGGATATACTACAGAGCAAACAATTGTAGTTATCATTCATGCTCCAATATATTAATATACTTTTTACATTGAACTGAAGAAAGGGAAACATGAAAATACTAGCCATCATACAATGCTTTGACATAAGAGTTTTGAGTGACATACTTGAAGAAAAGAACTCATCCACTGATAATTATAATCATTTGAGTTATTCAAGTTAAACACAATGTCAAGAATCAAGATTCAATACCCTCTATTATCTTCATCTTGTACAAGATTTTAAATTTTTTCTGAACGCTTATTAAATTGGCGACCATTATTTCTCACAGCACAAAAACCCTACATTTAAATGAAAACAAGCATTGCATTTCAACTACAAAAATCTATTAGTGTTCAAAAGGTACATGTTTGCATCACTTGTGTAGGGTATTCCTTTTCCACTTTCACATTATCCAAGAATGTGTGCAATATAGTTCATTTTTTTTGTGATTTAGATTATCTTAAAAAAGGAAAGGTAAATTATTTCCCATGGAAAAATAAGGTTTTCCATTTTTACTGTTTTGGAAATGGTACAACAAAGTTCCATTTCTACCCAAAACTCCTATGAAACAGGAACCAAATAAAGGCCATGTCCTCAATGGACATCATTCGGCTTTGAAAATGGCCATTGCATCGTGTTGTTTCTTATATTACATCGAGATAGTTTCTTAGGTCATTTCTTGTTTTGTGAGATGAAAAACAACCAAAGAAATTGTGAAGATCCTTTCGAAATAAATGACCATTTCTCGATCATATCTCAACTATTTTCTATTTTAGCTAGGTGGTTTCTTACTTTGAGAGAAATTTGTTGCTTTTATAAGGAATATAACATAAAAACACAAAATGGGAAGGAATTGATAGGAGTAGATGACCTTTAGTTGTTGTACGATTAAATTGATAATACACGATGCATGTTACGTACTACAAACTAGATTTGTTTCCTTCTGGATTTAGGACAGAGAAGTATTGAATCAAAGTTATGGTTTCTAACTTCTTGTATTGGTTCATCAATATTGAAATTCAGACATTGTATGTCTTCATTGCTTCATGTTTGAATAATTTTCATTATATCGTACAATAGGAAATTAGGAATTATGGTTATTATTATTTTATGGAACTGTTAAGTTACTTTTAAGTTTGCATGGTTTAGTGTGAAATTATTCTTGTGTGCCCCTAGGCCCAGCTGAAGGAACGCCAAGTACTGAGAACCCTAGTTTTTAAATGGTATTGTTTCTTATGCCCAAAAACCCCTCAACATCACTTCTTATTAGTTCTTAACAATAGTGTTGTAAACAATTTGAGAATTGATATAGCAAAATCTCGCACTTCTCAAGATAAATTCCTAAACCTAAAGTGTGATACCAAGTGTAATTCAATAGCCCCATTGTCACCTCACCAACATCTTTTCAGTTCGGGCTAGCTCTCCTCCAACTCAAGGGGGGTTCTCCCTAGTAGATGTTAGGGATCTAATGGCCCAACCAAACCAAGTCAAGAGCCCCCTAACTCTCTATTTTTACTACTATCAATTAAAATATTGAACAATAGGGTCCGACATGCATCCTGAAGATAAAATTTCCAGGGTATTTTTGGGTAATTTCAAAGGGAAAGTCCCCAAACACATATAATCAAGGAATTATAACGTGATTTCAAACATTAAATATCAACAAAATGGTTGAAAAATTGAAAGGAAAAAGGTGATGGAAGATAGAAGTGCCTTACTTAAATGCTCAGGATTTTTCAATGTTGCTCCCAGCTTCACTTCAAGGCCCTTTAAGATCGTCTCCAACAATGCTATACCATCAGCTTCAACAATGTTGCTCCAAAAATGTCCTCAAGGTCTTCACAAAAATTTTACTAGAAGTTGCTCCAACAATATATTCAATAAGGTCCTCATTGTCAACTCGTCTCTTGTTTGGGTGCCTTAATGTGCAATGACATGTTTCCAGGACTGAATTAAATGCAAGGCATATTTGAAACTCTAACTCTGTCTTCCGGTGTCTTATTAGAAATTATTTTAGTTTTCATTTTTTGTTTTCAAGTTATATATTGTTTTCAAGTTTTTACATTTATAATTTTATTGCAATGTGGCAGACTGATCAGGGCAGTGCAGGAACAACCCTGAGACGGGATGATCGCGGAAAGAGGCCAGCGGAAGAAAATGTAAAGTGCCAGCATTGCTCTATCTTCAGGTATTTTATTTATTTACATAATTGAAATAATATTAATTTTGTTCAAATATGTAGACACCTAGCCATGGTACGCCTAATGATTCCCTCTATGAGGAAGAGCTTTTTTCATCCCTATCTCCAACTCTCTTGTTGCGAAAAAGGGCACGAGCAAGGTCGAAATTTAATACTTTGATAGACGCGCCTCAAACACCTGAAACAAAAGAGAGGATAAAGAAACTTATGAACCAACTAGAAACATATCAAGTAATAATAAAAAGTCAAAAGGATATTTTTTTGTTCTACATGAGATGAATTGGGATAGTTTGATTTTTAATTTTTACATTGACTAAAATAACAAAAAGTTCTTTTGTATGTAGCGTTTTCTGGCACTTGCTGAACCCGGTGTTGGTGGTAGTGGGACACAAGGGCAAGAGATTGCCCAGCAACCCTCTCGTACACCTTCTACTCCTTTAGGTGCCCGGCCCCGAAAACACACACGCGAGCGGACACCCAAATAGCCGTGAACGTGTTGGCGATGATGAAATCGATATGGCAAACTACATTATTGCGTTTTCTTTGGGTACACGTGTCGGCTCCACGGGGACCATTAATTGCACGTTGTTGGTGAATGATGAAGGTGTCCCTATAAGCCACTTGTCTGACTCCCGGAGTAGAATTTTAATATTTTAACTATTTCATGTACTCTATCTAAAACATATTTATCATGATTTTTATTTTAAAATTAATGATAATATCTTTTTTTTTTCTGTGTAGGAAACAATGAGTTCTACAGGTTTTTGGAGAGCCATGCGTTGGTAATTTTTGGCCCAACCATATGCACAGGGTGGAATTCCCAAAATTCCAACCTAAAAAAAGAACTTCTAGATTATCTAGAAGCCCTTTTTGGGGTCGACACATTTGACAGAACAGCGGTGGCTCGGGTAGCCAGAAAATATTTGAAATATACCAGGGACACCTATAGGACGTAATTGAAATTTAACCCTAGATACGAGCGACCTCTCACAGTTCCAGAGAGTGAGTGGAGAGAATTCATCCATGATGGAAAAGAGAAAAGGGCAAAGAAAGAAGGAAAAATGCCAACTGAACCCGCAAGGTAAATTACAACTTTAATTCAATAGCTTTAATTTTCTCTATGTCTAAAATAAAAGTGTGCTACGTCATATACGACCTCAATATTTTGATGCTAGGTTGCACGACACCTCAAAGGCAACTAGGTTTCACGACACCTCGAAGGCAACTAAAGCTAGGATTGAAAAAAGGGCCATCCTGAAGCTAGGCCAAGGTGGCTACTTGAAATTAGCTGCAAGAATTGTAAGTAGCTAAACATCTTATAATTAATTGTATCACTTTCCAACGTTTTTGTAATCCTATCAAATAAAATTAAAAATACACAATCATATGTAATGTAGGGTGATGACTTCGGAACATAAACTACAGAGGAAGATAAAAATATCGCTTTCCATTTTGGCTATCAAGTCGTAGTTGAACGTCGTAGAAGCTTGGGGCAGGTCCCAAGATCCAAAATGCCTGAGAAGGTAAAACACTAACCTTTCAATATGTTTGTTTTCATCCATAAATTTAATGTCTAACAACTTTGTTTAAATCAGGGGAGTAGCACTGCCGACGAGGCAAATAACCCAGTTGTAGAGCCAGATGTAGATGTTCCTCACGTGCAACCTGATCATTGTAGTGGGGACCAGGCTGACAATGCTACTATCAATGAGGGTCGTGACGGTAATTAATTTCCACTTATAATTTTTTCTAATTATACCTTGATGGTTGTCCTTATAACTTTTTTTGTTTAAATGACAGAGAATGTTTCCCTTGAGGATCTTACCACCGAGAGGAAGACAGGGCAACAGTCCCAACGACGACAACTGGTGCACCAGGTAAATAATCTCATTGCAATTTTTTTTATTAATATTATTGAACTATTTCAATGATATTTAAAAACTGACAATTAAAATTTAATATTATCTGTTTTTGTAGGTGATGCCCCGTCACTGGATGAGACCAGACATCGTGACTATGCAACTGGAGTCGGTAGTGTGGGTCGAAAGGCACGAAACAAGAGCGAGAGGATGATGAGGTTGATGATGTAATTAGGAGCTTTAGAAATAGGAAGAAGAAAAAGAAAAAAGAAAATTTGATAATGTTGCTAAGATCTTGTTCTTCAGGAAGCCTATGATCCTGTAAGTAATCACTTTGTTTTGCTTTCTTTCTTATTCAGAGTCTATCTTGCTAGGGGATGTCCCCGTTATGGTTTGTTATGAGACCATTTTCAATTTCATCACTATCCCTCATAATATGTTTTATTGTGTTTATAAATAATAAAAAATTATTACACCAAACAATAAACAATTAAGTGTACTATTAGTAATATGATATCTTGAAATAATTCTCATTATAATTTCATAACCTTTTCTCTCACTTGGTGGTGTCTATATCACTAAGTGTGTCTTCTTTAAAATTATAGTTACAACAGACAATGAACACTCAACTACACTATGAGTGATATCTTGTAATAATTCTTATTATAATTTCCTAACCTCTACACTCACTAGGTGTATCTATTTTAAAATTATATTTTCAATGGTAGATAAATTGTTATCTTAAAATTATAGCTGATGATACCATGGATGATAATGCGGTTTGAAGCGGCTTTTGGCTTTGCACATTGTTGCTCAACTTAGTGTTCCTAAATTGATGTCATAAATTGTCAACCAGGGCTAGTAAATTGTTGAAGTGAAGTGCATTGTATGTGCCTAGGCATTTGCTTCCTACTTCGTTGTATTTAGTGTTTTTTTTAATGTTTTTGGTTTTGTGTTTTTATGCTAAGAAGAAAGGAACTAAGTTGTTGGCAAGAGAAGTTATTGGTCACACTGAAATAGAACAAAATCTACCCTAGACTATGTATGGAACCTGAGAACAGAAAATTCTAGTCCACAGATTACAAAACTTGACAAGGAAAATAACTCTTCATAGATTGCAAAACTTTGACAAGGAAAATAACTTATGACATGAACTCAATCCAATTCATTACATTAGAAATATGTTGGAATAACTTGAGAAAAGGATAAGTTCAGTGTAATGAGGTTCTTCTAAGCAAACAACAACTTACAATATCATAGAGAAAATCTCTTCCATGGTTAGAAATTTGTTGGAACACATTTGGAAAAGATTGTCTGCAACAGAGTGAAGAACTATACTCTAAATTAACTTATGACACTGAAATTAATTCATTCTGCAACTCAAAAATATCACTGTTAAGCCTCATTCAAGAGTTAGAAATCTTTTGGAATAGCTTTGGAAAAAGGCAGTTTGTGAAAATATGAGAAATTGCAGAACAGTTAAGACTTCAAAATGGCATTACCAATTCTCGTCCCTATGATAATGATGTATTAACAGATATTAAGAACAAGAACAATTTGTAAATAATGAAGGCCTGAACTAGAATACAACTAACTAATAAAACTTGAAATACAATGGATAGAGCTGAACTAGAATTAAATCAATCAAACTTGAAATACAGTGATAAAAACTGAACTAGAGTGCCATTAACCTCCGGATTATTACAACTGAACTAAAGTGAAACTAATCTCTAAAATACTGCAGCTATATCTTATTCAGTGTTAGTGATATTTTGGAACAACTCATAGGAATAATACTGGTTGTAACATTTGATGTGAGTAAGCATAAAACATAAAGTTCAGAAAAATGCAACTAATCCCTAAAATAATACAGCTATATCTCATGCAGTGTTAGCGATATTTTGGAACAATTCATAAGAACAAGACTGGCTGTAGCATCCGATGCAAGTGAGTATAAACATAAAGTTCAGAAAATTGCTTAAACTAGGAATGAAGCAAGGCTAAAGTTACTTATCTAAACAACATGCACAGAGCTTCTCGGGCAGTAGGGGCCCTCTACCACCAGATTAGCATACAAATCTCCTCAAGATTGCCTCAGATCATGCAATAAAGTTTCTCTTCTTTCATTAAGGAAAAATACTTCAAAAACAGAGTATTACGGTCTTTTGAGATCTAACAACAAAACAGCAATCTAGCTAGCTATCTCTTGGTCTCCCGAGTTGTTTTTATATGCGAAATACATAACTGCCCTTGAGAAGAAATAGGGATAAGTGTCTTTTCTAATTAAAATCAAATTAGAACTCTTGTAGAGGCCTCGTACTGTGCTTGAAGACATCTGTACAGTCCTTGTCCCGGTAGAAGTCTACCTCTTAGTTTTGATTTCTTCCATGTGCATAACGCTTGTAGATTTCTGTTCAAACTTCGTAGAGGGCAAGAAATGATGTAGGAGTGTTGTGGAATTCAACCATATGCGTTTTTCCTTTAAGTGACACGGAACAGAGTCTGAACATAAGGATAGGCACGGAATAAGCCGGCAGCTCGATAGGCACGTGCAGCAGCTAAGTCCTAATAATTACTACAACAACAAAACCATGAAAATATAGCAAGTCAGTCATTGTATACATTCCTAAAGTGACTTTAATAAATCCTATTGATCTTTTCTAGACTATGATGATAAGGGACAAAGGAAATGAAGTGAAATTTGGTGAAGAAAGGACATCTTTGGGACTCAATAACATTATGACAAAAGTGGTTTTTAGCAATGGGAGTCATGTTTTTTAAGGTTCATACTAATATGAAGACCTTGTAATTCTATATTCAGGATAAGAGAAGATGGCCTCTGCTTTGGGTAGTATGACAACAATTGCCACATCTACCTCATTGGGTAACAATGGAAAGGGGAAGAAGTTGGGTGCAATGTTTGATAATTATGGCAAACAATTGTCTTCTGTTTCAGTTTTTTCACCCATTTCCTTTAATCGCTCAAGCAGAAGAGGGGCTCTGAGATTACGCGACAGAGAGAAGGTAGTTAATACAAGAGCTATGGAAAAGGATTTGTACTTCAACAAGGATGGCTCGGTGACAAAAAATTGCAGGTCAGATAAAATATTATGTTTAAAGGAAGGTCGGTGCACGCGAAGCCTAGCTGGGGGTGGATCTTTCCTTGTCCACTTATATTCGATTTTAATGTGTTATTTTAATTTTTCATGGAGGGTTGTTTTGGCATATGGTACGGCATTCAATTGCACACTTGCGAAAGCATTGTCAATTTGTCTTGCGGGAGGTGTGAACAAACTGGCGATCTTGTTGGAGTCACCCTTGGGGCGAAGGGCAAAATGTTGTCTTGGAGAGCAAACATGGTTCTCCGAAAATAGTTAATGATGGTGTGACGATTAGCTAAGGAGGTAATTTGTAGATGTGTGGTACGGTTTTTTCTTTTTAACGTTGTATTAGTTCCCCCTCTTAAATGTCTTAGATTTGGTAGGCATAATTTGAAAACTCAAAGGTGAAAGGAAACATATTTGTTACCGAGTGGTCTACTTGGCCTATGGACTAGCCATATTAGAGTAATGCATAAAGCTTTTCACAACAATAAAAGGAAAGGGTTATGGCCGAGTCAAATTTTATTGTTATTGACAGTGTAATGAAATGTATCTCAATGCTATGGTTTTGGACTTTTTATTGGTTGAATTAGAGGAACCAGTTGAAAATATTGGGGCCAAGTTGGTAAGGCAAGCTGGGACAAAGACAAATGATTTAGCTAGGGATGGAACCACAACATACGTTGTTCTTGCACATGTTGGAATATTGAAAAATTCGAGAACAATGAATGGAGAATAAATCTCCTTATAACATGAAAATAAAAATTTCTTTGACGGGAGACATAGTTTCAATGCCACGAAAATAACCTTATTCCCTTCAATAACTCAAAAAAAAACTATTACACTTCTTCCTCAGGTTTGAGGAGGGATTACAAAATTATATTTGTTACAAAACGCGGTGCATAAAACCAACACTCTTTGTCTGTTCAAAACAAACATACTTTGTCTCTAATACTGACTCTTAGCTGTGTTTTCTTCCATGTGTGTGCATACACACTTAAAGTTACACTCGATCTTTCACTTTTTACAATTGCTGTGTAATAAAAAATTTACGTCTTTAATATAACTTCACAAGATTTTTGTCCTTTTATTTTATGTGTGCTTTATATAAAACATATATAATAAACCCTCTTTTAAAAAAATAAAATTAAAACTAAATTCTATGGCCCACCTTTCATTTCGCATATGATATATATATAACATATGTTTAAAACATCTGTATATATTAAAGCATACATAAAATTAAAATATCAAAACATTAAAGAACCCTTTCCATCGGACTTCAAAATTCTGAATAGATTGAATTTCAAACCAAATTCGCGTTCCAAAATGGGATGCCGACGTCTGCCTAATTTGTAACGTGAATTCTCAATCCAATGTGCCTTATAAACAATTCGGGTCCGGTTTTCAAGTTTTCAGATTCCCTTCAATTTCATGTGATCCAATATTAATGCTCCATGTGTACTCCTTTTGAATTTACAAAACTGGGGGGTTAATTTCTGTTTGTTTAATTTCTGGTTGGTGAATTGCTTTAATGTTGGTTGTTGTGTTTAAATACAATCCTGTATAGAAATATGCGTGCAACGACGAGTGTACAAAAAAAAATTGCGGGAATTTTAAATGTTTGAATTAAATTTACGGGATGGCGTGCAAGCAACCTCAAAAAAAAAAAATGTTAGCTGCTTGCATCCTCCTTCTGCTGCAGCGATTGAAGTTAAAATTCAACATCACGGGGGTTTAATAAGTGAGGGTGTAAAAGTAACTCTTTGTCGATAGTACGGATTAAGATCTGTCCCCATTCATTTTTGTAGGGTCTTATGGTGTTTGGTTTTTTAGTTTTGGGTTGGGCTTATTGAGTCTAAGATATTTTTTTAGTGAAAAAATTGCTATCAAGTATTAAAAATTTTTGGTTCTTTTGTCAAAATTTATGAACTTGTTAGGAAATACAAAACTAACAATGGTTGTATCTTAAATTTGTGGAAAATAATTTGAAATGCAACCTTTTTGTTTAGGTTGTTGGAGCAGGTGCAAACCCCGTTCAAACTACTAGGGGAATTGACAAGACAATAAAGGCCCTTGTTTCGGATCTCAAAATTTTGTCAAAGGAAGGTAAACGCTTGCCTTTTGAGTAGGAAGTGGTTTTCCTTTTTGTTGATGGTTTGGTGTATCTAATTGAATTAGTTGCTTAAGGTATTTTTGGTTGCAAACTCCTTTTCATTTTTCATACAGTATTGGCCTTGCAGAATACATTTGATTGTGTGGTCTTGTTAGATCTACAAAATTTGCAGTTGTTTAGTCTTATGGCCGAGGTGCACTTTTATTATGGAAATAGTTGATGCAATATTGTCATTTAATCCTTATTGCAGGGTAGCATGTTGAGGAGTTTCTTGTGAAACATTTGGTATTCAAAATGACACTTGATCCTACTCTGACATCATGTGACTTTAGTCCTTATTCAGTATTTGAATGATTTCTTTAGAAGTACAAATATTTATGTTGCTTTAAACCATTATCTTTTTCATGTATTGGATGCTAAAAATGAGAAAAAGACTTTGGTATGTAACCAACTGGTGAATAATTTCCAGTAAAACAACCACTTCCAAGACATGATTTAGAAGTAGAACATATGTACTTATGAAGCATAGAAAGATATCCTTGATGCATTGTCAATGTTTGGCTAGGGTTATTTTTTGAGAAAATAACTCCTTATTCCTAGAATAGTGATCTTCAATACAAGTAAATGCCAGAGAAGAGAGATCATCGTGTGACATAAACCTATTAACAAAAGTGAACAGGGAATGATTATTAATTATGGCATACTAAGTTGTCATTGATTTTGACTATTTGTCTTTAACATGTAAAAATGTTAAATTCCAAACTTACATCATCATGGTTTGGCATCATGAGCTTGACTAATTGTCCACCATGCTCATAATTTCATTGTTGTATTCATATCTATAAACAACGTTTCAAATAATAATAAAAAAGTTCTATAAGAAAAATCCAGACCTCCATGCTGCTGCTCCTTGTGAGACAAAGTCGAAATTGCATTACACAATCTGACACATAAGAATCTCCTATATCCCGGTGGTATGTATCCAAATTCTTATAATAGTGTCTTCAAGACTTATGTTGACATTGCCAATGAGATATTTAAACAATGAAAGATGGAGCCTTCTTCATTGTTGTATATGTAACAGTCTTTTATTAATATAAAGATTGATGGTTTTGTCTTTCTGAAAATGAAATGTAAAAATAATTTATTGTGGTCAACTGATTTTTTTTTTTTTTTAAAGCTTTTCATTATGGAAGGGCGATATAGATATATGCCATTCTAATTGAAATTCGGACCTGCCCTTCAAATTTGATCACTGTGTGGGACCTTAACAAACAATAAAACTATTTCACCGTGCGTTATATAAACCATATAACAAAACCTTTGTCAAAAATTCAAACGAACCCTTTAGCCATGGGTATTTCATCATGAATTGATCATTTTACCATGTACCTTCTTCTAGAGGAATATTCTTCCACTTGATTAGGTACTTCATAATGGTTATATGTCAAAGAGATACAGAATATTTATCTATAACTTTTTGTGGTTCAAGAATCAACTTTCATTCTTCATCTAATTTTGGAAGTTCTATTTACATTGGCATATTTTTTCCCAAAACCTTTTTTAGGAAAGATACATGAAAAACTTTATGAATGCAAGAAGAAGGAAAATATAACTTCTATACCACTTGTGAAATCCTATGAATAATTATTTAGGGCCATAACATTTTTGAGCTAATTCTTTATTCTTCTTTTTCTTGAATGAAGATTGCTTATAATGCTATAATCTAAAAAATACCCAATTACCCTCCTCAAATTATATTTCACTTCAATGTTGTTCCCCTTTTTGTTTTATCATGTTTCATGTCATTTGAAGGTTTTCCATAATAATTTTCAAATTTTCTTTAGTATTTTCCATATGTGACTCTGTTTCCTATACTTTGGACTTATCTTGCAAAAAGTATGAGATACTAGGAGTTGGATATCCATAAAGGGCCTTAAATGGAGAAATTTTAGTAGATGTGTGATAGGTAGTATCATATTACCATTCTTCCTTGACGAACCCACTTCATCCATTAAGATTTCTTTTATAAAGAGTAACATTGTAGATAACCTTAAAAACATTTGTTAACTATTTTTGTTTGACCATTTGATTGTGTTTGATATGTAGAACTCATGGCTGCTAGTGTTTCTCCACTCATATTAAATAATTATTTCCAAAAGTTTCTTGTTACTATTACTTTAGGAAAACCATGAAGACTATGAATTTCTTTCACGGACACTTTTGCCACTTGGCTTGTTGTTTATGTACTTTGAGCTCTACAAAAAAAATCTACAAATTTGTCTATATAAATGACCACAAAAATGTAATACTTACCTTTATATTTCAGTAACCCTGTAATAAAGTCTATTGATATATCTTCTAGTCTTTGAATATGTATGTGGAATGGTTGAAGTAACCCTAGAGATTTTACTATCTCTGTTTTATTTATTATGCAAACCTGACCTTCTCTTACAAAATTTTAAATATATTTCTTCATTCCTTCCAAAAATATTTTTTTTGATCCTTTGAGATGTTTTAAGAACACTACGTCCTACCATCAGAGAGACATGGGACTCCCTTAATATTTGTTTATTCAAATATGCTTGCGTGCATAAAAATATTCTACATTTGCACCAAAGTATATCTCTCTTTCACTCCCAATGCTCCATAGAGTTCATCCCTTCCTTTATAAATTTTAGTTTTTTTTTAGTACTATTGTCATTTTTCCATTATGGAAAGCTTCTTCTAGCCACCTAGGAATAAAAAATGTAATTGGATATAAATTTGAGGCCTCTTCTATTTTAGAAAGAGCATCATGTACTAAATTTTCCTTACCCTTTTTGCAGATTATCTCAAAATTAAACTTTGCATTTTTTCTCCTCATTTTTGTTAATCTTCCAATTAAATCCATAGCTTCAAAAAATACTTTATGCTATCATGGTATTTATTGACTTTAAAGTACCTCCCAATGATATACTATCCCCATTTTTTATTGCATGTAATATTTCTTCCATTTATTTTTCATACGTAGATTTCACCAAATATTTTCTTTGAATTCCTTGCTTTTAAAAGCCAATGATATCCCTTATTGTGTTAATGTTATGTAAATTCCTTGTCCTAGTGCCTCACACTCTACTATGAATGTTTTACCAAAAGTAGGTGCAACCGATGTTGGTGTAGAAGACATGTCATCCATTAAAAGAGAGAATGCCAAAGTAGCCTCATCATTCCATATAAATGACATTTTCTTCAAGAGATATGTGAGTGGACTTGAAATGCATGCATAATTCTTAAAAAATGATCAATAATATCATGTAAGTCTAAAAAATCTTTTAAGAACCTTGATTTTCTTAGGAATAGGTCATTTTGTAATAGCTTGCATCTTTTGAGGCTCCAACTTCACTCCTTCCTTTAAAACAATATGAACCAAATACTCGAATTCTTATTTCCAAAAAGCACATTTGGATATTTTTACATAAAAATGATTGTTCTCAATAATTTATATAACTTTTCCACATGTTTAGTGTGGTATTCCCATGATTTATTATAAATATGTGTATTGTGAAAGAAAACCAACACAAATTTTATAAGATGGGATCAAACAAAATTGTTCTTAAGTCGAGCCTGCCGAACTTCAAACGACGATAAACCATAATTCAAACCAAATTCGTGTTCCAAAATAGCCTGCTGATGTCGGCCAATTTTGTGACACAAATTTCTTATCAAATTCACCCTAATATTTTTCGGGTCCGAATTTCCACTGCGCGAGCGGCCCAAACAAAGATCCACTACAATCAATTTCTGCCACGTGTCCTCAATTAAAACTTGCCCTGCTCCCGGCTGCGGGTGCATTCGATGGCGTTTAAGGCGATGGGACATGGATGTGGCAATTTCATATCAATCGCATTAAGATTTAATGCTGTTCAATTAAGTTCCAAGGTTTTCACATCAAATTGCATTAAGTTTTAACACTGTTAAAGATCAGACCTCCACTCCTGTTAGCGATTCTGCATGCTCCAATATGATCCGGCCTTCGGTTCTCATTAATGATCAGATATTAATTATGACGAGCATTTTTCGATTGCATTGATAAAATGGCATTTCGCTATGGTTTTTCACACGAGCAGGTTGCTGGGTTACACTGCCTGCTCACTGTGACGAGAAGGAGAAGTGGCCAGCTGAACTGCTGCTTAGACCTTGCTGCATATCTACATTTCTCTTGGTCTAGTCCTTGTCTGTCTTCCTCTGTTTCTTGGAATTCTGCTTCTCCGTCTCCTCTTGTGTCCACTGCTGAGACTGCACCCATGCCTCGCCTGTGTCAAAGGATGCGTTGCCGCAGGGGGAGCACTAGAGGTCAACCCCTGCGTGCTCCCTCCAGCCCCTCAACTAAGTTGTCTTCCCAGTCCAGTGATTATCACGCAGGTCACTATCCAGATACTAGAAGTGGGTAGGGTCGGGTTGTAGGATCTGGCCACTGTATGGGCTCCCCTGCTCCACATTTCCCCAGCACTTCAATTTCTCCCAAGACGCGTACTGTGCATTTTTCCTTTAGTTTCTCTTTGAACCGCCCACGCATCATAGCGAAAATTACTGTGGTTTTCTGGGAGGAGGCCCAGATGGAAGAACAATGCACCCGTCCGGCAGGAATGAGCTCAAAAAAAGCTGGCCAACATTCGCGCCTTCAGGAGGGGAGCGGTGGCATGACTGTGGAGGTAGCACCTAGCGATCCTGGACCTTCTGAAGGATGGTGCCGAATCGTCGAGGAGCCAGAGGAGTAGTTTGGTTAATTTGTTTTTCTTGCTTCACGACCCACTTAATTGGGCTGCTTTTAGATTGTATTACTGTGCTGGACCTCTGTAATATTTCTGAATTCTGTAAACGTTCAAGACTGGTTTCCCCGTATGAGGGCAGTCTTCTTAATTTTTTGATTTTTTGATGACAAATTTTCCATGAGTCTGGGAAATGTTTTTGACTTCGGTGTAATTTTATTCCCACTGTTAATAGATTAACTTTACTTAAAAAAAAAATGTTGCCCTGTTTCTATTTTAATCCTGTTTTTTGAAATACAGAGCCATGTTTATATGATTGTTTATAGTCGAAGCGCTGCGGGGTGGTTTATTATATTAATATTTCACGGTCGAATTATGTTCATAACAATTGGAAAAAAAAAATGTTGTCCTGTTTCTATTTTAAACCTGTTTTTAGAAATACAGAGCCATGTTTATATGGTCTACGTATTATACTCTTTCTTTGTATATCTACAGGAACCTTTTTTATATGAACAAGGTGGATGCTGTAGCGGGCTACTAATGGAAACAAGCGAGCCTGAACCTTACATCTCGGATGCAATATATGGTTACCAATACTCCTCACATGATTAGCGTTTTTCTCTGTTCAAGGATTTTGGGTACTTTAATTTGTATTTGGAACAATGGACGTCGGTACTCTATTTGTTGCTTTACTATTCTACATACTGCTATTTCACTTTCTTATAGATGCCTCGAGCATATTTGGATGCTTTCTCAGATTGTCGATAATCTCCATGTGGACCATTACTGGGTTTTATATCATGTCCCTATATGTGACATGGGGTATTTTTCTATCATTGTCTGAGGTGGGACTTCCACTTTTCTGGATGGATATTTGGGTTCCAATCTTCAGATGTGAAAATGTAATGACTTCATGGACTGTTTTACTTCATATAATATATTCAAAACAACGTTTTTTCTCTTGTGAAAAAAATGATTAATGTTTATCACTCTGCCTTCAAAACTAGCTATGCTGGCCTATGTTGCTGGTTTATTGATATGGTCTCATGGTCTTTTTATATTTTGGACATATCACACTCCTCACATGATTAGCGTTTTTCTCTGTTCAAGGATTTTGGGTACTATAATTTGTATTTGGAACAATGGACGTCGGTACTCTATCTGTTGCTTTACTATTCTACATGCTGCTATTTCACTTTCTTATAGATGCCTTGGGCATATTTGGATGCTTTCTCAGATTGTCGATAATCTCCATGTGGACCGTTACTGGGTTTTATATCAAGTTGTTGTATGTGACATGGGGTATTTTTCTATCATTGTTTGGGGTGGGACTTCCACTTTTCTGGATGGATATTTGGGTTCCAATCTTCAGATGTGAAAATGTAATGACTTCATGCACTGTTTTACTTCATATAATATATTCAAAACATCATTTTTTCTCTTGTGAAAAAAAAATGATTAATGTTTATCACTCTGCCTTCAAAACTAGCGATGCTGGTCTATGTTGCTGGTTTATTGATATGGTCTGATGGTCTTTTTATATTTTGGACATATCACACTCACTTTATTAGCGTTTTTCTCTGTTCAAGGATTTTGGGTACTTTAATTTGTATTTGGAACAATGGACGTCGGTACTCTATCTGTTGATTTACTATTCTACATACTGCTATTTCACTTTCTTATAGATGCCTCGGGCATATTTGGATGCTTTCTCAGATTTGTCGATAATCTCCATGTGGACCGTTACTGGGTTTTATACCAAGTCCCTGTATGTGACATGGGGTATTTTTCTATCACTGTCTGGGGTGGGACTTCCACTTTTCTGGATGGATATTTGGGTTCCAATCTTCAGATGTGAAAATGTAATGACTTCATGGACTGTTTTACTTCATATAATATATTCAAAACAATTTTTTTTCTCTTGTGAAAAAAAAAAATGATTGTTTATAGTCGAAGCGCTGCGGGGTGGTTTATTATATTAATATTTCATGGTCATTGGAACGTCCACAATTCATAACAAATATTGGAGATTTACTGTCCTATTTTAAAGTTTCATTTTTTTTTTTTAAATTGAACCTGCCATCGGTATACCGACGCCTTGTAAGCGTTGGAATTGCGACAGCTTAAAAACATCAGACCACATATTGTCGGAATTGCGATAGTTTACAAACGTCGGAAGAGCGATGTTCAAAACGTCAGACCACATTTTGTCAGAATTGCGACAGTTTACAAACGTCGGAAGAGCGACGTTAAAAACGTCGGATTACATTTCATCGGAAGTGCAACAGTTTACAAACGTCGGAAGCGCAACGGTTTGGGAAATGTCAGAAGAGCGACGCTTGTTTGGAAGTGACAGAAAAAGTTTCGGTAGTGCGACAATTTGTAAATGCGTCGGAATTGCGACGGAATGGAAAACCACGTTTTGCCCGTCCTCGAACTGTCGCTCTTGCGACAACTATGTGTCGGAATAGCGACGATTTGGCCATCGAAAATTCTGCCAAATTTTCTAGTGAGTCGTCTTACATTTGAATGCACGAGATGCTCAACACTATAAAACTGTAGAGCATTTAGCTCAAGTTCCTTCGGTGATGTCGACCTTAGAAGTCCTTCAGTCATGCCCATCACAACGGAAGGCAATATTATCTACTATCAGAGGGATCGATCCTGTGGATTCCAACCATATTACTTTCAATCTCGAAAATTTTGTTCCTCAGCTCCCATCTCAAGTGGATTTTCTGATTCAAGTCATTAATATGGTAAAATAATCCATCAAAATGTTTTTGATGAAGGTGCTTCCACCTGCATCATGTCTGTTGCGTGTTGGAAAGCCATCAACTCTCCTCCATTAAGTCAATCCCCTAAAACTTTGGAGGATTTTGATGACAGAGGCTCTTGCCAATTCAGTTGGAGGGTAAGACAGTGAACATTGAAGTATAGTTGGTAGGTGCTAACCTCAATTACAATATTATACTTGGAAGTAGTTGGAATCATGCCATGATTTGTGTGTTTTCTATTCTTTTACACGTTTTGCACTTTCCTCATAAAGGGAATATTGTCACTGTTGATCAACTTGCTTTCTTTTCCTTCGATTCTTCAATTGGAAACATTCCATATGTTGGGAATACCTATACTCCTCATGAGAGTGTTGGGCCGACTATTTTCAAAGATTCGTCCCTAATGGGAATTTTTTCACTCCTGCTTCCTAATGTCACCTCTATTAATATGATATCATCTGGTCACGATCCATGGATTACTCCTAGTCCCAACCAGATTGACAGTTTTGGTGAAATTTTTCCCCTTAGTCCTACACAAAAAATTTATCAAAACATTCTTCTCGCTTCTGGGGCCGCCTCCGAAGCCAATGATAATCTGGTTTCATATCTGGACACATATTCGCAGTCTCCCTAGTTTGATTCTTTGGATTCAACAAATAGCTTGAATGAGATATTTCCCATGCACGAGAGTATAGTGGAAGTTGTGTCTCTTGAAGAAACTCCTTGGGATGATGGTCATCATCGTTCCTTATTTCTCGCAGGCCTGGTGTTGAGGGCTTAGAATTCCGTTGCCACAACATGGGGGAAAACCACCCATTCCGCCTTAGAGAAAGTCCTTTTCCATTTGGTGTGGTGGCTCCGACTGGGGATAAAGGGATCAGTTTCCCAATAAGGATGATTTTGGGGTGTGTTTTTTATATAACATGCAATAGGAAATGATTTTAATCTATCACATGAATTTATCTAAAACTATATATTATACTATATATCCGGGGTGTTTCTTCCTTTATGCGATCTTAAAAGGTATCTTCCAACTATTAGTAATGAATATTATTTAACAATTGAAAGAGATGAAAATTATGTAAAGATGATTCTTTTAAAAAAATAGTTTGATTAAAAGAATTATGAAAAGTGTATCACATTAATATGTGTGATTATATATCAGATAAGAAATCATAGACAAATATTAGTACATATGTGCATTTAATATTTATTTATGATAACAATTCAAATATATAATACAAGTAAAAAGATAACTGTCAATATAGAAAGAAAAAATTATTTCAATTGAATAGAAGTACCATATATACGAAGTCCTACTCATATAAAATGACAATAGTTTTTTGCTCCTCTTCACTTTCAAGCAATTTAAAGAGTACAATAGTGAAACATTAGTTAAACAACTTCAAATGTCAAAAGATAAAAGAATTTGTTCCATTAATCCATCAAAGCATTTACGAACTTACAGAAGTGCATTATTTGAAAATGATTTTGACAAATTTCTGCACCTTCTCTAAATGCATGAGAAGGGTTTAAATACTAAACTAAAATATGTTTAAAAATAGATTATTACAAAAAAGTAGAGGAGGTTTCAAACAACAATCCTTGTAAAGAGAAACTTTATCTACAATATAGGAAAATAAAATAACAATATAACTATTAATGTTGATCCTTCTCGTGGATTTGATATCGAAGTTGACAAATATCTAGCATAGGTTTAAGCTGAGTTGGCTGCGAAATTGCTGATCTGATCTGGCCCTTGAATACTGCATTTGAAAGTGGCAGCTGTGACCTTTTTGTTGAATCAGTTATTGATTTCAGGGTTTGGTACTGATGATAAGGTTTAATAAAAAAATTCCAATAATTTTCTTGATCAAACTTATTTAATTTTTTAATCATTTTTCCTGCATCTCTGTCCTTTGTTCCACTGTGCTTATAATGACTTGATTTTCGAGAGCACTTTATATGTAGACTCTTTGATAGGCTCAACTTTCAAAAGCTGTTAATAAATATATTCAGTAATTTCCTTTGTTAACCTTGATTCTTTTTCTGCCGCCTAGTCTTCTTGTCTTAGTTGTGCTTCCCAATCCTTAAATAAAATTTCCTTGTGAAATTTATCTACCTGGGGTAGATCAAATTCTTTTCCTGAGTTAGATGCTTGCCACTGAATGAACTCATTAATATTCTTTTCAAAATTTTCACACTCAAGTCTCCTATTAGCCACTTGCTAGATTAGGATTTTACTTGAATCATAGTAAGATTTGGTAATTGAAGCTTGTTGACAAAATACTTCTTGTTGCTACTTTAGATTTGCATTCATGTCTAGTCATTATTTTTTGAATTTCTCTAGCTGTGGCTGGCTTATTAATCTCTTCATTGCTGCTTCAAGTTGCGTTTCATTGTCTATAAGTTGCACCTTATGCTGCAATTTTAATCTTTCAAAATAATTTTGAAATTGAGACATTTTGAATTCCCTTTGCCTACTGGAGTTAAAATTTTCTTGTTCTAATAGTCTCTCTAACTCTTGTATTTTGTCTTATCTTTGCTTAAGTAACAATTGAACTTCAGTGGCCTTGTCGATAGTGGAAGTAGCATATGCCCCTGCAAACTGTGATAGCTTGGTTAAATGTTCAGTAGGATAAGCTAGAGGATCCTTCCATAGAACGTCAAAAAATTCATTTGTAAGATTTGAAACTGTATCATCCATTCTTATCCTTTTTCTTCTCTTAACTACAACCTTATGACTAGAACTGTAGAAGACATCCAGTGAAGGAATTTCTTCAATTTGTAGAACTATCTACTCTATAGGGTAGGTCGGAATGATCTCTCGATCATGAGTTTCAGATACCTATTGTAGCGGAACTGCAGTTTCCACTAATTTCTGTGAATGCTCTGGCATTTGAAAATTGGTAGATTGATCAGTATTAGGATCTGGTTGTGATGTTTGCAGTGCCTTAATTTTTTTTTCCCATTCATTCTTTAAATCTTTCAGCTGAGACTTCTCTGTCTCATCAGGTGTATTTTGGCTGTGCTGAATTTCTTGTGAAGATGATCCAGTTTCATTAATTCCTCCTTTCTCTTGCATTTCATTTTATTTGATTACTTTATCAATTACCTTTTATGGGCTCTCATTTATGTTTTCAGATTTGTTATCAGAGTGATCTGAATTCTGATATTTATGTTCTGATTGTCCCGAATCACGATTAGATTTATCCTGGGATTCATCTTTAAACATGTCTTTGGCTTCATTATACAAGCTAATACTTGGAGTTGGTCTATTGACATCTTCAATAAACAATAAATCCAAAGGAATTCTTTCCAATGTCTTATTTCTGTATGTTTGGAAAGATTCAAGGTCATCTTGATTGAGCTTACTAGACACATTTTTTAGTACATCTGTAAAATTTTCAATGCTTTGAAATAAATCATCAAATATATCTATCTCTTTCATAAAAGGTTTCAATTTCAACTCTGTGGTGAAATTATTAATCACTTCATTAGGGTCGCATGGCCACTTTGGCATTACAACCAGGTTTAATAAATTAATATTTGAAACTTCCTTGAATATATGACCAATATAAAAAAGTGTAAAAGTATTGCACTGTAAAGGGAAATTAGGCCAAATGGCCTTCTTGGCATCTTTGAGTTGCTTAGAAATACAACTTACTACAAGTTGGTAAGAAATTTCTCTAGTAAGTAACTTTTCAGGAACATAATAGGGCAAGACGTGGGGAGAAGCATAACTCCCGAAAAATATGACATGGGTAAATTTTTCTTTGGTAAACCATCTAGAAATGGGAAAAATGTCTGTACTAGCCTCTTTGGAAATCCTAGGAGATTTCTCATTAAATATAATCTGATGTATAGGTAGCATGAATCTTCTGCAAATTTTGTAAGAATGTAAATGAAAATATGACTCCCAAAGGGATCTGTGGTAAATATGGATTGGAGTGGGGTCTTGGGTTGTCTACTTCCATCCCATGGTAAGAAAACTCGAAAAAAAGCAAATTGCGTCCATGACATAGGCACTCATGTAAAATGGGGGTATTTCCCTAGAGGAAACAATTATTTTACTTCTATACTCCATGATATTTCTGGCCAAATTATCAGACATGATATTTTCCCAATTTAGAATTAAAGAATTGATGATTGCGTCAATTAACGAGACCCAATGTACAGAAAACCTAGTAGTATCTGGCTTTGCAAACAATCTACATAACATTCCAGTAGCATAGCTATTGGAAATACTGAGAGGGGGGGGTGAATCAGTATTTATTTCAATTAGAGCATTAGTTAATCTTAAATTATTTTTAGTGTTTGTACAATGATAGCAGCAAACAAGAGGAACAAAAACACACACAGTTTTTAAGGTGGAAACCCACTCCAGGAAAAAAACCACCTAATTCCTTTCTAATAATTCTTTAATATTCAACTCCAATTGAAAATAAAGCTCCAACTGTAGTCAACTAAATGGATGCCCCAACACCCAATGAGCTACAACTCACCCTAGCACCACCCTACCACCCTGTAGAAGAATAAAATAAGAATGGACTCTCGTACTAGTGAAAATGGTCCACTTACAATGATATAGAATGATGTAGAAGAAGAAGATACATTAGACCATAACCCTAACTATGACACAACCACCTAATGATGATCCTAGACCACTCGACACTGCCTCTTCAACTCTTGGCAGATAGACACTAGTACAATTTGTACAATAATGTATTTACAATGACTTAGTACAATGATACCTTTACAATGATTATATGCAATGCTGCCCACTTGAAGACTTCATGTGATGAACTTCTTGCTATTGTTATGTACTTTGGTTGCTGCTCTTGTCATGCTACCCTCTGTTGCACCTTGGTTTTCTTTGCTTCCCTAGAAAGTCTGGTCCTTTGCAGCCCTTGACAACACGTGATCTAGCTTTTTGTTTACCTTCTAGGAGCTCGATATTGAATCTGGTGTATCTCTGTTTTTTCAAATCCCTAATATCTAATTTTCGGTACTTTAGTAGTCCTCTGAGTTTTCTTTCCAATGCCACAGTTCTGACTCAATTTGGATTCTTCAAGAGAGAGTTATACCCAATCTCTCACAATTCCCTAATTATGGAATGTTTCAGCAGAGCAAATTTGTACGGCATGTCACGTGTCACTGTTTCTTCATTTGGATCTGAAATTGATAGAGTGAAAACTAAATAATTTGCACTATCTTCCAATTTTTACAGAATTCCAATCTGATACTCAGAGAGAGAGTTATGACGATTTTCCCAAGGTCACTTCTTTGAGATGAATTTCAGGAGCCTGCAAAAACATTGACTTTCACAGATCATATCACCGAAAATATTGTGCATCTTGATCTGAAATTTTCATAGTAGGCTATTTAGGATTTCGGCTTCGCCTCATAAATATTTCATCTTTTGAACATTCATATAAACAAATTTAGAGTGAAAATTCTATGATGGTATGTTTCAAATGGCGAAATCCCTTGCTTGAGGAGGATATAAGGATCACAATTTATATAAATGCTTAGGTTGAGAGGGGCTTCAACAAGTGAACATGGGAGGGATTTTAGGAGCTTAAAAAATATTAATTATGACTTTTCAATGAGCCATGCCACAACCCCATGGGGTTTTAGCCCACTAACTGGGGGTACAAACTTCAAACATGATTATCTCTCAAATCATGAAGAATTACATGGCGTGCCATATATCAACAGAAACATCTTAACAAGTAGAAACATCAAAAGCATTATTGACCCAGAATATATTAATTTGGTAGGTCAAAATTCCCATGCAATATTGGGTTAGCCCCTAGTGCTGCTTGGGTTGATATCAATGACAACCGCTGATCAACAATCTCTCCCTTTGGCATTGATGGCAACACAAGTACTCCCCCTGCGATCATGACACCTCTTCCTACAACATTATCTTCCCCTTTGACATCAATGGCAAAGGGTAACTCTCCCTCACACACAACCATCCTGTGGACCTGTACACACTTCCACTCCCCCTTTATATTATGAATAAGGAAAATTTAATGAGAACTTGGGAGAATCCCAAGCTTCTAGCGAATATATTCCAATGCTTCACAAGTACTCTCACGATCATCAACACTGTTGATCAACGGTTGTCATTGATGTCAACCCAAGCAGCACCAGGGGATAACCCAATATTGAATTGGAATTTTGACCTAACAAATTAATATATTCTTGGTCAATAATGCTTTTCATGGTTTCTACTTGTCGAGATGTTTCCATTGATGTATGGAACACAATGTAATTCTTCACGGTTTGAGAGATATTCATGTTTGAAGTTTGTACCCCTAGTTAGTGGGATAAAACCCCATGGGGTTGGGGCATGGGTCATTGAAAATTAATAATTAATATTTTTTAAGCTCCTAAAATCCCTCCCACGTTCACTTGTTGAAGCCCCTCTCAACCTAAACATCTATATAAATTGTGATATTCATTTCCTCCTTAGGCAAGGGATTTCGTGATCTGAAATAGGTCATCGTGGCATTTTTGCTCTAAATTCGTTTCTACGAAGGTTCAAAAGCTGAAATTTTTATGAGACGAAGCTGAAATCCTGAGGAAGCTGTGGTAAAAATTTCAAATCAAGGTGCACAATATTTTCGGAGATATGATCTGTGGAATTCAGGGTTTTTGTAGGCTCCTGAAATTCATCTCAAAGAAGTGACCTTGGTAAAATCATCATAACTCTCTCTCTGAGTATCGGATTGGAATTCCATAAATAGTGACATATAGTGCATAGATTGTAGTTTTTTCTCTAGCAATTTTAGAGCTGAATGAAGAAACAGTGACACATGGAATGCCGTACAAGTTCGTTATGTTGAAATAGTTCATAATTAAGGCATTCTGAGAGATTGGGCATAACTCTTTCTTGAAGAATCCAAATTGGGTCAGACCTATGGCATTGGAAAGAAGACTCAGAGGACTACTACAAGACTAAAAATCAGATATTGAGGATCTGAAATAACAGAGATACACCAGATTCAATATTGAGCTCCTAGAAGGCAAGAAAAAGCTAGATCATGTGTTGTCAAGGGTTGCAAAGGACCAGAATTTCTATGGTAGCAAAGAAAAGAAAGGTGTAGCAGAGGGTAGCATGATAAGAGCAACAACCAAGGTGCATAACAAAAGCAAGAAGTTCATCATATGAAGTCTTCAAGTGGGCAGCACTGCATACAATCATTATAAAGGTATCATTGTACTAAGTCATTGTAAATACATTATTGTAAAAATTGTACTAGTGTCTATCTGCCAAGGGTTGAAGAGGAAGTTTTGGGAGGTCTAGGATAATCATTAGGTAGTGTTGAAAATGCAGCAAGATGATGGAGCTTAGTGAAATGAAGTCGCCTTCACTAAGTGGGCCCGCAGGCAAATTTTGGCGCAAAGTCTATTTTTAGACATATGGAGCATGGTCAGGGGATTGCAGTATGTTATTCTTGGAGTATTGGTCATGTTGGTAAAAATATATGGACCTCTATTTTTTGGACCTATAGGTCGAAGTCTATTTTTAGACTGCCTATCCTAAAAATAGGGTAGTCAAATATTATTTACCCTTAATAATATTTGGACTCTAAACTTCAGTTTACTCTCTTGGAGCACTTCAGTTCGAGCCTTGGAAGTGGCTCATGCATCTGACAGAGGAATTACGCTATTCCTAGGGGTTTGGTGAGCTTAGGCATGGTTTACTTCAGTTAGGACTTCAGTGGCAGAAGTTTGGTGGAGTTGATGAGACAGTTGGTGGAGTTGTGTTCGGTTTAACTTAGTTGAACTAGTTGAGATTAGTTTAACTAGCTAATCAACTAGTAATGAGTGGAGTGAATTAAATATTATTTAATTCATTAATTAGTAACTCATTATTCAACTCAAGAACACATTAGTTCACTATAGTGCATGGACAGTTCAGTGGAGACCAGTGAAAGAGGTAGATGAAAGGGTGGAGTTAGCTATCAGTGGCGACATCAGTTGTGCATGAGATTTGCACCACACTTGGAGGAATTTCCCATGATGATTGCGCTATCAAGCCAAGGAGATTCGAACCTTGGATCTCTATTTAGACAGGCCATGATTGCGCAATAGAGGCAGGCAATTAGTGGATGTGTTTTGAACCTGTGACTTGTTCAAAACCAAGCTAGTTTGTGTGTAACTTCATGAGATAGTGCTGAGTACTTGTGAGGAGTATTGTACTGAGTTTGTTACATGTTTTCTCCATTATAATATACACAATAGCTGCGGGGTTTTCAGCTATAAGCTTTCCCCATACATACTGTGTTAATGTGTATGATGATTTGATGTGCTATCGCTTGTTTTATTTCAGCATGTGTGATGATCTGAGTGGAAGAGATTATGTGTTGCATATGAATTCGAATTGATATGTGATCAGGATAATCTCGGTGGATAATTAATCATTATTCAACAAATTTCTACATGGTATCAGAGCTATTGAAGCAGAGATTGATCATCATAGTGATTACAAACTTATTTCGGTAGACAGAGTCTGCATGCGGGCCAGGTAGCCTCTGGATCCATCCTTTCCTTGAAAGGTGATATATCCAGTAAATGCCCCTGCAGTCGATCTCTATGCTAGAAATAATTTGTTCTCACAGATCAAGGGCGGTTGAGCTTTCAGGTGGAATTCGAATTTTGCAGCAGTTTTGTTTTCTTGGTGCCGGAGTTGAAAATGTCTTTCAACGGTTTGCGACTCGAATATGCTCTTGAAGGCAGTTCGAATTATGTTGCATGGAAGGATCGCATGGAGGTAGTATTAGAAGATAATGGTCTGAAGGAGTTCGTAGATACGGATGTCCAAAAGCCCACTAATCCTGCTGAAGTCGAAGCATGGCAAAAGAAGATGGCGAAATGTCGAAGGATCCTGTTGGAGGGCGTCAAGGATCATATTGTATCCAGCCTGCATGGAAAGGCTTATCCATATTTAATGTGGAAAGCTTTGACGGATCTATTCCAGAGTAAGAGTGACCAAAGGAAGCTGGCGCTCAAAGATAAGCTCAGGAACATCAAGATGGAGAAAGGCAACAGTATCGCCAAATACCTCATGAAGTTCACTCAGTGCAGAGATGAACTGGGAAGTGTGGGGGTGACTGTCGATGAAGAGGACATGGTCGACCTGGCTCTCCTTGGTCTTCCGAAGGCTTGGCACTCATATCAAGATAGTGTCAATGGTCGGGAGAAGCTGCCGGGATCGGAGCGCCTTTGGGCGGATCTCATGCAGGAGGAGATAAGGAGGACTACTCGAGATGGATCTTCATCAAAGGGAGCTGATGAAGAAAACTGCGCTTTGGTGGCCAAAGCAAAGAAAGGGAAGGGTAAGAAAACCTCTCATTCTGGTGCAAAGGGCAAGAAGCAGGATATGGCGAAAGTGAAGTGTTTTCAATGCCATGATCACGGACATTATGCTACCAATTGTCCAAAGAAGAAGAAGAACAAGCAAGCGGGAAGATCTGCAGATGGAGAAGCTTTGGCTTCACAGTTCGAGCTTGAATTTTCACTGATCGCATGCTTGGTTTCAAGTGTGATGGGATCGGTGTGGTTCTTGGACAGCGGTGCGTCATTTCACATGACGGGAGATCGGGATTTGTTCTCAGATCTGGAGGACAAAGATCTGGGTGTGCACATCGAGATGGGCGATGATGGTAGATACAGTGCGACTAGTATCGGTACCATATCCTTTCAGAGGGAGTCTGGTAAACCCTTTGTATTGAAGGATGTCATGCATGTACCTGGATTGAAGAAGAACTTGATCTCTGTAGCGATGTTGGAAGATAAGGGGTATGATGTGGTCTTCAGCGAAGGAAAAGCCTTCCTGCGCAGTAAGACTACTGGAGAGACCCGGAAGATAGGGGTTCGAACCAAGAACCTTTATCAATTGCAAGTAGATGGCTGCACAACAATGGCATGCAAGGCGGGAGAAGTGGTGAGCCGGGATGATGAGGGCGAACTGTGGCACAGGAGATTGGGCCACCTTCACCATGGAGCTTTGAAGATCTTGCAGCAGATTTCTACTGGGCTTCCTAAGGGCACTCTTGCGCAGTCAGATCAGTGCAAGGGGTGTACTTTAGGGAAGTATGTGAAAGCCACCTTTCACGAGAAGGATAGTCGCGCCACGACGATCCTTGAGAGAGTTCACACAGACGTGTGTGGTCCTTTCTCAGTTGCTTCGACAGCAAGGCACAGGTATTATGTGATCTTTGTTGATGATTTCTCTCGAAAGTGCTGGATCTTCTTCATGCAGAAGAAGAGCGATACATTCGCGAAGTTCTGTGAGTTTAAAGCACTGGTCGAGAAGGAGTCGAGGAAGAAGGTGATTTCTCTAAGGAGTGATAACGGTGGTGAATTCATCTCGGCTGAATTCAAGGAGTTCTGCAGCGCAGAAGGGATTCAGAGAGAGCTCATTGCACCCCATAACCCACAGCAGAACGGGGTGGCTGAGCGGAAGAACAGAACGATCGTGGGTGCTGCACGGGCGATGTTGCATGATCAGGGCCTACCCCTTCACTTGTGGGCTGAGGCATGCAATACAACGGTGTATGTGCAGAACCGTTGTCCTCACAAGGTTCTTGGCATGAGTACACCAGAGGAGGCTTATTCTGGCAAGAGGCCTGATATTTCCCATTTGCGGATTTTTGGTTCTCTTGTCTACATGCATGTGACGAAGGATGCGAGAAGGAAGCTGGATCCAACTGCTGAGGTTGGAATATTTGTGGGGTACACTGATACACCTCACAACTATCGGGTGTATTTGTCAGACAGTCGAAAGACTGTTGTGCAACGGGATATCAAGTTTCAGGAGGAGAAAGCCATGCAGTGTTCGCTTGAGAGGGAGCTACACTTGCATGCAGATGAGGAGCTGTTAGTTCCTAAGGAGGAGCTTCCGGATGTGGATCAGCCACAAGAGGAGGTTCAGGAGGTGGAAGAAACCACCCATGCAGCGCCAGCCATCAGAGGGCGCATGCGCACTACAGAAGCTGAGCGACTGGCTCGGGATGCAGAGAAGGTTGTAGGACCACCTACAGCACAGCGCAGACAGAGACAGTCACCGGATCGGTACACTGGATACATGGCTCTTGTGAGTCAATGTGTCGTGACGAAGCCATCCTCTTTTGAGGAAGCTGTGGAGGAACCCGCATGGGTAGATGCCATGATCGAAGAATATGATTCAATCGTCAGAAACAGTGCATGGGAGATTGTCCCAAGACCGGAGGGGAAATCAGTGGTGGGTTCGCGATGGATCTACAAAGTGAAGCAGGCGGCTGACGGGAGTGTGGAGAAGTACAAGGTGAGATTTGTCGCCCGTGGCTTCTCACAGATCGAGGGGATCGATTATGAGGAAACCTTTGCACCTGTCGCAAGGTACTCTTCCATACGGACGATCCTTGCTCTCTCAGCGCAGATGGGATGGCACATCCATTAGATGGATGTGAAGACTGCGTTCCTCAATGGAGTTATTGAGGAGGAGGTGTACATAGAGCAGCCTAAAGGTTTCAAGATCTTCAGCAGTGAGTCGCATGTGTGTCGACTCAAGAGAGCACTGTACGGGCTGAAGCAAGAACCTCGTGCTTGGTACACTCGCATAGACAGCTACTTCATTGGGCTTGGATTCTCCAAGAGTGAGGCGGATCCTAACCTGTACCAGATTGTGGTGGAGGGGAAGCTGTTGATCATCGTACTGTATGTAGATGATCTGATTTTGACTGGCGATGAGCAGTTGATACTTTCATGCAAGGAGGATCTTGCACGAGAGTTCGAGATGAAGGACTTGGGCATCGTTCATTATTTCCTGGGATTGGAGATTTGGCGGCGCAGTGGAGGACTGTTTGTTTCTCAGGGCAAGTATGCCCGGGAGATTCTGGAGAGGTTCAACATGCAAGGCTGCAAGCCTGTTGACACTCCTCTTCCTGGTGGTTGGAGGAAGGAGGATGCTACTTCAGCGGAGGTAGTGGATGCCACTGTCTATCGACTGTTGGTGGGGTCGCTTATGTATCTGGTCAATACACGACCCGATATATGCTATGCTGTTAACCAGCTTTCGCAAGCTATGGTTAAGCCTACCAAGCTCTTCTGGAAGGCAGGCAAGCATGTATTGTGTTATCTTAGTGGCACATCGAGATATGGTCTATGGTACAGACAGGAGGATGGAGCGAAGCTTTCTGGCTTCACTGATGCAGATTGGGCAGGGAGCCCAACGGACCGGAAGAGCACATCTGGAGGAGTTTTCAGCATTGGGTCGACAGCAGTTTCTTGGTACAGTAGGAAGCAGAGATCCGTGGTACTCAGTTCAGCAGAGGCCGAGTACATGGCAGCTAGCTTGGCTGCATGCGAGGCTATTTGGATGAGGAAGATCCTCGTTGGATTGTTCAGGTTGCATTTGGAGCCTACAATGATTTACTGTGATAACCAGAGTTGCATTAAACTCTCGGCTAATCCAGT
Source organism: Pinus albicaulis (assembly GCA_034641835.2). Taxonomy (NCBI): domain Eukaryota; kingdom Viridiplantae; phylum Streptophyta; class Pinopsida; order Pinales; family Pinaceae; genus Pinus; species Pinus albicaulis. The sequence goes on from CM076575.1 coordinate 2,062,586,562, forward strand.
ATTTCATGATAGGTCCAAACACATCGACATCAGGTACCATCATATCAGAGATTGTGTTCAGCGGAGAATCATGATACTTTCATATGTTCCCACGGAGGATCAGGATGCCGACATCCTGACGAAGGCGCTCACCAGGAGCAAGTTTGAATTCCACAGAGGCAGGATAGGGGTTGCAGATAATCCATATCTTGCTGAGAGGGAGTGTTGAAAATGCAGCAAGATGATGGAGCTTAGTGAAATGAAGTCGCCTTCACTAAGTGGGCCCGCAGGCAAATTTTGGTGCAAAGTCTATTTTTAGACATATGGAGCATGGTCCAGGGGTTGCAGTATGTTATTCTTGGAGTATTGGTCATGTTGGTAAAAATAGATGGACCTCTATTTTTAGACATATAGGTCGAAGTCTATTTTTAGATTGCCTATCCTAAAAATAGAAAAGTCAAATATTATTTACCCTTAATAATATTTGGACTCTAAACTTCAGTTTACTCTCTTGGAGCACTTCAGTTCGAGCTACAGAAGTGGCTCATGCATCTGACAGAGGAATTACACTATTCCTAGGGGTTTGGTGAGCTCATGCATGATTGACTTCAGTTAGGACTTCAGTGGCAGAAGTTTGGTGGAGTTGATGAGACAGTTGGTGGAGTTGTGTTCGGTTTAACTTAGTTGAACTAGTTGAGATTAGTTTAACTAGCTAATCAACTAGTAATGAGTGGAGTGAATTAGATATTATTTAATTCATTAATTAGTAACTCATTATTCAACTAAAGAACACATCAGTTCACTACAGTGCATGGACAGTTCAGTGGAGACCAGTGAAAGAGGTAGATGAAAGGGTGGAGATAGCTATCAGTTGCGACATCAGTTGTGCATGAGATTTTCACCACACTTGGAGGAATTGCCCATGATGATTGCGCTGTCAAGCCAAGGAGATTCGAACCCTTGATCTCTATTTAGACAGGCCATGATTGCGCAATAGAGAAAAAGGAAATTAGTGGATGAGTTTTGAACCTGTGACTTGTTCAAAACCAAGCTAGTTTGTGTGTAACTTCATGAGATAGTACTGAGTACTTGTGAGGAGTATTGTACTAAGTTTGTTACATGTTTTCTCCATTATAATATACACAATAGCTGCGGGGTTTTCAGCTATAATCTTTCCCCATACATATTGTGTTAATGTGTATGATGATTTGATGTGCTATCGCTTGTTTTATTTCCGCATGTGTGATGATCTGAGTGGAAGAGATTATGTGTTGCATATGAATTCGAATTGATATGTGATCAGGATAATCTCGGTGGATAATTAATTATTATTCAGAAAATTTCTACATGGTATCGGAGCTATTGAAGCAGAGATTGATCATCATAGTGATTACAAACTTATTTCGGTAGACAGAGTCATCTCTCCCCTTTCCTCTATAAAAGGGGAGAAGAAAAACATTGTAAGGGTTCCATACTTTTATCAGAAAATTGTGCTGTGAAAGGCATTTTTTGTACACATTTTGTAAAGATTTTGTATCGAGGCTCAGAGCCTGTAGGGTCTCAGTGAGGAGGAGTTCTATCTGTAATGAGGATTCTGGTCTTTGGTATTTCACAGTATGTACTTTTCCTTATGTGTTTAATACAATATTCCATTTCATACCTCTTCTTGTATCATGTTACTGGAATGCGAGTGGCTCACTAATTTTAGATAAGGATTCATCCTAGTTGATGCCCATATTTGGATCAGTCAAGCGCTTTAAATAGGCTCAGACATGATATACTGTTTCATATTAATTTCATCCACTGTTCTGCTATATTAGTTGCTTTGTGAGGGTGCTTTTAAAACACCATTGTCATGTATGGATTCTTAGAATGATAAGCCCATATGTGGTTCTGTTGTGTATCTGGGTATCAGACCGAAGTTAACTAATATCCTCTTGTGTTTCTTTCCCTACATCTTTATGATATTTTATTTCTGTGACATATTATCTGAATCGGCCCTCTTTGCAATAAATTGTCTCTTAGCTGTCTGATACTTTTATATTGGAGCTTTTCATGGTGTCTCTGCAACATTACTTTCCCTGTGACAGTTTCTGTGATTGCTGGTCCCATTTAAAATCAATTTCCTTGTTTAACAAGAGATAGTAGGAGAGCCTTTGGATTGACAACCCAACTTTATTATATGCCTCCTGCTATGCTAAGATGTCCTAGGCACTGGTCTATGGCAGCTCTAGATTGTCTCTAGGGTAGACAACATTTTTCCAACATTTTTCTAGCGCTGTTACCGGGGACGAATTTAAGAATATCAGTTTCCCTGGGCCTCGACAAATCATATTCACTCTCTAATCAGGTGAGCACAAAGAGTTGAAGAGTTGCATATCTCTCACCTTGGAGACTCCACTGTGTTATTCATTTGATAAATCAATTGTTAGTCCTGGCTCCTCGAAAGCCACATTTGAGGTCAGATACGTTCAAATCGAAGATACCCTTTGTATCTGACCCAGAGAATATTATACATAGAAGAATTTGGAAGGAGAGGAAATTAGCTCATGCTGAAATCCCTGAGTTTTTCGAAGAAGATTGTCCACCTTCCTCCTCTCAAAAAATTCCAGTAGGAAATCCCGACTCCACTGAGGAAAATCTTGAATATTATTCAGAATGCTGCTAAAGTTGTTTTCATAGCAGCTTTTGACTCAGATTTTGGTTTCTCCCTCAGGGAAAGAAAGCCTGTCACCCTAGATGATGCTCAGTCAGATGCACTTGAGTTGGAAGCAAATTTTGTCTCCACTGGAAAATTAAAAGGAAAAGCTGAACAAGATACCAGAAGAAGAGGCAAAGAGGAGGTATCTACTTCCAACCAGGACAAAGATTCAGATAAAATGGAGGAAATAAGCAAGATGATAAAAAAGATGGTCCAGCTAGAACTAGAGGCCAAGAATACAGCCCCCAAGAATTTTTATAATGCTCCAAACAGAGGTTACAACCCTCAGTATAGAAAGCCACCCCTGCAAATATTGCCAAGGGAAACAAAGGAGCAACAGGATCAGGTACCACACCCATTGTACCTGGAAGGCCCAGTAGGTGACTCCCTTGATGATACTACCTATGAACTGGAAGATGCAAATCTTGCCTTTTCAAACAATGATGAAATAGAATGCCCATTGCAAGAAGAAGAAGAAGAAATCAGAGACGTAGAAGATGCAGAGATTGATCACTACTGCAAACAGTTTAATGATTTCATGCAAGCACATTTCAATAGGAGGTATGATCTCAGATCCTCCAGAAAGAGAACTCGGAGTCAAGAACATGTAGAAGAGCCTCCCCAAAAGGAAGCACCTATTCAGAAGGAGTCAACAAAGCAAAAAGCCACAGATAAAGGTAAGAGTCCCCTGAACGAACCTTTGCAGTCTGTTGATCAAGTCCCTTCTTCTTCAAAAATAGTAACCCCTCCTAATGCTGAGTCTGTATCAAAAGAAGTTAAACCTTCAGCTGAAAATAAAGAGTCAAAAGAAATTGTAATAGAAAAACCTCCTCCTACTTTTAATTTTTAAAAAGAGCTTGAGAAAGTCAAAATCCCAGTCCCTTTGACTGAACTGTTAAAACAACCTGTATACCAATCTCAAGTTACTTCTTTTATGTTCCCTCCTGAAGCAATAATAATTCCAGACAGTCTAAACCTTCAGGAAGAAAGACCCATGGTAGTCTTTGGCCCACATGTCGAGGAGATAGATCCCTCTACTCCTCCTTTTTATGTGTCTCTAGTTATTCATGACCTGCTGTTACACAATTGTATGTTAGATTCTGGGGCTTCCCATAATCTTATGCCTTTGTCAGTCATGGAACAACTAGGTCTACAAATCACATGTCCATACAAAGAACTATATTCATTTGATTCCAAAAGAGTTAAATGCTTGGGGTTGATTAAAGATTTAGTGGTCAATCTGGCCCAAATTCCAGCAAAAAGTGTAGTAATGGACATTGTGGTGGCTGATATCCCAACCCGTTTTGGCATGCTGCTGTCAAGGTCCTGGGGTACAAAAATAGGGGGGTCACTCAAAATGGATTTGACATATGCCACTATCCCTGTTTTTGGTGGCCAGGAGAGGAGATTATACAGAGAGACCAGATTTGTTAAGATGGTTACTAAGGTTGACAGCTCAGAAAACGCACCAGTCTACAACAAGGAAGGAGATTTTTCATGCTCCATGTTTGAAGAAGATCAAGATTTTTCTCATGAACCTTCCTTCTGTCAAATCAAAACTGAGTAGCCCCTAGAAAACGATGAAGCAGGAGTATGGACTCTACATTTTGATGGGGCCAATTCAAGAGAAGGAAATGGGGCTGGAATATTATTAATTTCCCCTACAGGAAAATGGGTGCCACTGTCTTTTAAATTGGAATATGAAGCTACTAATAATGTGGCTGAATATGAAGCACTGCTATTAGGATTACAAACAGCCAGGAGCATGGGCATACAATGTTTAAAGGTCCTGGGAGACTCTGAGCTGGTGGTCAGGCAGGTCAGAAATCAATGCCAAACTAAGCATCCTCGACTAAGGGCATATAGAAATGAAGTATGGGACATGGTGGAGAATTTCTTCTCGGCATTTAATATCCATTTCATGCCCCGGGAGCAGAATAGGATGGCAGACTCACTTGCTGTGGCTGCCAGTACATTTCGTCCACCTCAGAATACCCTCCTGAGGTATGAAATTGAGGTACGTTATAGACCATCAATCCCAGATAATATTAAGCACTGGTAGGTATTTGAAGACGATGAACAGATGAAGAAATTCCTGGAGACAGTGGGAGAGTTCTGCAATATGGAGATTGATGATTGTGAAGGAAATGAAGCTGAGAATGCTTCAGAAAATAAATGGGAAGATAAAATGGCAGGCAATAAAGTGTTGCAGCTGAAAGGGAATGCCATACCTAGAGGGTTGGTGCCTCTAGAAAGGTTATTCGACAAGGATGATGTCCTTTGCAGCGTAATAAAATAGTAGAGGAATATCAGGTAGAAGATCTAGGTCTGGGTACTGAAGCTGATCCTAAAATTGTAAAACTATCTAAGAAGGTCCCGGAGGAGTATAAAGAAAGATACCTGAAATTATTTCAATCTTATAAAGATGTATTTGCGTGGTCCTATCAGGACCTAAGAACTTTTGATACTAGTATAATGCAGCACAAAATTCCTTTGAGGGAAGGTGCAAAACCTTATAAGCAGAAGCCAAGACAGATAAATCCTCTGCTGCTTCCCTCCATTGAAAAAGAAATCAAGAAGCTACTAAAGACTAAAATAATTGTGCCATTAAGGTACTCTGAATGGGTTGCTAATTTGGTCCCGGTTCGAAAGAAGAATGGAGAAATAAGGCTGTGTGTGGATTTCGGGAATTTAAATAGAGCATCTTTAAAAGATAATTATCCACTGCCTAAGATGGACCACATCCCGCAGAAAGTGGTGGGAGCCTCTAGAATGTCCATGATGGACGGTTTTTCTGGTTATAATCAGGTAGCTGTACTCCCAGAAGATCAAAAGAAGACTGCTTTCACCACACCATGGGGGACATTCATGTATGCCAGGATGCCTTTTGGGTTAATCAATGCAGGAGCTACCTTTCAAAGGGCTATGGAAATAGCTTTTGTGGGCGAGCAGGACAAATTTTTGGTGGTATATCTTGATGATATAACAGTGTTTTCAAAAGATGATGCTGAACACATTGAGCATTTACGAAGAACTTTTAAAAAATGCAGAAGGTATGGTCTTTCTCTCAATCCACAAAAGTCTTTATTTGCATTAGAGGAAGGAAAACTTTTGGGGCACATTGTGACTAAGGATGGGGTAAGGATCGACCCTAAAAGAGTGGAGGTTATAAATAATATTCCTCTCCCCAGGAATTAAAAAGAAGGGCAAGTATTTTTAGGACGAATAAATTTTCTGAGAAGATTCATACCTAACTATGCTGAAATAGTCAGGCACATAACTAACATGCTGAAAAAGAACAATGAAGTGAAATGGTCTCATGAATCTAGAGAGGCATTCTCTAGAATAAAACAAGCATTTTTTGAAGCTCCTGTGTTGGCTGGACCTGATTACGCAAGACCATTTATGATCTTTTCATTTGCTTCACCTCACACAGTAGCTGGAGTATTGTTACAGAAGAATGAAGGTGGATATGAGCAGCCGATTGCCTTTTTCAGCCAAGTGCTTCATGATGCAGAATTGAAATATAATATATTGGAGAAGCAGGCATATGCCCTAGTAAAGTCCCTCAAGGCCTTCAAAATGTATGTTTTGCAGTCTCATATTACTGCATATGTCCCTACTGCAGCTGTTAAAGACATTCTCATTCAGGGAGACAGTGAAGGCAAAAGAGGGAGATGGATTGCAAAGATACAGGAATATGATTTAGACATAAAGCCAACTAAGTTGATTAAGGGACAGGGGCTAGCCAAGATTCTGTCTGAATCAAATTACCAAGCTTTAGGCATAAATTTGTCCATGGTAGCAAATGAAGGGCCTGAAAAAGAAGAGGAACAACAAGGACTTGAGATGGCTACTCAGAAAGTTCATATAAAATATCTCACCAGTCCATGGTACAAAGAAATAGTTGAATATCTTTTGACACTCAGCTGTCCTCCCAGCTGTGATAAAGCAAAATACAGGGCTGTGAGATTAAAGTCACAGAAGTACACAGTTGCTAATGGCCAATTATACTGGAGAGATCCTTCAGGCATTCTACTCTCGTGCCTCACAGATGATGAAGTAGAAAGAATAATGATGGAATTTCATGAAGGAGTTTGTGGAGGCCATTACAGTTGGAGGGCCACATCCCATAAAATATTGAAGGCTGGTTTCTGTTGGCCTAAATTATTTGGAGATGTTTTCGCTTGGGTCAGAGCATGTGATAAGTGCCGGAAATTTGCCGAGAAACAAAAGTTGGCAGCTCTGCCCCTGATTCCAGTTCATGTGAATGAGCCATTTCATCAATGGGGAATAGACTTTATTGGAGAAATACGCCCCCCATCAAGTGGGCAGCATAAATGGATATTGACAGCCACAGACTACTTTACAAAATGGGTGGAAGCCATACCTGCAAGGAATGCTACAGACACTGTGATCATCAAATTCATGGAAGAGAACATCATCTCCAGGTTTGAATGTCCTGCTAGAATAGTGACTGACAACGCACAGGCCTTCAAATCTGCAAAATTTGTAAATTTCTGCCAGCAATATAATATCACCTTGAAGCACTCCACAGCTTATTAAACTCAGGGGAACGGTCTGGTAGAATCTTCTAACAAAACTCTAGTGAGGGCCCTTAAGAAAACAATTAATGAAAATCAGCGGAATTGGGATTCCCAATTAAGGTATGCTCTATGGGAAAACATAGTTACTAGTAAGCGAGCAACTGGGAAATCCCCTGATGAGTTGGTGTATGGACGAGCAGCAGTGTTTCCTGTGCAGCTGGCTTTCCCAGTGGCACGTTTCATGCAGGAAAGCCAGGAAGAACCAGATGATATGGTCAGAATAATCAATCAATTGGTGGAATTGGAGGAAACATGGGATCAGGTGAACCAAATATTAGCTGAGTATCATGAAAAAATGAAGAATATATTTGATCAGCATGCAAAAGATAGAAAATTTCAGGTTGGTGATTTGGTTCTCAGATGGGATATCCGGAGGGCTGAAAAGGGAAAGCATGGCAAATTCGACCCCCTCTGGTTTGGTCCATTTAAAATTGTGGAATAGGGAGGTAATAACACATTTATATTGGAGAATTTACAGGGCGACATGTTGGATTCCCCTGTAAACGGACAATTTCTCAAGCCCTACTTCCAATTCTGATTCAGGCATGGAGCGCCTGATGTACCATATTGTATATAAGTTTTGTATCGGTTTTGGTTTAGCCCAGGTGAGCGTGCTGGTGAATTATCAAGTGGGGAACAGAAAGGTAGAGAGACTAAGTAGTAGAGTCACCCAAAGTGTTTCTAGCGGTCTGCAGGTTCTCGACGTGTCCAAGTGAGAACACGCCGTCCCCAGATGGAGTCGATGTTGTATATGTTAGCCCCACCATTGAAATTTTAGCCATCAGCCCCTCCAAAATCTTTAAAAATTCTCCATCGTGACCTTGAGAAATAATCTTCTGCATATTGTTGCCACTCGGTCCCTCTAGGTTACACTGTGCTGACCCGAGAATTCGCGCCCCAGGGTATTCAAAGTATAGCCCCTTGGTCTTGGCCCCTTCGTTTCGTCTTTAATAAAACCCGGGCGCTCGACTACGTGCCAAAACAAAAGTGCTTACCTTATATGGCTATTGGGCATGCTTTGGACCATTCGATCGAATATAAATCAACGTACCATAGTGCGCTGTCCTTGTGGTCCCCGCCCCCTAAAAACCGTTGCCAAAACCGTCCTGTAAATTCTGCACCGCCCATCGAAGGGCTGGCGGTTTTCCGCAAAACTCAGCGATCCCATACGCTGCTTGCCAAGTGTCCCAGTGTACGATTTTAAAACCGCTCCATTTCGCGCGTTAAGGTTCGACCAGAAGACACACAGCGGAATTCACCATCGCCGTTCGATCTGGGAGCCTTCATCTAACGGTGGTCGCTCTTCAAAGTTGCACGGATATTAATCTAGGCATACGATGCCCCGGGCCCGCCACTCCATCGCTCCCCAACGCATTTTAGACCATTTATCTTGTCCCGTGATCGTGTGGCTCAGATCATTTGTAGAACTTGTTGGTTGACCGGGTCTTATTCCATGCCGTACTCCCACCTGTCTTTCGTATATCCCCGTCATCGTCCCATGTGTTTGTCGCATCTTCCTCCATCTTTCATATATCACATTAAGCGCCATAGTTTAGTGTTTACGTTATAAGCTTTCGCACTGACTGTTCGTTGTCACCCCACTGTATTTCTCATCGCCACCCTTCGTGCTTCCACCATTCCGCTACGTCGCTCTGTCACCCCCGCCATCTCCACTGCATTCACTCTCCCGTACACCGGTTTTCTTAACAAGTTTTGTGTATTGTGCAGGGTATGAAAGGAGGAAAATCACCTTTAATTATCCCCTCCATTACAAAAATCGAAGATGCATCAGAAGATCAGCTTCCAGATGCAGAATTTATGAAGAAAATTCCTGGGTAGTTGTCAGGATATGACTTTCATTAAATAAAGCAGGAGGGAAATCTTTCAAACCCCTCAGAAGAATTCAAAGGGAAGATTTCTACAGGTGAAGATATTAATGCCTCGGTAAGGAGTACCAGTTGAAGATCGAGGGTTTCAGCCTCCAGCTTCAAAGATTTTAAATTTTAATCCAGAGTTCAGAAGGCAAGGAGTACGAATGCATAAAAATCTTATCCTCCCGATTTTACTTCAACAGATCTTCCTCTCAGAAGAGTACAGAAGGTTATATATTTTTTTCTTCATATCTTACTCCTGAAGAGATTTGCACCTACTGCATTTATGTTATGGAGCAACCACAGAGTACATACAACTTTTTGGCGCCGTCAAACATTTTGGGCGAGCATTTTCTCATCATTTTGTCTCAATGAAACAGTTAATTGCTTCACCTACTTCTTTTATGAGTCATCTCTCCCCTTTCCTCTATAAAAGGGGAGAAGAAAAACATTGCAAGGGTTCCAGACTTTTATCAGAAAATTGTGCTGTGAAAGGCATTTTTTGTACACATTTTGTAAAGCTTTTGTATCGAGGCTCAGAGCCCGTAGGGTCTCAGTGAGGAGGATTTCTATTTGTAATGAGGATTCTGGTCTTTGGTATTTCACAGTATGTACTTTTCGTTATGTGTTTAATACAATATTCCATTTCATACCTCTTCTTGTATCATGTTACTGGAATGCGAGTGGCTCACTGATTTTAGATAAGGATTCATCCTAGTTGATGCCCATATTTGAATCAGTCAAGCACTTTAAATAGGCTCAAGCATGATATACTGTTTCATATTCATTTCATCCACTGTTCTGCTATATTAGTTGATTTGTGAGGGTGCTTTTAAAACGCCATTGTCATGTATGGATTCTTAGAATGATAAGCCCATATGTGGTTCTGTTGTGTATCTGGGTATCAGACCGAAGTTAACTAATATCCTCTTGTGTTTCTTTCCCTACATATTTCTGATATTTGATTTCTGTGACATATTATCTGAATCGGCCCTCTTTGCAGTAAATTGTCTCTTAGCTGTCTGATGCTTTTATATTGGAGCTTTGCATGGTGTCTCTGCAACATTACTTTCCCTGTGACAATTTCTGTGACTGCTGGTCCCATTTAAAATCAATTTCCTTGTTTAACAAGAGATAGTAGGAGAGCCTTTGGATTGAAAACCTAGCTTTATTATATGCCTCCTGCTATGTTAAGATGTCCTAGGCACTGGTCTATGGCAGCTCTAGACTGTCTCTAGGGTAGACAACATTTGTCCAACAGAGCATACCAATAATGGTGTACCTCTTTTCAATGAAAATAATTATGCACTATGGAAAGGAAGAATGGAGGTATATCTCTTGGCGCAAGGTTACGAAGTATGGGACACTGTTAAAAATGGATTTACATCAACCGCGGATGAACAAGGTAAGAAGAATTTGGTAAATGATGCAAAAGAAAAGAATATTATTATCAGTGGACTTATTGAATCTGCTTATCATAAGGTGTTAGGTTGTAAAACTGCCAAAAATGTATGGGACAAGCTTGAGAATATATATGCAGGTGACTCAAATGTCAAAGAATCAAAGCTTCAAATCTATAGAGAAAAATTTGAGCAACTCAGAATGAAAGAAGATTGCAACATTGCTTCATACTTCCAATACATTGATGAAATAATCAATACTCTGGAAGGATTGGGAGAGCCAGTTGACGAGAAGAATATTATACGGAAGATTCTTAGAATGTTACTAGGGAGATTCAACCCAAAGGTATTGGTCTTAGAATACAGTGCACATCTGGACAAACTCAACAAAGAGGAATTACATGGAGTTCTCATAGCACATGAAATGAGACTTGATGAAGAAGAGGGTACTTCAAATCTAGAAACTACGTTCGTTGCATCTATGAAAACCAAAAAAGACAAAGAACCTTCAATTGAAATTTCATGCACCTGCAAGTGCGAAGAAAAGGGAGATGATGGAGAAGGTCTTTCAGATGAAGAATATGCTTACTTTACGAGAAAACTAAAAAATGGTAAGGGAAAATTCAAAGGTAAACTTCCATTGATATGTTTCGGTTGTGGTGAGGTTGGGAATTTCATAGAAAAATGTCCAAACAAAAGTGATGGCAACTCAAAAGGAAAGAAAGGCTTTAAGAAATTCAACAAGTAAGGTAAAAAGAAAGGATCCAAAAGGAACTTTCTCTCTAAAGAAGATAGCTCATCATCCGATGAAGAAAGTGACAGCAAAGAAGAAGCCAATGAGAAAGTATTGTTTATAGCCAAGCACAATAAACACGAAGTATCAAACAATGAAGAAGAAGGGTTGACCATGGAAGAATTTTATGAGGAAGCAATCAAGCTTATAAAAGAGCTCAATGCTGAGAAGATCCATTCCAATACTATTGAAGAACAAGTTCAAGGTCTCAAAATTGAGGTTGAAGAACAAAAATGTATTGAAGAGTCACTTCAAAAGAAGTTGGAAAAAAGCAACCAAGAAAGGGAAGCATTAGAAGCCGAAGTAGTCTCGCTGGGTAAGGAAGTGAAGAAGGGAAAAACTATGCAAAACTATGCCAACAGCTCAAGGGCATTGGAAGAACTCATCAACAATCAACGATCTTACAATGACATAACTAGTCTTGGTTACAAAAAAGAAGAAGCAGGACCTTCTACAACAAAATACAATGAACCTATGAGATCTGACATACATGTAGACTTCATTGGACAAGATTCGCAAGCACATCCTTGGAAGACGATTAATTGACGAAGATTTTCATCTAGGTACCAACATATTTTTCATGGCTATTGTTATTCATGTGGAAAATTTGGTCATAAATCTGTAGAATGTCGCGCGTACCCTAGGAACCAATACAATTCCAAGAGATTCTTCAAATATGAACCTCTTAGGGCTCAACGAAACATCAATAGATTTTAACATTTAAGAAATAATATGGAATGTTACAAATGTCAGAACTTTGGACACATAGATAGAGATTGCAGACTTGAAAATTCTCCAGAAGAATCTTCGAAGCCACAGAATGAATGAACATGGAAGAAGAAGAAGACTGATAATTGTGCTCTCGCTCTCAAGGCTCAAAAAAATAAATATGTGTGGTATGTTGACAGCGGTTTCTCAACGCATATGATTGGAGATAACAATTATATCTTGAAGAAGAAGATGAATATGTTCTTAAAATGATGATTCTCAAACATAGATCAAACAATGTTTCTTAAAGTGAAAGAACAACATATCATTTCATTATTTAATGAAAATAATCAAATTGCTCATTATTATTAAACAAGAATTATCCCACACAACAATGGTTCAGACCGATGGATCAAACAAAGAAACTACAAAGAAGAATTTAAATAACGAACAAGAAGTTGAGCTCCAAACGACATATATGTTCTGGATGAAGCAACTAAAGCATGTCTACTAGCTAAAGAAGATGAAAGCTGGTTATGGCACAAACGAATGGGTCACATAAACTTTGACAATATTGTCAGGATAAGAAAAAAGGAAGTAGTACGAGAAATGCTGAAAATCTCAAAACCTTCCAACACACTATGTGAGGCATGTCGGCATGGAAAGTAGACAAAAGTCCAATTTAAAATAAAAGAACACTTTGCATCACATCCATTGGAGTTGATACATACTGATCTATGTAGTCTTGTGAGAACAAAAGGCTTAGACGGAGAATTATATTTCATGTTAATGATAGATGACTATACCAGGATGAAAGCCGTCAGTTTCCTAAAGAAAAAATCTGAAGCATTTGAGTGCTTTAAGATCTACAAGGAGTTGGTTGAAAATGAAACTGATTTGAAAATAAAGTGTTTAAGATCATATAATGGTGGAGAATTCACTTCCAAATTATTTCAGCAATACTGTGACGAAAATGGAATAAAAAGGCAATTTTCAACAATACGAACACCTCAGCAAAATGGAGTTGCTGAAAGAAAGAATAGAACTGTACAGGAAATGGGTAGAACAATGTTGAAGGACTCAAAATTGGATGAAAAATTCTGGGTTCAAGCAATTGATACGACAGTCTTCATTATCAACCGAAGTCTTCTCAGAAATAATTGCAACAAGACTCCATATGAATTATGGAAAGGAAAACCAGCTAATATAAAATATTTCAGAATATTCGGAAGCAAATGTTATATCAAATGAGAAGATCAAAATTTGGGTAAGTTTGAATCACGTGTTGATGAAGGTATCTTTGTTGGTTACTCACACAAAAGAAAGGCCTATAAATGCTATAATCTAAGATGAAAACTGATAGTGGAGAGCATAAACGTTACATTTGACGAAGATGGTGTTCTAGCGAGTAATGATGAGGATCTAGAATCTTTGAAACTTGAGACAGAGGATGAAAAAGACACAGATAAAATTGTAGAACAAGAAGCAACTATCCACTAGGAAGAAGTAAACAATGATCATCAAGATATACCAGAACAACAACAAGAAGCTCCTCCAAGGAGAACAAAAGAGTGGATTCAAAAGAACCATCCATCAAATCAAATAAAATCATTGGTGACATAAATGAAGGTCGATAGCTTCGTTCATCACAACAAGATCACGTTGCTTTTCTAGCAACCTTTGAGCCTAGTAGTTTTGAGGAAGCCAACCAAAATGAACATTGGGTAGCAGCTATGAATGAAGAATTGGATCAAATTGAGAAGAATAACACCTGGGAATTAGTTCCACAACCAAAAGATAAAAATGTCATTGGGAATAAATGGGTGTTCAGGAACAAATTGAATGAAGATGGGTAGGTTACCAGAAACTAAGCAAGATTGGTTTGCAAAGGCTATGCGCAAGTGGAAGGAATTGATTTCGACGAAACATTTGCACCAGTTGCCAGAATAGAAGCCATCCGAATGTTTCTCGCCTATGCATGTTCAAGAAAAATCAAAGTATACCAAATTGATGTTAAGTTAGCATTTCTGAATGGAGAATTAGAAGAAGAAGTTTACATCAAACAACCTAAAGGTTTTCTACTATCAGAAAAAGAAGACTATGTCTGCAAGTTAAAGAAGGCTCTATATGGTCTCAAGCAGGCTCCTAGAGCATGGTATGCTCATCTTGATGGATATCTACATCAAAAAGGGTTCAAGAAAGGTACTGTTGATAGCAATATTTATGTAAAAATAGATAAAGATAATTTAACAATCGTTGAGGTATATATGGATGATATAATATTTGGTAGCAATGATGATCGACTAAGTAAGAACTTTTCTACAAATATGAAAAGTGAGTTTGAGATGTCTTTACTTGGTGAGCTGAAATACTTCTTAGGGCTTCAAATATCTCAGTAAGAGAAAGGAATATTTATATGTCAAGCCAAGTACATCAAGGAAATGCTCAAGAAATTCAAAATGGAAGATTCAAAACCTGTCCTTACTCCGATGGTAACAAGTTGCAAATTGAGCATAGATGACTCATCTAAGGATGTGGATCAGAGGTTGTACAGATCTATGATTGGTAGTCTTCTATATGTAACAGCCTCTCAGCCAGATGTTATGCAAGCAGTTGGACAAGTAGCAAGATTCCAAGCAGCACCAAAAGAATCACATATTCTTGCCATCAAAAGAATTCTTCGATATCTAAAGGGCACAAAAGAATATGGCTTGTGGTATCCCAAGAGTAACAATATCATTATTCAAGCCTTTACATATGCAGATTGGGTAGGAAACGTTGATGATCGTAAGAGTACTAGTGGAGCAGCATTCTATCTAGGTGGTTGTCTCGTATCATGGTTGAGCAAAAAGAAAACTTCAATCTCGTTATCTACAGTGAAAGCAGAATACATTGCAGCAACATCATGTTGTACTCAAGTCCTTTGGATGAAACAAACTTTGCAAGATCTTCAAGTACAATTCAGTGAGCCTATTCCCATATTCTGTGACAACACTAGTGCCATCAACATCTCCAAGAATCCTGTCATGCATTAAAAAACAAAACACATTCCGATCAAATATCATTTTGTTAGAGAACAAGTCGCTGAAAATAATATCAAACTTGAGTATGTTTTTACAAAAGAACAAAATTAATGATATCTTCACTAAAACTTTACCTCGTGAATCATTTGAATATCTTCGTCAAAAGCTTGAGATTCTCCCAAGTTTTCATTAGATTACAGGTCTACAGGACGGTTGTGTGTCATCGGGAGTGGAAGTGTGTACAGGTCCGCAGGATGGTTGTGTTTTAGGGGGAGTTACCCTTTGGCATTGATGTCAAAGGGGAGAGATAATGTTGTAGGAAGAGGTGTCATGATCGTAGGGGGAGTACTTGTGTTGCCATCAATGCCAAAGGGGGAGATTGTTGATTAGCGGTTGTCATTGATGTCAACCCCAACAACACCAGGGACTAACCCAATATTGCATGAGAATTTTGACTTACCAAATTAATATATTCTGGGTAAATAATTCTTTTGATGGTTTCTACTTGTCGAGATGTTTCCATTGATGTATGGCACGCCATGTAATTCTTCACGGTTTGAGAGATATTCATGTTTGAAGTTTGTACCCCCAATTAGTGGGCTAAAACCCCATGGGGTTGGGGCATGGGTAATTGAAAAGTCATAATTAATATTTTTTAAGCTCCTAAAATCCCTCCCACTTTCACTTTTTGAAGCCCCTCTCAACCTAAGCATTTATATAAATTGTGATCATCATTTCCTCCTTAGGCAAGGGATTTCGTGATCTGAAACTGGTCATCGTGGAATTTTCGCTCTAAATTCTTTTATACGAAGGTTTAGAAGCTAAAATTTTTATGAGGCGAAGCCAAAATCCTAAGGAAGCTACTGTAAAAATTTCAGATCAAGGTACGCAATATTTTTGGAGATATATCTCTGGAAGTCAGGGTTTTTGTAGGCTCCTGAAATTCATCTCAAACAAGTGACCTTGGTAAAATCGTCATAAAACTCTCTCTGAGTATCGGATTGGAATTCCATAAAAAGTGACAAATAGTGCATAGAATTTAGTTTTTGATCTGTAAATTTCAGAGCTAAATGAAGAAACACTGACACATGGAATGCCATACAAGTTCTCTCTGCTGAAAAAGTCCATAATTAGGGCATTGTTAGAGAATGGGTATAACTCTCTCTTGAAGAATCCAAATTGGGTCAGACCTGTGGCATTGGAAAGAAAAATTAGAGGACTACTACAAGTCTGAAAATCAGATATTGAGGATCTGAAATAACATAGATACACGAGATTCAATATTGAGCTCCTAGAAGGCAAGAAAAAGCTAGATCATGTGTTGTCAAGGGTTGCAAAGGACTAGAGTTTCTACGGCAGCAAAGCAAAGCAAGGTGCAGCAGAGGGTAGCATGAAAAGAGCAGCAACCAAGGTGCATAACAGCAACAAGAAGTTCATCATATGAAGTCTTCAAGTGGGCAGCACTGCATACAATCATTGTACTAAGTCATTGTAAATACATTATTGTAAAAATTGTATTAGTGTCTATCTGCCAAGGGTTGAAGAGGCAGTGTTGGGAGGTCTAGGATCATCATTAGGTGGTTGTGCCAAGTTGGGGTTATGGTCTAGTATATATTCTTCTTCTACATCATTCTATATCATTGTAAAGTGGACCATTTTCCCTGGTACGGGAGTCCATTCTTCTTTTATTTTTCTATAGGGTGGTAGGTTGGTGCTAGGGTGAGTTGTAGCTCATTGGGTGTTGGGGAATCCATTCAGTTGACTACTGAAGAATCTCGGGCATTGGAGCGTCCATACAGTGGGAGCTAGAGAAGAATGCTTCTCTAGATTCTAGGAAGTTGGAGCTTTTTTTTCAATTGGAGTTGAATATTAAAGAATTATTAGAAAAACATTAGGTGGTTTTTGTCTCGGAGTGGGTTTCCACCTTAAAAACTGTGTGCATTTGTGTTCCTCTTGTTTGCTGCTATCATTGTACAAACATTGATAATAATTGAATATTAACTAATGCTCTAATTGAAAGGAATACTGATTCACCGCCCCCCCCTCTCAGTATTTCCAACAAAAACTTCCTGCCCAATCTGCATCTGTAAAGGAATGAATAATGAGATTGTTACCCTTGGGATACCACAAGCCATATTCTGTTGTTCCCTTTAGATATTGAAGAATTCTTTTGATGGTAATAATATGTGATTCTTTTGGTGCTGCTTGGAATCTTGCTACTTGTCCAACTGCTTGCATAACATCTGGCTGGGAGGCTATTACATATAGAAGACTACCAATCATAGATCTTCACAACCTTTGATCCACATCATTAGATGAGTTGTCTATGCTCAATTTTCAACTTGTTACCATTGGAGTAAGGATGGGTTTGCAATCTTCCATTTTAAATTTGTTGAGCATTTCCTTGATGTACTTGGCTTGACATATAAATATTCCTTTCTCTTGCTGAGATATTTGAAGGCCTAAGAAGTATGTCAACTCACCAAGTAAAGGCATCTCGAAATCACTTTTCACCTTTGTAGCAAACTTCTTACTTAGTTGATCATCATTGCTACCAATTATTATATCATCCTCTTAAGCTATTAGACATTCTTTAGTTGCTTCATCCAAAACATATATGTCATTTGGAGCTCGACTTGATGTAGCCACAATTTCACCATACATGCCTTTCCTGATTTCACATTTTGTGGAGTTGAATAGTATTGTGTGTCCTTGATCACACATTTGTCCAACACTGAGCAGACTCTGATTCATGTTTTCAAACAATAGAACATTCTTGGCTAGAGAATCTTTTCTTCCGAGAGTGACAGTACCTGATCCTATAACATTTGAAGATCCATCATTTCCAAAGGACACGATTCCATCCTTCTTCTCTTTCAGAGATACAAATTTATTTCTATCTCCAGTCATATGCGTTGAGCAATCACTATCAACATACCACACATCTTTGTTGTTTTGAGCCTTGAGAGTGAGAGCACAATTATCAGTCTTCTTCTTCTTCCATGTTCGTTTGTTCTGTGGCTTCGAAGATTCTTCTGGAGGGTTTTCAAGTCTGACGTTTTTGGCTATGTGTCCAAAGTTTCGAAATTTGTAACATTCAATATTATTTCTTAAATGTTCAAATCTATTGATGTTTCGCTGAGCCCTGGGAGGTTCATATTTGACAAATCTCCTGGAATTTTATTCGTTCCTAGGGTACGTGCGACATTCTACAACTTTATGACCAAATTTTCCGCATTAATAATAGTAGCCATAAAAATATGTTGGTACATGGATGGAAATTTTCGTTGAAGAATTGTCTTCCAAGGCTGTTCTTGCGAATCTTTTCCAATGAAGTCTACATGCATGTCAGATCTCATAGGTTCATTGTATTTTGTTGTAGAAGGTCCTGATTCTTCTTCTTTGTAACCAATGCCAGTTCTGTCGTTGCAATATCGTTGATTGTTGATGAGTTCTTCCAATGCCCTTGAGGTGTTGGCATAGTTTTGGATAGTTTTTCCTTTCTTCACTTCCTCACGCAACGAGACTACTTCAGCCTCTAATTCTTCCCTTTCTTGGTTGATTTCTTCCAACTTCTTTTGAAGTGACTCTTCAATGCATTTTTGGTCTTCAACTTCAATTTTGAGACCTTGAACTTTTTCTTCAAGAGTATTGGAATGGATCTTCTCTGCCTTGAGATATTTTATAAGCTTGATTGCTTCCTTATAAAATTATTCTATGGTCAATCCTTCTTCTTTGTTGTTTGATACCTCTTGTTTATTTTTCTTGGCCATAAACAATACTCTCTCATAGGCTTCTTCTTTGCTGCCACTTTCTTCATCGGATGATGAGCTATCTTTTTTAGAGAGAAAGTTCCTTTTGGATCCTTTCTTTTTGCCTTGCTTGTTGAATTTCTTAAAGCCTTACTTTCCTTTTGAGTTGCCATCACTTTTGTTCAGAATTTTTGCTACAAAATGCCCAACCTCACCACAACCGAAACATATCAATGGAAGTTTACCTTTGAATTTTCCCTTACCAGTTTTTAGTTTTCTTGTAAAGTAAGCATATTATTCATCTGAAATACCTTCTCCATCATCTCCCTTTTCTTCACACTTGCAGGTGCATGTCATTTCAATTGAAGGTTGTTTGTCCTTTTTGGTTTTCTTAGATGCAATGAACACAATTTCTAGATTTGAAGTACCCTCTTCTTCATCAAGTCTCATTTCATATGCTATGAGAACTCCATGTAATTCCTCTTTGTTGAGTTTGTCTAGATTTGCACTGTATTCTAAGACTGATACCTTTGGGTTGAATCTCCCTGGTAACGTTCTAAGAATCTTCCGTATAATATTCTTCTCGTCAACTGGCTCTCTCAATCCTTCTAGATTATTGGTTATTTCATCAACGTATTGGAAGTATGCAACAATGTTGCAATCTTCTTTCATTCTGAGTTGCTCAAATTTTTCTCTATAGATTTGAAGCTTTGCTTCTTTGACATTTGAGTCACCTGCATATATATTCTCAATCTTCTCCCATACATTTTTGCTGGTTTTAAAACCCAACACCTTATGATAAGCAGATTCAATAAGTCCACTAATAATTATATTCTTTGCTTTTCCATCATTTACCAAATTCTTCTTACCTTGTTCATTCGTGGTTGATGTAAATCCATTTTGAACAGTGCCCCATACTTTGTAACCTTGTGCCAAGAGATAGACCTCCATTCTTCCTTTCTAGAGTGCATAATTATTTTCATTGAACAGAGGTACACCATTCTTGGTACGCTCCATGACCTCCTTCTAGCTGTTAAACTGCTATTGAAGGAACCAAGCTCTGAAACCAGCCTGGAAATAACATGGGTGAATCAATATTTCTTTCAATTAGAGAATTAGTTAATCTTCAATTATTATCAGTGTTTGTAAAATGATAGCATTAAACAAGAGGAACAAAAATGCACACAATTTTTAAGGTGGAAACCCACTCTGGGACAAAAACCACCTAATGCTTTTCTAATAATTCTTTAATATTCAACTCCAATTGAAAATAAAGCTCCAACTTCCTAAATTCTAGAAAAGCATTCTTCTCAAGCTCCCACTAAATGGAAGCTCCAATGCCCAAGATTCTTCAGTAGTCAATTGAATGGATGCCCCAACACCCAATGAGCTACAACTCACCCTAGCACCACCCTACCACCCTGTAGCAGAATAAAAGAAGAATGGAATCCTGTACCAGGGAAAATGGTCCACTTTACAATGATCTAGAATGATGTAGAAGAAGCAGATACAATAGACCATAACTCCAACTATGACACAACCACCTAATGATGATCCTAGACCACCCGACACTGCCTCTTCAACTCTTGGCAGATAGACACTAGTACAATTTGTACAATAATGTATTTATAATGACTTAGTACAATGATACCTTTACAATGATTGTATGCAGTGCTACCCACTTGAAGAATTCATGTGATGAACTTCTTGCTTTTGTTATGTACCTTAGTTGCTACTCTTGTCATGCTACCCTTTGCTGCACCTTGCTTTACTTTGCTTCCCTAGAAAGTCTGGTCCTTTGCAGCCCTTGACAACACATGATCTAGATTTTTCTTTGCCTTCTAAGAGCTCGATATTGAATCTGGTGTATCTCTGTTATTTCAGATCCCCAATATCTGATTTTCGATATTGTACTAGTCCTCTGAGTCATATTTCCAATTCCATAGGTTTGACCCAATTTGGATTCTTCAAGAGAGATTTATACCCAATCTCTCACAATACCCTAATTATGGACTGTTTCATCATAGCGAACTTGTATGACGTGTCACGTGTCACTGTTTCTTCATTTGGCTCTGAAATTGATAGAGAAAAAACTATAGACTATGCACTATCTGCCAATTCTTATGGAATTCCAATCCGATACTTAGAGAGAGAGTTATGATGATTTTCCCAAGGTCACTTCTTTGAGATGAATTTCAGGAGCCTGCAAAAACACTGACTTTCACAGATCATATCTCCGAAAATATTACGCACCTTGATCTGAATTTTTCACAACAACTTCCTAAGAATTTTGGCTATGCCTCATAAAAATTTCAGCTTCTGACCCTTCGTAGAAGAAAGTTAGAGCGAAAATGCCACGATGACCTGTTTCAGATGGCGAAATCCCTTGCATGAGGAGGATATGAGGATTACAATTTATATAAATGCTTATGATGAGAGGGGCTTCAACAAGTGAACGTGGGAGGGATTTTAGGAGCTTAAAAAATATTAATTATGAATTTTCAATGACCCATGCCACAACCCCATGGGGTTTTAGCCCACTAACTGGGGGTACAAACTTCAAACATGAATATCTCTCAAACCGCGAAGAATTACATGGCGTGCCATATATCAACGGAAACATCTCGAAAAGTAGAAACCATAAAAAAGCATTATTGACCCAGAATATATTAATTCGGTAGGTCAAAATTCCCATGCAATATTGGGTTAGCCCCTGGTGCTGCTTGGGTTGACATCAATGACAACAGCTGATCAACAATAGCAATAAGGGGAAGGTAATTGCGCTATCGGTTACATACCGAGTTTTTCCCGTTTCAAATTTCCTTGGTCATCCTTCCATTCCTTTATAGCTTTCATTAGGTTTGTATGTTTCTTTGTAAAGGTTTGGACAAAAGCTTTGTCATAGTTCTGCTGCGGGATGGGTAAGTGGTACATTGTCCTCAAATATTCTGCCATGAATGAACCAATATTCTCTTCCTTTGAATTCTTAAATGTCCTATATGCTATGTTCAGGTGGTTAACTACCCACTTAATCATATCTATATAGGGGAGAATGTTCGGCCTCGTTGCTACTTTGTGAAGAAATAAGCATGAAACGTCGAAATAAGAAGGGTATGAGGAAACTGATGCATTTGCTGTAGAAATTTTGGTTATTACCCTTGGTTGTTCATTCTCGAAGAGTTGGTACATTGCCTCCCATGAGGAACTGCCACAATGTTTGTTGCAGGTGGTATCTGAGAATAAGGCAAACATGTCTCAGTCTTCAATAGCTGATGTTTATGAAATTTCCTTGCCTTTCTTAGACATTCCAGTTATCCTTACTCCGTTAGGCGGTTTCCTGAATTCAAGTGAACAAGAAAATTTTTGATCTAAGATGAATAGAGAGAAAAATGGAGTTAAAACGATATAATAAAAAATTCGACGTTCAATCATTCAAAACATGCTCAAAGTAGATATCAATCTTTCAAATATTACTCCCATTAATTTCCGTTAATCACCCATAATTCTTCCTATCAAATCTCTTACACACCTTTACGTAAAATGTCTATTCTATCAATTTAAGACGTTAGATCTTATATCTGGTTGATTAGATATCAATCATTTCGCGCACTTGAGAAATAACTATCACTATCGCATATTGCATATCGCAACTCTAAACGATTACTATGTCTTATGTTTTCCGTTACCGATGAATTTCGCGAAATGCGATCTGCGCAAATCACAAATCGCAATTTCCATACGGTAATAAAAATTGCATTTGGTTATTTGCTACGAAATGCAAAATGTGCTAAGGAATCATGTTGATGCACTTTAACGGATCTTTGAAGTTTTATGATTGTTGCTTTATTAATTCTTAGGGTCCGACTCATCGCAACTTTTCGTGAATTGTCATAAGTTAATTGTTTTTAAAAGGCAC
Source organism: Pinus albicaulis (assembly GCA_034641835.2). NCBI lineage: Eukaryota > Viridiplantae > Streptophyta > Pinopsida > Pinales > Pinaceae > Pinus > Pinus albicaulis. Next base: position 2,062,609,312 of record CM076575.1, read on the forward strand.
GATGCGATTTTTTTTTTTTAAAGTGATGTTTAAAGCATTTGTAATAGGAGTTTTATATGATTCAAAAAAAGGTTTTAACACATATCAAAGCTCGCAACACGTATTATGTTTTAACTTATTCACTTGTAAATTATGCGATTTGCGATTAGCGCTAAGAAATCAAAGTGAAAAGGGGAAAGAAACTTTATTTCCTAAAATTTTTAGACTTAGGCTAAGATAAAATCAAGCTTATAAATTTTCTAATTATTTTAAAGGGTCCCCATTTAGTGAAAGTAAATGGGGGCTGTTGTATATTACAACAATTGGAGATTCACTTGGGAGAACCAACTATCTCTGATAAGCTTTTTGAAATTTCTTAAAAACTTTTTTTCGAAATAAAAATAGTTGTAGGAATGAATTTCAATAAATAACATCTCACTAAGTAATAAAATCTCTCTTAATTATAATTCATAAGAATTCCTCTTTAGAAATAAAATTACGAGTATCTATATCAGTCTTTACTCAGTTCAAAAATATGAAGCAGGTGGCTCTTTCAGATTAGCTTTATAAATATATACTCTTTTATCACAGGTAGAACCTCTGATCCAATAGGAAAATTTCAATAAATAACATCTCACTAAGTAATAAAATCTCTCTTAATTATAATTCATAAGAATTCCTCCTTAGAAATAAAAGTACGAGTATCTATATCAGTCTTTACTCAGTTCAAAAATATGAAGCAGGTGGCTCTTTCAGATTAGCTTTATAAATATATACTCTTTTATCACAGGTAGAACCTCTGATCCAATAGGAAAATTTCAATAAATAACATCTCACTAAGTAATAAAATCTCTCTTAATTATAATTCATAAGAATTCCTCTTTAGAAATAAAAGTACGAGTATCTATATCAGTCTTTACTCAATTAAAAAAGATGAAGCAGGTGGCTCTTTCAGATTAGCTTTATAAATATATACTCTTTTATCACAGGTAGAACCTCTGATCCAATAGGAAATTTAAGCTTTTGGCAGGGTTACCTTTTACCCAGCAATGATTCAGTGTCACATCTAGTCTTTTTGACAATATTCAAAAATAAATTTCAACTTTATGTACTTGATCTCTTTTGGAACTTGTTTTTTTTTGGTAGATATTTTCTATTGTATTTTTATTTACTTAAAAGCCATTGTCTTGGCTTGGTAACCAAATATTGACAATGCCCTTTAATGGTTGCAATTAAAGTGATCAAGATGGCTCTTGATGAGACCCATTTTCCTCTTGATATAATCTCAAGTAATTACCCTGTTTTGGTAGGCAGTATTGGTAATTACAGTTTAACTATTTCTCTATGAACATGGTAAACAAGCTCTTGATGAAACTTATTATCTTTTAAGTTTTTTAGCATATTTTTTGAATTTATTTTAAAAAATTGATAATTTTTATCGTATGAGGTGAATCATTGGTCCTTTTGAGGATTATGGATGATAATTTTTAGAGTTTTGAGATTGTTTATTTGTAAAAGAGTCTTTACTATGCTAAATATTCGTTTCTTGACTGATAAAAGAGTAACCATGCTTTATAAATATGAGATTTCATCAAAGAATAAATAACTTTAGTGAAATTACATCTTTCAGTAAAATAGAATCTATTTGATATTTGAATCTTTCGATTGTTTCCTTAACAATCCCTATTTTTATAAGTGATAAATCAAAAAATATTTTCTGAGATGTTTACTTGAAAAGCCAAAAGTCAATACTATGCAACTTTTATTTTCTTAAGTAAAATAAAAGACAATAATATACATGGAATAGAAAGGATTACCTCCTATGAAAAGTATTTCTTTAAAATCTGCCCATTAACAAGTAAAGAATCTCTTTTGCCTCATAGATCTTGCAATAAAAATGTTGATGGGCCTATTTCGTCAATTATTTGAAATGGACCTAGACACAGTCTTTGAAATTTGGTGTGTTTACCTTTTTCCTCATGTGGTTTGTACCATTTCAATACCAGATCACCAATTTGAAAGTTTTTTAGAGTGACAGAAGTTGAATCAAAATAAGCTTTAACTATCTGCTGATGATGTGCATGAGTAACTTTAGCTTTTTCCCTTTCTTCTTCAATCTTAATAATTTGAAATTGTCTTACTAACAAGGAAGAATAAGGAGATTCACCAATAAATTGAACTAAGGCAAGAGAAGGAATAACTAAATTGGTGGGAAGAACAAATTATTTTCCACAAACAAGATTGAATGGAGAAGTGCCAATAGAGGCCTTCTGATTCATTCGGTCTACCCAAAGAGAAAATGTTAATGACTTATGCCAATTTCGTTGGTTTTGATCAACAGTTCGTTTGACGATTCTAATGAGGTTTTTATTTGTGGATTTTGCTAAGACATTTCCATTCAGATAATAATTAGCAGAATATTTAAGTTTAAAACCTCTTTTGATTGCAAATTCTATCATAGCATCTCCTGAGAAATAAGATGCATTATCAAACATTAAAGAAGTAGGTGAAACAAACCTAGTTATGATAAATTGATCAATGAAATCAATAATATTCTCAGAGTTGGCTACCTTTAGTGGAATTTCTTCCACCCATATAGTAAAATAATTTGTAGTAGTGAGAATATATTTGTGTTGTTTGGAAGAGTTAGGAACGATCTCACCGATTATATCTAATCCCCATTGTTCAAATGGTTGTTCGATATTAACTGGATGTAATGGGAAGGCTGGTTTCCTGTGTCTTCAAGATGCACTTTGAAATTTTTTTCATTTTCTTGCATATTCATGAGCATCTTTGAAAAGTGTAGGACAATAATAACCTGCATGCAGGATTTTATGTGTTTTTGTATTTTCTCCAAGATTTCCTCCAGCTGGTCCATCGTGGAGTTCCTGCAAAACTTTCTCTTCTTCCATTTTATCTAAGCATATTAATAACACAAATTCAAAGCTTCTTCTAAACAATACGTCACTGATTATTTCATATTTCTTGGCCTTTAATCCCAAAGCACGTTTTGTTCTATAATTGAGTTGAGTTAGGGCATAACCATTTTTGAAATAAAACTTGAGATCAACGTATTGCGATTTCTTGTCATTGAGGCTTACCTCTGATATTTGCACATTATTACCTAAATCCGCTTCTGATGATAAATGGAATGCTCCTGTTAGCATTTTTCAAAAACCTTGACCTCTAAGAATTTTAGAAGGTCTAATTTCTATATCATATTCTTGTAAAGAAGTAACCTAGTTAGCCCTTTTCTCTCCTAATTATTTTTACATCAATAGTTTTCTCACCGCAGAGAATGGAACTATTGTTTTGGTGTGAATTTGAAGGAGAAATGGCCTAAAATGCTTTATAGCTTTAAAGACATCAAATGCTTGTTTCTCAACAGATGAATAATTTAGTTCCGCGTCTTGCAAATTGAAACTAAAAAATGATATTGGTGCTTCAATTTGTTGGTCATTAAGTTGTGTAAGAACAACAACGTAAAATGTATCTTATGAGAATGTATATATGAGAAGGATTAAGAAAATTGGGGGTAGTCAGGAAAGGAGCATTGATAATGGATTGTTTGATTCAATCAAATGCTTCTCTTCCAACTGTGGATATTCCAATTTTTACATCTGAAAAACTACACCACAAAAACCTCCAATCTAGCATTGCTTCTCTTTTTTTATGTCCCCATTTAAAGACTGAATTTTTATTAATCATGGTTTGCAAAGGTAAAACTATTTGCGAAAAGTGAGGGACAAATATTTTTGAAAAATTTATCTGTGCAAGGAATGACTGCATAGTTTTCTTGTTATGAGGGAAAGGAATTATTTTAATGTCTTCGATTCTTTCAGGATCAATATAGATACCTCTCTTAGACACAATGAATTCTAAAAGTTTCCCTTCATCTAAAGAAAAATATGATTTATTTGGGTTTAATTAAATTCCATACTTTTTACATCGCTCAAAGACTTGCCTTAGGTCATTTGCATGATTGGTTGCTTGTTTAGAAAAGACTGTAATGTCATCTAAATAAATAACCACTGATTTATTGATGAGTCCTCTAAAAGCTGTGTCCATGGCTCTTTGAAAAGTGGAACTTGCATTAATTAACCCAAATGGAATCTTTTGATAAGTGTAAGTTCCCCACTTAGTTCCGAATGTAGTTTTTAATCTGTCATCTAGATGTACGAAGATTTGGTTATATCCTGAAAATCCATCTAAAAAAGACATAAGTTCAGAAACAACTACTGTTTGTAGTACTTGTTCCATGGTTGGTGATGGAAAATTGTCCTTCTGACATGCTTTGTTTAAATACCTAAAATCAATACATATCCTAATATCACAATTTTTCTTCCCGACAAGAACCAAATTTGAAACCCATTTAGAATGTCTAACTAGAAATATGATATTTTCTTTGAGGAGCTTATTCAACTCTGTTTTGATTTGATTTTCTAGATTCGGGTGAATTTTTCTCGACTTTTGTTGTATAGGTTTCTCATCTGAAATCATGGGAATAGTGTGTTTAATAACATAAGTGTCATATTTTTATAGATCAGTGTAATCGCAAGAAAAAAAAAATTGTACATCATTAATAACTTGACAAAAGGTAATCTTTCATTCGAAGATAGACTAAGATCTAAATTGAAATTTTGAGGTTTATCATCAGTTCCAAGATTTACTAACTCAAATATTAAGGTTGAACTTTGATTTTTAGGGTTAGTAACTCTTTTAAACCTATCTTTTAGATCATAAAGGTCTTCTAATTTGACAACTGACTTAGGAATTGGATTTTCATCTTGTTCATCCTTTATCTGAGTGTCGTGTTGATTTTCATCAATAATTTGATTATCATAAGATTCTTTAGATGTAAGGAAATATATGATATCTGAATCATTATTAAATACTCTATAATTGGTAATATTTTCAGAAACAGATGGTATAAAAATCAATTCAATGGAAAATCTATCGGGACTAAATTCTTGAGATGGAATTAATTTCGATGCTACATTAGCCAATAAATCTGCACTAGAATTTTGTATTCTAGGTACAGAAGAAATATTGAAAGCTAAGAAATGAGTAGTAAATTCCTGGAGTAATGATTGGTAATGATTTAAATGTACAGAGTGACAATGAATGGTATTTCTTACTTGTTTGACAATGATTTCGGATCTCCTAGGACTTTCAGATATTTGATGTCGATATCATTTGCTTTGTACAAACCTTGGATTAATGCTTCATATCGTGCTATATTGTTTGTGCAGTCGAATTCAAGTCTACAGGCTAACATGGTTTTTTCTCCTTCTGGGCTTATTAAGATATAGCCAACTCATGCACCATCTTCTGATTTAGAACCATCAAAATAAATAATTAACTATTTGTTTATCTAATTTTTTTTACATTTATAAGTGTATGTTTGGGAAAAATTCTTGATTTGAGAGATAACTTCATTATCAAAAAAGGGTGATGGTTGAGAATTAAAATTTACAAGAAATGATTCTACCGATTAATTACCAATAATATTATTATTGAATGCTACTGGCTCATTTATCCCTTCAAGATTAGTAACTGTATGCTTCATGAATTTCTCTCGGTCTACTTATATTTGATTTGGCTTTCCATTGTGGGGTAGGCACATATGCAACCAACCTGTTGAAAACTATCCATTAAGCTTTTCAGACCAGTCTCTGCTTAACACTAAACCATAAAACTCAGGAATATTAGCCACCAATATATCAATTATCTGAGCAACCTTAGGATTTGATGACAATCTGATAGAGACATAATTTATTTCTCCTACAACATCTACTTTAGTTCTATCAAGTTGTACTATATGAACAGGAGAATTCTGAGGAGTTATGTTCAACTTAGCACATATTGATTTTGGCATGATGTTAGAGGAAGTCCCTGAGTCTATTAAACAATTATGGACATTTTCATTATATATCTCATAGGTTAAAAGAAATGGAGGAGTATGTGTTACACCATTTTTTGGTCATCTAACCTATTATCATTAGATGGACCCAAGTACACCATGTAAGACCAGTTTTACCCTAAGTAAAACTGCTTTCACTATGTTAAAACAGGAAACCCCAAAAGGAAATATTGAACAAACCCATATTTGTTTGATTTTCCTCATGGAATAATTAATTAAATCATAATTTAATTATTATTCCCAGTCATGTTTAACCCAAAATCAAAGAAATTAATTAGATAAACCTTTATTTATCTTATTATTTCTAGGAATAATCATTTAAACCTTATTTAGATGATATTCCTTGTTAAATATGACCGAATCACCCACAAATAATTAAATAAATCACTATTTATTTAATTATCTTTCAACCACCTCCTTAAATAATTAAATAAATCATTATTTATTTGATTATCTTCTAACCGCTTCCTTAAAAAGATAAATAAATCATTTATTTATTTATTTTTGACAAATTAAGGGATTCGACCCAAGTCAAATACCTTTTCCCTCCAACAAATATAATAAAATATTCCATAAAAAGTGGATCTAGATCTGGTTAACCCATGCACCAAGATCTAGAATGACCCAACATTTTGTTATAAATAGGAGGGTTTTTCCTACCATTCTTCACCTTTTGTTGCCTATTAGATCACTCTGGATCTATACACTTGGTCACCATTTTCTGCCATTTGCTGTGAGAGCTCCCTTTGAGTTCCATTCTTTGTGTGGGTTTTCTACACCAACAAGAGAGAGAGATTTTAGATCTGAAGTGCTGAGGACTTCCAAGAACCCATCCCACCGAGGAGAATTGGATACGCCTTCTTGTTTTCCTCCCAGGTGCCCGATTAATACAAAAATTCTTTCAAAAATTGTTCTTGTCTTGTCTATTGGTATATGGAGCAAACCCTTATTTTTTCTGCTTAATGTCTTTCCATGCATAGATCTGGTTTTGGCAGCTCTTTTATGTTCAACTAACCGCAGATCTGAAGATATTGGCAGCCACTTTTGTTGTTAGGGCTATTATTTATGCGTAGCTAAAGTGGTCCTTTTTCGTACACTTCGACAAAGGATTCATACTAACAAATGGCGACTCCACACGGGTTTTAAATTACGACCGCTGTCGTTTTTCATATTCCTGCATATCCAGCTACTTCAGACCCTAGGGTTTCTTTTCAGCTGTTTATTTTTCCTATTTTTATGTTGTTTTTCTCACATAAAACGCTAAAACATCAAAATTTCTAACTTCCGTGTGTTTCTGGCCCTATTGCGCAGGTAAGCGACACCAGCCGCAACTGAGACGACAACTTTTCTGAAAATCTGCCGCCGAGACAACCAGAACGGGGGGTCGCACTTTTTGGCCCTAAACCTGCGACCTGGACCTCCAGGTCGCACTTTTCAGCCCGTTTCCTGCGACCTGCACTGAAATCAGGTCAGAACCTGCGACCTGCCATTTTTTCAGTGATTTTTCTGCAATTTTTCTGGGTTTTGCTGCAGCTTCTGCCAGGGTCTTCCAGCCTCTGTCTCAGCCCACTTTGACCAAGTTCTGATCTGTTTTTACTCATATAAGTGGGAACCTAGCCCCCTAGGGATTTAGTACCCTCCACCTTTTGTGGAAGAGTTTTAGCTATTTCAGCCGTCTGTTTTTTAGAGCTTCAGCCTCCTTTTTTCCAGATCTGTTACCTCCCTTTCAGATCCGTTGAAATCAACCTTTCTTCCTTTCAAATCACCTCTTGTCGTTTTGTTTGGACCTACTTTCTGGGCCTCCTCCTTGCCCCCTCCATTTTTTGCTGATTTCCTTCTTTTTCCAGCCACCTTGCCTCTGTCTCTTGGCTGTGATCTGCACTTCTTTTCAGCAGCTCTATCCTCTAGATCCCTGTCCCTTCTGACCCTAGATCTATTGGCCTCTTTTTACGTGTGTTTTGAATAGATTTTTGCCCTCTTTTAGAGTAGTTTTGAGAGACCCGCCTTTTTTGGTTCAATTGATGCATGGTTAGCTGTTAAATGTTCTGTTATTTTAGCAATATCTATTGTTCTCTGCAGATTTCTTTTCAGTTACGCATCACACTTTCTCTTGCTCTCAAAACGAAAAGGGTTTAAAAATTAAAATTAACGCACACCACACACTGACCCTAAGTGAAGAAGCGCCTGGTTAACACCGCCTGATAAAGACTCTAAAATCAATTGTCACTGCACCTTATCTTCCCTTGACATCGCTTGATTCTGTCCCTTTCTGCCCTTGCCGATTTCCTTCTTCCTGTCATCATTGTGCCCCCAAGGCACCTTTCCCGGAGACTTCTTGGCCTTCATCCTCAGTTTCCGGTCGATCGACCTACTCCGCCCCGCCATCGTCGAGCCAGTCCACCTTCGAGTCCACACTCCGACTCCTCTCTTGATTCATCGGGTCCTCCTTCTCCTCCTGGTTCTCCCCTTGTCACCTTCACTATGTCTGGTCCAGGGCCTAACGCTAGCAGTTCTCCCGGCCCTAATGCCGGCCCTACTACTAGCGGAACCGCCACAGGAACTACCCCGGCCACCCCTGTGCTGCCGTACATTGCAGGCCTCAGCCTCCCCGATTTCCATTAGTTGATCAATGACCCCATTCACCACAATGCTAATTGGCCTGCTATGCCAACCAAGCTCCCCTCCGACATCCCTAAGTTTGAGGGCCTTAATGGAGAAAATCCAACCAATCATGTCCGATCTTTCCACATGTGGTGTTCCTCCAATTCCATTACCGATGACTCCATCCGTCTTCGTTTGTTCCAACACACGCTCACCGGTGAAGCTTCTAAATGGTATGTCGAACAAGCCACCTCTACCCATACCACCTTTGAGACTCTTGCCCAAGCCTTTTTTTTGTACTTCCAGCTCCCTCTCTGATACGATACTGGCACGGAGCTCTTGACTTCCTTCAAGCAATCCTCTTCAACACGCCTTTCCGCCCATGTTCAGGAATGGCGAAGAAGACGGAGCTTATGTCGAGCCCCTCCCTTCGAAGATCGGGTTTACATGGACTGGTTCCTTCGCACCCTTCCCACTCCCATCGGCAAAGATGTTGCCTATCACTTTCCTCAAACTGAAGAAGCTGCCCTCCAAATAGCCTTGAAATATGACCTGATCTACGCTCAATCTGGTTATGTTTATACCGTCCTTCCTGACCTCCCCAGGCCCGGTGGCGCCAACACCCCAGGGGCATCTCATTCCGCCGAAGGTATCGTTGGAGCCCTTTCCCATTCATACGCTCAACCTCCTATGGGCTATGGTCTCCCTCAGGGAGGGGCCAACTCCTCCAGCACTCTCCCCCCTCCCGGTAGCATGTATCTAGGATATGGCATGCCTCCTCCTTTTGCCCAACCTTCTGCTTACCTCAATGTTGCCCAACCTACTCATTACCCTTATCCGCAGCCTGGTGCGCCAGCTCCTCCAGCATATGCGCTTCCTCCTCCTTTGCCTCCTCAAACCCAACACCAGCACCTACAGCCCCCTTCAGGGCAAGTATTTGCACAGAAGGGCGCGACTAATCCCCCTTCTTCTCAAAGAAGGCGGAGAGGCAATCCAAACCAATCTGCCCCTGGTACCCGTGGACCCAATCCTGGTGTCGACCCTAACACTGCCAACCAGCAATGTGGCACTTAGCCCAACCGATGTGCCGCTGAGACAAGTAAGCCTTGTTCGTGTTGCGGTGTTTATGGTCATTACACCCACGATTGTCCCCTCTTACCCCAGATGCGGCAGATGTGGGAGTCTCAAGCCACATTGCGCGGACATCACGCCTCCCCTCATGCTCCTCCTAATGTGGCCACTACCCAGCGAGCTGTGTTTACTGATCCTTTCCCTCCACAAGGATTCGTGGCTACCCAACCGCTCGACAGCTAGGTAGCCACCCCCCCTTCCCTTTCTGGTTCCTCTGATTACCAGATCCTTATGATGCACTCCGATCCTAACCCGTCCATCGATCTTCACCTTCAAACTCGGTCTCGCCAGTACCCCAAGCCTTCTGCTCAGTCTGCCCCCGAGCCTCCTTCTTCAGGTTCTACAGAGCCTCTTTCGACACCCAGTGGCCCCTTAAATATCCCTCAACCCAAATTTGAGGTTCATACCAAGGTTCCTAAGGGACCATTACGTCGAAACGCTGCTTTCGGTTGAGCTGCTCATTCGTATAGCATAGTAGATGATTTGGCGCAATCTCCTGTCGCCATTTCCACACTGGAACTCCTCCAGTCATGCCCTTCCCAAAAGAAGGCTCTATTATCTGCCGTGGGCGCTGTAGATCCTGCTGATGACCAAATGATTGTTTTCGACGCCACTCAATCGGACCACCCTTCTCTTCCTCCTTCCATCGCCTTCCAAATCCCAGTCAAGATCCGGAATGCCAACGTGTCCCGGTGTATAATTGATGAGGGGGCATCCACCTGCGTGATGTCCGCTTCGGTTTGGAAGCAACTCGGATCCCCTGAGCTGGCCCCTTCCACGATCACCCTTCGAGTGTGGGACGGTCATGCCTCCCAGCCCATTGGCCTGTTTCGTAACTATCCCATCACCCTCGCCGGTAAGACCGTCATGCGGATGTCGGTCAATGGTACGCCCGCGGATTACGTCATCGACCGGGGGCGAAGCTACACCTATGCTATGTCTGCTGTCCCATCCGCGGTTTTCCGCAAGATGTCTTTCCCCCATAATGGAAAGATAGTCACCATTGACCAGTTGACATATCATGAGACAAAATCTCAGACCTCACCTGAGACGACCATCTCTTCTATAGCCAACAAGAAAACCGTCGATTCCTTGACCAGTGTCTGCCCCGGTGTTTACAAAGATTCCTCCCTTCTTGGAACTTTCCCTAACCTTCCTCCTGCTCCTATCACTGATCCCAGCTTATCGGATATTTGCATGATGCAATCGTCTCAAGCTGCTCTTAAGCGGCCTGCCTCGGCTAGTCAGCAACCTCCCCCTTGCCCTCCGCACCCCGCTCCTAGCCATTCCTCTCAGCCAGCTGGACCTCCTCCTTCTGGCCCTCCCCCTACAGCTGGTATCCCCGAACCCCTTTATCCTCCTGGAACGGTTCCCCCTGGCCTTAACCACCTCGGAGCCGTCCCTCCTGGTCATTACCCTGCTGGGCAGATACCTTTCCTGGCTCCCCCTCCCGGAGTATTTTCTGTCCCCTTCATGGCCACCCTCTCTCTCCCTAACCTGACCCTCGGCATACCCGTCTGGTACATTGACCTTCCAGCCGCTACCCCTCCCGGTCACCCCAAACCTTACCTTGCTTTGACACCGGTTCAACCGGTCCCCCTCACCTCCTCCGGGCCCCCAGCACCTTCACAGGACCCTACCCTTGTGGTGCCAGCCCCCGAAAAGAAAGGCAAAGCTCGTAAGGGGGCAACCCATCAGGACCAGGCCGCCCCGACAACTCCTACCCCTCCACGACCACCAAAGCCGCCATCCAATGCGCTTTGTGTGATATCGTCGGTCACGCCACTCATATGTGTCCTGAATTGCCGCACCTCAAGATTCTGGTCAACGAGATGTTTCCCGACTCTGACATCCCAGAAGTCTACGTCACTATCCCAGACTCTATCCCGAAACTCAAAAACTTGCGCACAAACCACCCTTGTGCCTTGTGCGATTTCCATGGCCATTACACCCACCTCTGTCCCCGCCTTGACGAGTATCGTTCCTCCTTGGACATGTACCGCCAATTCAAGGCCACTTCGATAGGACCAGAGGACCTTCCTACTCCCATTCACATTCCTCCTCCCGCTATCGAGCCAACAGAGCCGTCAACCACCATTTTGTACCTGTCATCATCCTTGCGAGATAGTTCACCTGCCCTTCAACCTGCCGATCCTCTCGGCTCCTCAGCTGACCTTGGATCTGTTGATATCGCACATCTGAGCCCTTCTCCTCTTGATGACCCGTCTCACACCACCACCTCCTCGGGTGACCTTTCTTCCTCCAGTCTTCCCATCTTCCAGTCCGATGAAGACATTATGGAAGCCATGACTAATCCGGACTTTCCGTGGGACGATATGCACCATCGTGCATACTTCCTCCCGCAGCAGTCCCACGACCAATTTTCTGTGGAAACCAAAGACTTTATCCCCAATACAGTCGATTGGTTCAAAAACCCCATCCCTGCACCCAATGCTTTCGAAGAAGGAAACATGGCCAATATCTCTCCTACCATCAAAATCGACATTTCAGTCACACCAGGTATCGAAGAATATATCACCTTAGGCGCCCACTGCACCCCGGAAGAAATCGAAGCTTACACCAAGCTTTTCAAATAATTCCGTGATATTTTCGCTTGGTCCTATTCTGAAATGCCCGGAATCGATCTCGCCATTGTCAAACACCATATCGACACATAGCCTGATGCCAAACCAGTCCGTCAAAAGTTGAGACCCATTCATCCTTCCAGACGTGACGCTATCAAAGCCGAAATCGATAAGCTCAAGCAGGCTGGTTTCATTTACCCCATTGAATACACCACTTGGGTGTCCAACCCAGTTCCTGTTCTTAAGAAACAAGGCACCATTCGTGTCTGCACAGACTTTCGCGAATTGAACCAAGCTTGTCCCAAAGACAACTTCCCCACACCGTTCATTGAAAAAATCATTGACGAGTGTGCGGGGCATGAGGTTCTATCCTTTATGGATGGTTTCTCCGGATACAACCAAATTGCTATCCGTCCTGCCGATCAACTTAAAACCGCGTTCATTAGTCCGTGGGGAACTTTTGCTTACCGGGTCATGCCGTTCGGCCTCAAAAACGCCGGCGCCACTTTTCAACGGGCCATGTCTTATTGTTTCCATGACTTAGCTCACATTATCCTTGCTTATTTAGACGACCTCACTGTGCGTTCTAAACATCGGGCGCAACACCTCCATGATCTGCGTACCATTTTTCTCCGATGTCGCAAGTATAATATCCGCCTTAACCCGTTGAAATGCGTCTTTTGCGTCCCTGCCAGCCGTCTCTTAGGCTTCATCGTGTCTAAGGATGGTATCACTCTTGACCCTTTGAAAGTTTAAGCCATTCTTGAACTTCCCATTCCACGTACCCTTCGCCAGCTCCAAAGTCTCCAAGGCAAAGCTAATTTTCTTCGACAGTTCGTCCCTGACTACGCCACCACTGCACATGGGTTCCTTAGACTCCTCCGATCTTCTATCCCTTTTGTTTGGGATTCCCATGCTCACAAGTCTTTCGATGCCCTCAAGCAGGCTCTCACATCCGCTCCCTTAATCCGCCCTCCCGACTTTGATCGGGACTTCATCCTGTATATCTCCGCTTCCACCTATTCGGTCGCTGGAGTCCTTATCCAGGAAGATGACAATGGTATTGAGCATGTGATCTACTACGTCAGTAAGAACCTTGTAGGACCCCCTGTTTCCTAATCACTTGACGAAAAATTAGCACTGGCTGTAGTGTTCTCAGTCCAAAAACTTTGTCATTATATCCTTATGCGCTCCACCAAGGTTGTGACTAATTCCAATCCCTTGGCTTTCCTATTGAGTCGTCGTATCCTCACTGGGAAATATGCCCGTTGGGTCGTTATTCTTCAAGAATTCGACCTCGAATTCGTCACACCAAAGAGTAAGAAAGGCTTAGCCCTCGCTGAGCTCATTTCTGAATTACCTACCGGAGCACAAGATACCCCAGTTAATGATGATTTTCCTGATGAACACTTATTTGCCATTACTGCCGACGACCCATGGTATGGCGACATTCTTACTTACTTGCGAACCCAAAAGTTCGCCCTTCACCTTGATCGTGAGGCTCGCCGACGCATCCGACACCAAGCCCCTCGATACCTCCTTATCGGTGACGATCTATATCGTCGCGGGGATCTATATCGTCGCGGGGTTGATACCATCCTTCGTCGTTGCCTCACACACACTAAAGCTGAACAGGTCCTTAATGCCTACCATAGCAGCGCTTGCAGTGGCCACCTCTCCAGTCTTGCTACTGCCCAGAAAGTTATGCGCGCTGGGTATTTTTGGCCTTATCTCTTTAGTGATTGCATTGAGGCAGTCAAACACTGTCCCAGTTGCCAACATTTCGCCCCTAAGGCGCGAGCTCCACCAGCTCCCCTCCATCCGGTCGTCTCAACCGGTCCCTTCTGTAAATGGGCCATCGACTTTATGGAGTGTCGCCCGCCATCCGCTGGTAACCATAAGTATATCATCGTGGCAGTCGACTATTTCACCAAATGGGCCGAGGCCATGCCAACTTTCAACAACACGGCAGCTACCGCGGCCCTCTTTTTCTTTAACCATGTTATAGCTCGATTCGGGGTTCCAAAACAGCTGGTCTCTGACCATGGCAAACATTTTGAAGATGAGATATGGCGTGAGCTATCCTCACTGTTTGGTTTTGAGCACCAATATTCCTCCTCCTATTACCCCCAAGGTAATGGCCAAGTTGAAGCAGTAAAAAAAATCCTCAAAACTATGCTTCAACGAACGGTGAATAAGCACAAAACCAACTGGCATCTCATGCTCTTCCCTGCTTTGTGGGCCTATCGAACTCCTGTTAAAACTGCCACAGGGTTTACTCCTTTCCACCTGGTTTTTGGAGAGGAGGCAGTCTTACCGATCGAGTGTGAAATTCCTTCCCTACATCTGGCCGTTGAACTTCTCCCTGATACCCAACCTCTAGAACAACGACTTATCATGCTCGAGCGTGATTCTGAAGACCGCCGTGTCGCCTTGCAAACCATGGAAGCAACCAAAAATCACACCAAAGCTCAGTATGACCGAAAAGTCCAACCTCGCACTTTCCACGAAGGCGACCTTGTTCTAGTATATGACCAGGCCCATGATGTCCTTGGTCATGGGAAGTTTGACTCATTATGGCTGGGCCCTTACATCATTAGTAAGGATCTCGATAAGGGGGCATACCTCTTAGAGGATTTCGAAGGCCATCCCCTTCCTAATCCTCGCAATGCACTCTATCTTAAGAAATATTACCCTTAGCATTTCCCTTCTGAAATGCATGTTTTATTTTCTTTTAGGTAGCCAGCATTTGTTTTTTCATGTTTATAATTTGCTGCTTCACCCGGACCCATTTTTGTCCAAGAAGGGCCCCTCCATAACCGCTTTAAATCGAATTTCCTCACTTACGACACTTGTACTTGGGGCACCATCTTGCCTCCTTACTTGTCCTTGTTCGTGTCAATTTTCGTCATGAGTTCCCATCATGAACTCATGTTTCCACGGTCCCCCCATTAGGGCCTGTACTGTGTGGCAGCACCATCGAGTTTCCCTTGTTTAGAGCATCCAAGTTGAGTCATCATTCCCTCCATGGAGTCTATACCAATTCCCTTTGTACCCCGCTATAGCCCTCCATCCTTCATTGCTTGGTCTCTCTCTTGTGTCGCACATTATGACCTCCAGTCCCACTGTCCCCTATCCCATTTGATATTGTGTCAGTCGCTGCCATGTCATTCATGCCCTTTATGCTCTCACAAGGGAAGTCGTCCATTAGCTACTCGGTCCTTTCCACTTCACTATCATCATTAGTGTCAGTCTGTCCGTCGCTCTACTCTTTTCTCTCGTGCCTTAGTTGAGGGCCTCTCATTACCTCCCCTATGGCGGACCTCCTTCTGTCGACATCAGCTCATTCATTCTAGAAGCTAGGTCTAGAGAGCAGTGTACCTTGGTTCCAGCTTCCACTCTTGTTCGGTGCCTCGGATCAGGCAAAGGGATATCTCCTTTCCTTTTGACTTGATTGTTTCTCCAGCTCCTTTCAGCATGATCGAGATTCGTATACCCTATAGTCCAGTGA
Organism: Pinus albicaulis; assembly: GCA_034641835.2. Lineage (NCBI taxonomy): Eukaryota > Viridiplantae > Streptophyta > Pinopsida > Pinales > Pinaceae > Pinus > Pinus albicaulis. The sequence goes on from CM076575.1 coordinate 2,062,625,042, forward strand.
TCCAGCAGCAGCTCTTGATGATTCCCGGGTGTGTGTGAGATGTTTCAACCCTCATGAGGGGGTGGCCCTACAGGTAGCCCCCCACATGCCCGGATGACCTCTTCTTCGCAGCCTTCGATGCAGCTCCAGATATTTGATGATGTTGGCCGTAGCCACTTGCAGCGCCTCTTCGACTTGCATGTATCAGTCAGATTTTGTGAGCCCTTCCCCATTTACAGGGAGCATTTGGGTTGTATTTGTATCTCATATACTCAGATATTATTGTACAAGTCCTGGCTGTTATCCCAGGCACAGCATGTATGTGGGATTCTTCACTGTATTTTTATCTGGCTCATGATTATGCCAGCTGTACTTTATGGTTCGGTCCCTTGTTTACTGGACACACTATTCTTTTGTACTTTGTCTCGGCGGGCATAGGTATACCTCCCCCGCCGCCTTCAGCACAGGTACCCTCTCATAAAAAGAGACTTGTTGCACCTGCGAGTCTCGTCTCCTCAGGGTCTAGTCCTTCAGCACACTATATACCTCACATTTCTCTCTCTGACACCCCTTTTGTTGTCTAGTGATTGTGTTCTTACAACGTACTTCGGTCATACGATTTTCTCCTGACACTCGCACGCTGGGGGGCAATCTGTTACACCATTTTTTGGTCATCTACCCTATTATCATTAGATGGACCCAAGTACACCATGTAAGACCAGTTTTACCCTAAGTAAAACTGCTTTCACTATGTTAAAACAGGAAACCCCAAAAAGAAATATTAAACAAACCTATATTTGTTTGATTTTCCTCATGGAATAATTAATTAAACCATAATTTAATTATTATTCCCAGTCATGTTTAACCCAAAATCAAAGAAATTAATTAGATAAACCTTTATTTATCTTATTATTTTCTAGGAATAATTATTTAAACCTTATTTAGATAATATTCCTTGTTAAATATGACAAAATCACCCACAAATAATTAAATAAATCATTATTTATTTAATTATCTTTCAACCACTTCCTTAAATAATTAAATAAATCATTATTTATTTGATTATCTTCTAACCGCTTCCTTAAAAAGATAAATAAATCATTTATTTATTTATTCTTGACAAATTAAGGGATTTGACCCAAGTCAAATACCTTTTCCCTCCAACAAATATAATAAAATATTCCATAAAAAGTGGATCTAGATATGGTTAACCCATGCACCAAGATCTAGAATGACCCAATATTTTGTTATAAATAGGAGGGTTTTTCCTACCATTCTTCACCTTTTGTTGCTTATTAGATCACTCTGGATCTATACACTTGGTCACTCTTTTCTACCATTTGCTGTGTGAGCTCCCTTTGAGTTCCATTCTTTGTGTGGGTTTTCTACACCAACAAGAGAGAGAAATCTTAGATCTGAAGTGCTGAGGACTTCCAAGAACCCATCCCACTGAGGAGAATTGGATACACCTTCTTTTTTTCCTCCCAGGTGCCCCATTAATATAAAAATTCTTTCAAAAATCGTTCTTGTCTTGTCTATTGGTATATGGAGCAAACCCTTACTTTTTCTGCTTAATGTCTTTCCATGCATAGATCTGGTTTTTGCAGCTCTTTTATGTTCAACTAACCGCAGATCTGAAGATATTGGCAGCCACTTTTGTTGTTAGGGCTATTAGTTATGCGTAGCTAAAGTGGTCCTTTTTTGTACACTTCGACAAAGGATTCATACTAACAGTATGACAGATGGATCGGTCACCTATCATAATCAAATATGTAGCATCTATTTTGGTTGAAGGAGAAGGTGGTTTACCCATTTGATTAGTAGCTTGGACTACTATTGGAGTAGGTATGGCTGAAGCAGGAATTGCATTTAAATCTCCGAGTAAGATTTTCTATTGCTGCTTTAATTTAGTAAGTTTCACGAATTGAAATATTGGCCCTGGTATTTTTCATATCCTCAAGTACATTATACTCAATAGTGTTAGAGACTACCATTTTATTTGATGTAGGTGGAACATCTGAAGTAGCAGGGTTTGTTTGTGTAGTTTAGATGTAGAATTTTTACTTACTGTTTTATCTTTAGCAGGCGTTGAATTTCTTCTGTTTATGATTTGTTTGCGTTGCTTCAGTGGCATTCTTGCTCCTTGTACTCACAAGTGAAGTTTCTTGTTGTTCCTCATTTGATAGGATAAAATCCCACATTCCATTTAGTTCAACTTCTTCTTCTTCTGTTTTCTCTTCAATTTTATCTTGATCATATTCAACATTAGATATGTTATTCGGTGGTTGAGAATTAGAAGACTGATTTTTCTTGAATGATTTGAAAGTCTTTTTTGAGCTAGAACTTTCAACAACTTGTTTCTTGATATCTGCCATTTCATTTTTCATGGTTTTTAAAACTTTATGAAGACTTTATACATCAAAAGGGTCTTTGGATGGCTTCTTTTTCGAATAATATTTGAAGGATACTTTCTTTGATTTCCTATATTCTTGGGATTTCTTTTTTTTCAAGAGCGATTATGTGTTTCTCTACAGATAAAGATTCCTTCATATTTTCTGCCAATGTAGGAAATTTCGCTCTATCAACAAAAATGGCTATATTAGATGGGAGATATGAAATATACCACTCTATTTGAACTTCTACACCAAGAAATGCTATAGCGAGAATTTTATTGAGCAATTTATTAAATATTGAATTAAAATATTTTATTTTCTCCCATGTTTTAGCCTTTAGATTTGATAAAACACTGATGAGCGATGGAGCGGTTTTTTCATCTCCAAACTTAGCTAAAAATTGTTCTTCAAACATATTCCAGCTAGTTATAGAGCGAGCATGTAATGAAAAATACTAGGATCCTACAGATCTTATGAGGGTATATGGAAATAATCTTACAACACAATCTTCTTCAACTACCTCCTTTAAATTAATGGCTAACATGTAATTATGAATGTGTTCTTCAGCTGGAAGACCATCATTAGGATTAAACTTAGGTAACCATATTTCAGGGTATTTTGGGAGAGGATGAAGAGGAGCAGGCATTTGTACATCCCCTGGATTGTTCCATGGTTGTACATTTGGTGGAGGAACTTGTCCTGCCATTGGACCTTGGTGGATGTGATGGATTGAGTTTGAGTTGAAGAAGAGGTAGGCTTAGTGCTAGAACTAGTTGAAGGAATAGTAGTATGAGTACTGGAACTAGTTAAAGGAACACTGATTGTTGGAATGGGAGTTGTGGAAGTGAGTGTAGGTAATGGAGGTGAATGGGGTGGACTATTAGAAAAGACCTCGCTGGTGATTGACTCTGATTCTGTATTCTTTACCTTCCTTCGAGAAATATCGATGGGAAATTCAAAAGGAGAAATTCCTGTCTTTTAAGTTTCTAATCGAGTTAATTGTCTTCTGGGTTGTAAAGAGGATGAAAAACTACTCTCGAATGACTGAAAAGTTTTAACAGAAATGGATACTCTTTCTAATTTTTCTATCAAAGACTGAACTTCAGGGGAATTTTGATGAAAATCAGGAGATAATATGGGTTGAGTATCACTAGGAGGCTTAGGAGAAGGATGTTCAACTTCAGATCTTAAAGATTTAGATCTAGCTAATGCTCTGGAATTTGAAGGGGATCTAGAGGGAGAGAGACTCTTAGATTGAATTTTAGATTGATCATATCTTCTTCCCATTCACAATTGGCCCTCCTTCTAGTGCCAAAAATGTTAAGGCCTCGAAATTCCATTGCCACAACATGGGGGAAAACCACCCAGTCCGAACCTTAGAGCAAGTCCTTTTTTGTTTGGTGTGGTGGCTCCGACTGGGGATAAAGGGACCAGTTTCCAAATAAGGATGATTTTGGGGTGTGTTTTGTTTATATACCATGCAACGGAAAATTATTTTAATCTATCACATGCATTTATCTAAAACTATCTATTCTACTATATACTCGATGTTTTTATTCCTTTATGCGATATTAAAAGATATCTTCCAACAATTAGTAATGAAGATTATTTAGCAGTTGAAAGAGATGAAAATTATGTAAATATGATTCTTTTAACAAAATAGTTTGATTAAAAGAATTATGAAAAGTGTATCACATTCATTTGAGTGATTATATATCGGATAATAAATCATAGACAAATATTAGTACAAAAGTGCATTTAACATTTATTTATGATAAGAATTCAAATATATAATGCAAGTAAAAAGATAACTGTCAATATAAAAAGAAAAACTTAATAAAAATGAATAGAAGTACCATATATACGAAGTCCTACTCATATAAACTGACAATAGTTTTATGCTCCTCTTCACTTTCAAGCAATTTAAAGAGTACAATAGTGCAACAACAGTTAAACAACTTCAAATGTAAAAAGATAACAAAATTTGTTCTATTAATCCATCAAAGCATTTACAAACTTAAAGAAGTGCATTATTTGCAAATGTTTTTGACAAATTTCTGCACCCTCTCTAAATGCATGAGAAGGGTTTAAATACTAAACTATAATATGTTTAAAAATAGAATATTACATAAAAGTAGAGGAGGTTTCAAACAACCATCCTCTTAAAGAGAAAACTTCAACTACAATCTAGGAAAATAAAATAACAATATAAATATGAATGATGATCCTTCTTGTGGATTTGATCTCGAAGTTGACAAATATCTAGCATAGGTTTAAGCTGAGCTGGCTACGAAATTGCTGAACTGATTTGGCCCTTGAATACTGCATGTGAAAGTGTGGGATGTGACCTTTTTGTTGAATCAGTTAATGACTGTAGGGTTTGGTACTAATGATAACGTTTTATCAGAAAATTCCAATAATTTTCTTGATTAAACTTATTTAATTTTTTAATCATTTCTTCCTGCATCTCTGTCCTTTGTTTCCAATGTGCTTCTAACAGCTTGATTTCCGAGAGAACTTCAAATGTGGACTCTTTGATAAGCTCAAATTTCAAAAATTGTTCATAAATAGATTTAGTAATTTCCTTTGTTAACCTTGATACTTTTTCCGTTGCCTTGTCTGCTTGTCTTAACTGTGCTTCCCAATCCTTAAATAAAATTTCCTTGTGAAATTTATCTATTTGGGGTAGATATTTAGGTAGATCAGATTCCTTTCCTGAGTCAGATGCTTACCACTGAATGAACTTGTTAGGGTCCTGTGATTTGGCTGATTGGAAAGCCAAATGACAGTGTAACATCAAACCAGTTTTTGGAGCCCAAGGACCTAGCCTTCCTGGACTCAGAGAGGGCTCTCTCTATTTGTGTGAGGGATATCTGTTGGGTGTGGAGCCTGATTTTCTTCCTGATTCAGAGATCCTTGGTTTAGCTGTATGTATACCCCAGGAAAATTGTACACCTTTGCATGTGGGGGGGTGCAGGGGGGACTTGTCCCCACTTGATCGGGGGCCGACCCCCGGCCAAGAAGTCCGGGGACGACGGGTCCCACGGCGGGGACTCCCGGGGTAGTGCCCCGTCAAATTTTTCTTAAAATTGCCTTGTAAAAGTATGGTAATTTGCGTCAATGCAAGAAGCACCCGTTCATTAGGCGGATGATTTGTGTTAGAAGTTATGTTTAGTTTCTTTTTTTGCCTGGAAGGCAACCCCTCACTTTTATGAGGGTATTGTGTGTAATTGCCACATTATATGTGTATTATTTGAAGGCGGGAAGCCTAGATAGGGAGCGCCGAGAGAACAAAGGATTTTACAGCAGATCTGCTATAGGTTTTGTCTCTTCATTTTTTGCTGGATAATAGAAAGGAAGGACTGGCTGTTCGGGGTGGACATAGCCTAAACTGGGTGAACCACGTATATATTTGTGTCTCTCTGGTTTTTATGTGTTTTGTGTGCTTGTATTTTCCGCATATTTTATGTGTTGCATTGCTCCATAATATATAATTCTCTAACAACTAGGATCAAAGCCGAAGGTATATTTGGCTAATAAACTCGCAAGAAAGAAGGGTTCCTGGGGAAAGAAGGGTTCCTGGTTCAAGTGGGAGCAATGGCGAAAGATGTTAAGTTTAGGGTCGAGAAATTTAACAGCCAAAACTTCCCGCTGTGGAAGATGCAGATGGAATATTATCTGTATCAGAAAGATCTGTACCTACCATTGAGTAGAAAATAAAAGAAGCCATCAGCCATGACAGACGCGGAATGGAACATTCTCGATAGAAAGGCACTCGGAATAGTACGGTTGTGCCTTGCGGCATCAGTCGCCTTCAATATTTCGACGGAAACAACAACAGAGGGTTTGATGCAGACGTTGGCGAAATTATATGAAAAACCCTCGGCCCCAAACAAGGTATTTCTTATGAAATGACTATTAACCAAGTGTCGGAAGGTGAATGGATTTGAGACCATTTAAATGATTTTAATACGATTTACCAATCGGTTAAGTTCGCGGGGGTAAAATTTGATGATGAAGTTAGAGCTATGTTACTCTTGTGCTCATTGGAATGGTTTAGTAATGGCCATTAGTAACTTGCTAAATATAAAATCTAGTACTTTAAAGTTTGATAATGTTGTCGGTGCTATCCTTAGCGAGAAATACGTGAGCTTCTTTGAGTGAGACATTAGGTAATGCTTTGAGTGCAAAGTCTAGGGGAAAGAAGAATGGAAAGAGAGAGAAAGAGCTCGGGATATCGCGATAAATCAGGAAAGGCAGATCTAAGTCCCGATCGGGGATAGTGTGCTAGAAATACGAGAAAGAAAGGACACCTAAAGAAAAAAATTGTAGATCTCATAAGGAAAAGAAGAAGTGCTATGAGAAAACAATCATGAAGGAAATGTAACAGGTGATGTGTTACAATATGCTTTGATTATTTCTTTTGAAAATGTTACTGATTCTTGGGTTGTAGATTCAGGGGCTTCATTCCATGCCACACCTGATAAGAAATATTTTCATGACTATGTTCAAGGAGATTTTGGACAAGTTCATTTGGGTGATGATAAACCCTGTAAAATTGTTGGAATGTGTCTCATAAGTTAAAGTGTCTCATATCAGAAAATGGAGGTGAATATTGCAACAAATATTTTGATAGATATGATTCAAAGCATGGAATTCATAGAGAGAATATAGTTCCATGAACAGTGTGAGAAAGGATGAATAGGAAAATCATGGAGCATACAAGGTGGATGAGATTGCATGTAGGATTGCCTTTACAATTTTTGGGCGAATCTTTGTAGACAACGCTGTTATCTAATAAGCAGAGACGGCCTTCAAGTTCATTGGATGGTGGCATTCCAGAGGAAGCATGGATAGGTAAAAAGGTAAACTACTATTTTTTAAAGCCTTTTGGTTGTGAGGCCTTTGTACACATTAATAAATAAAATAGAACAAAGCTTGAGGAAAAATCAAAGAAATGTACCTTTATTGGATATGGTGTTAATTATTTTTGTTATCACTTATATGATTATGAAAATCACAAAATAATTAGGAGTAGAGTTGTAATATGAAAAGGTATTGTATAAGAATCAGTTGTGGGAAAAGAAACAAGAAAAAGAAAACAAAGAATACGTAGTTCTTGATGAAATCAAAGAAAAATTAAAGGTGCCTGTAAATAATACTAATTAATAGCCACAACAACAACCACCACAACAGCAAAAAACACCTCAAACACCTGAAAGTGGTGTTAGAAGATCTACTAGGATAAGTAGACCCCTTGAACGATACTCTCCTTTATTATATTATTAATTGTTGATTGATTCTGGTGAACCTAAATGTTATGAAGAAGCAATGCAAGTTGAAAGCAGGAAGAAGTGGGAGCTAGCCATGGAAGAAGAGATGGACTCCTTAATGCATAACCAGACTTGTGACTTAGTCAGGTTGCTTGCAGGTAAAACTAAATTGCAGAATAAATGGGTTTACGGGCTAAAGGAAGAAGATGGAGGAAAACAGAGATACAAAGATAGACTTGTGGTGAAGGGGTTGCATAAAATAAAGGTATTGATTTTGATGAAATATTTTCTCCTGTTGTTAAGAGGACTTCAATCAAAACTATTTTAAGTCTTGTAGCAACGGAAGATTTACATCTTGAGCAGTTGGATGTAAATACTGTAGGAAATTTATTTGAATAATAATGATTTATCCACCGAGATTATCCTGATCACATACTACTTCGAATTCATATACAACACATAATCTCTTCTACAATCAATCATCAATTTGCGGAAATAGAAACAGTCGCATGCGCACATGAACACAATATGTAATGGGGAAAGCTTATAGCTGAAAACCCCTCAGCTATTTTGTATATTATATGGAGAGAACATGTAACAGTACATAGCACAATACTCCTCACAAATACTCAGTACTATCTCATGAGTCTACAATCTGGCTGAGATTTGTAGCAGATTCTTTGGTTCAAAACTCACACTTAATTGCCTTGCCTCTAATGCATAAATCCGGAGTCTGTATCTATAAAGAGATCAAGAGTTCAAATCTCCTTGGCTTCAACTGCGCAATCCTCATGGGAAATCTCCTCCAATGCTTGTGCAAATCTCATGCACAACTGCTGTCGCAACTAATAGCAAACTCACCCTTTCATCTACCTCTTCCACTGGTCTCCACTGAACTGTCCATGCACTGTAGTGAACTGATGTGTTCTTGAGTTGAATAATGAGTTAATAATTAGTGAATTGAATAATATTTAATTCACTCCACTCATTACTAGTGGATTAGCTAGTTAAACTAATCACAACTAGTTCAACTAAGTTAAACCGAACACAACTCCACCAACTGTCTCATCAACTCCACCAAACTTCGCCTTTGAAGTCCTAACTCGTCGACCATGCATGAGCTCAATACCCCATGAGAAAATGTATTTCCTTAAAGCGGTTGCATGTGCCACATCCGTAGCTCAGGCGAAGTGCTCCAAGAGAGTAAGCTGTGTTTGAGTCCAAATATTATTAAGGGTAAATAATATTTGACTTCCATATTTATTAGGAGAGGCGGTCTAAAAATAGCCTTCGACCTCTTCGACCTAAAAAATAGAGTCTCATCTATTTTACCAACATGACCAATGCTCCAAGAATCTCAAACTGGAATCCCCGAACCATGCTCCATATGTCTAAAAATAGACATAGTCTAAAAATAGACTTTGCGCCAGAATTTGCCTGCTGGCCCACTTGGTGAAGGCGACTTCATTTCACCAAGCTCCATCATCTTGCTGCATTCTCAACAAAGACAAAATTTCTCCATGGAGATTTGGAGGAAGAGATATACATGCAGCAACCAGAAGGATATGAGGTCAAAGGGAAAGAAAAATTGGTGTGCAAGTTAAAGAAGAGCTTGTATGGCTTAAAACAGGCTCCAGGGCAATGGTATCTAAAATTTGACAAGTTTATGTCTAAACAAGGTTATACTAGATGTCACTCTGATCATTGTGTTTATCTAAAAAGGAAAAATGATGGCAGCTATATTATATTGTTATTGTATGTAGATGACATGCTTGTTGCAGGGTCTAACATGCAAGAAATAAATGTGCTCAAAAGAAAATTGGCAAATTCATTTGCAATGAAGGATTTGGGAGCTGTAAAACAAATCCTTGGTATGAGGATAACTAGAGACAGGAAAAATCGCAAATTAACACTGTCTCAGAATGAGTACATAGAAAAGGTGTTGAAAATATTTAATATGCAGAATGCAAAACCAGTTAGTACACCTTTTGCTAGCCATTTCAAAATTAGTAAGGAGATGTGCCTAGAGACCTAAGAAGACATGGATTATATGTCTAAAGTTCCATATGCATCAACAATTGGAAGCTTAATGTATGCAATGGTCTGCACAAGGCCTGATATTGCACATGCAGTGGGAGTTGTAAGCAGGTACATGAATAATCTAGGAAAAGAACATTGGATGGAAGTAAAATGGATTCTCAGATATTTGAGAGGTACCACAAATCAAGCATTATGCTTTGGTGGTTCAAACATTGCTCTACAAGGATATGTTGATGCAGATATGGCAGGTGACAGAGATAACAGGAGGAGCACTATAGGATATGTATTTACTGTAGGTGGAACAACTGTCAGTTGGGTTTCAAAAATCCAAAGTGTTGTTGCACTTTCAACAACAGAAGCAGAGTATGTTGCTGCTACAGAGGCTAGTAAAGAAATGATTTGGTTACAAAGGCTTATGGGTGAATTCGGTAAGAAGCATGATATGGGCATGTTATACAGTGATAGCCAAAGTTCCATTAATCTTGAAAAGAACTCAACATTTCATTCTAGGACTAAACACATACTTCTAAAGTACCATTTCATACAGTTAGTATTAGAAGATGGAGAGTTGAAGCTGGAAAAGATACACACTAGCCAGAATCCTGCAGATATGCTAAAAAAAGTTGTAACCAGGGAGAAAATGAAAATGTGCTAAGTTTAAATTGGTCTTCAAGGATGATGATGAAGAGGAGGAACAACCAGGTCCAAAGAGGAGTCATTGTCCACCAAATGAAGTAGCAATGAATTTGCTACAATTAGTCTCCAAGTGGGAGATTGTTGGGTGTGGAGCCTGATTTTCTTCCTAATTCAGAGATCCTTGTTTTAGCTGGATGTATACCCCAGGAAAATTGTACACCCTTGCACGCAGGGGGGGGGGGACTTGTCCCCCCGCTGGGTCCAAATGCACTCTCCTGCTGGGGGTTCGGGGGCCATCGGTCCCCCGGCGGGGGTTTTGGGGGCAACGCCCCCGAAGCCAAAAATAGATGTAAAATTGCCTTGTAAAAGTATAGTAATTTCTAGTTAATCTGGGCCGTTCATTAGGTGGCTGATCTGACAATAGAATTTATGTTTAGTTTAGGGTTTTTTGACCTAGAAGGCAACCCCTCGCTTTTATGAGGGTATTGTATTGCGGCTGCACATTGTATGTGTATTCTCTGAGCGGGAAACAGATAGGGAGGCTGTGAGAGAGAACAGAGGATATTACAGCGGATTTGCTGTAGGTTTTGTCTCTTCAATTTTTGCTGGATAATAGAAAGGAAGAATTGGATGTTCGGGGTGGACGTAGCCTAAACTAGGTAAACCACGTATATATGTGTCTCTCTGGTTTTTATGTGTTTTGTGTGCTTGTAATTTCCGCATATTTTATGTGTTGAATTGCTCTGTAATATATAATTTTCTGACAATATCTGTGTGTTTGCTTATTGTGTTCTTGATTTTAGGCTAGTTATGAAATAGGTTTTTGGTTTTGGTTTTTAGGTTGTGAGGGATGAACTGATCAAAGACTAAGATAGGTAAAACGATGTCAGATCAACTGGGCTATGGGGTCAAAAAGGTCAAGAAAGCTTTCAGATGGTGATACAAGGTTGTTGAAGGGCCGATTTGATTCGAGGTAAAATGGATCTTTGAGTAAAATGGAGTGAGATGGACACTAAATTTGTGAAAAAACAAAGGATTTCAAACATAAATAGTTTAATAGCTGACATAAACATGGCAGGGCTAACCATTAATCATGAGAAATGTAACTATAAATTGATCAATGCATAGAAATAAACATTCAAGCCATGCATAGAGATATATGACTCTCTAACTTTAGGAAATTGCTATCAGACTTTGGGGAAATACATTTAAGACAAAAAAACAACTCAAATCACTATGAAGGAATGCCTAAGCATATTATTTCAAGCTATTGGGCACTTTGAAAGCAATATTGCATAGTTTTAGTCAAAGGGCAAGATTAGTACAAGACCTCCTTGGTTCAACAAATGACAATCTAATTAATCAAAGAGAGGTTTCATAGGTGGAGCTATGGCTAGCCATGAGTAAGTAGGGCATACCATAAATCATACTTAGCATGCATAAAACCATAAATGAAACAAGCAAACAATATTCTTTAGTTATCAAAGAGAAATCAAGGATTCTTTAATATGACTAAGAATGAAGAAAACATAGAAGTTATAAAGAAACAGGAAATTTGAGGTGCCTCCAAGGGCATGTCTCAAATCTATTCTCTACTGTCTTATAGCAAGCAAGAACATGGAATTATGAATGAAAAATAAGAAAAAAAAACAGAGAGAGACACTATACCATTCTACCAAGTCATGGAATCCAACAACAGTCCTCTTTCATCATCCAAAAACATCCAAGAAACTATCCAAAAGCATGAGACAAGTGTTTCTTCCAAGCTTGTATAACCATATATTTCTTCTATTCATCAAGTTCAGCCTTCTTTACAATGAAATCCTTTGGAATATATAGGCCAAAGTGAGGAAAAACTCCTAGTTCAAATTGCAATCTCATTGGCCTATCCAAAATATCTGATTTTGTCCTTGAGGCTTTGCAAAGCCCAAGGCACAAAATATCTAATAAAATATCTCAAAAATGCTAAAAAAGAGAAATATATTGACTTTTCATAACTAATGATGTACAAAAATAGCTAAACGCACATGAGGAAAAGTCACTTTTGAAAGGTTCATTTTTTACAAAAATACTTAAGAAATATATTAGCAGAAAGTCCACTGACTTGCCGACAACTTTTGGAGACCTTCCCGATCCCGAAATGAGGCCTGTGATGGCTCGTTGAAAATAACTGAGTGTCTATTTTCTGAAAATTCTTAGTTTTCCCCAAAATTACCATTGAAAGTTCTCCAAAAACTGACCTCTATGTAAAAACCCAAAAAATAGGCCTTGCTGATAAATGGGGCAGAGTGTAGGAAAAGCGAGTGTTTTCCGCCATTTTGGGGGAGCAAAAAATATTCTATTGATCTGAAAATTGCTGAGTATATGCCCCTGAAATTATGGCATCCAATGATACCATTTTAATCCTTTGAAGATGCCCCAAACAGAAATGGCGATGCCCATGAGTTTTAGCCAAAAACCCAAAAATGACAAAAAACCAAAATTTGTCGAATTTCGCCCAATTTTGGCGAGCATGACCCTCAAGGGTTTTCAGAAACATGCTGTGAAGTTGAGGCCAAAATTTGGAGCTTTGAGGTGTCTTTCCTCAATTTTGGTGCCGGGTGCCTCCTTTGAGCCTCCTTGAGTTTTTCCTGTGTGGCCCTCAATTTCCGCCGGGCAAACTAATTGAGCTTCTTATAGTGCCTGGTCATCCTCCGTTGAAGGTCCAAGTCTCTATTTGCCTTCTCCAACTTCTTTTCCAAGTGATCATTAACCCTCTCAAGCCATGCTTCTCGATTGTTCTCTATCTCTTGGGTGAACAATGTAGTGAGAGGGGTAGATTGGAGAAGGGCAACTTCTTCTTCCTTTTGTTTCTCAAGGGATTTTTTGAGCCCCATGGTTCTTGGCCTCTTTCTCCTGGGATGATATTCGTCTTCAATCTCATTGAAATCACCCATGAGTTCTTCCAATCTCACTTGTGCCTTGGAGGCCTCTTTTTTGTATTTGATGGCTCGTGTCTCATGAACCACCATATGGACACTCATCTGTTTGTTTTGAATTTGAAAAAAGTGATTGAAGTTTCTAGCCCTCTCAAGATCAGTCCTCAAAGCATCAATTTGGTTTTCTATATTGATTAAGAGAGTTTCTAGGATCCAGGCTTCATTGTCGCTATCATCACTTTGGATTTGAATTATGTCGAAGTCCCTTTCCTTTTCATGGCTGCTTTCTTCTTTCTCCTTTCCCTCGCTTTGGGTGGCTCTTTTAGTCTTCCTCCTCTTGGGAAATTCGACAATGGGCTTCTTGGGCAATTTCCCCTTGCTTCGGAGGGCCCTAATAACATTTGGAGTTACAACTTTAGGAACCCTTTTCCTTGATGTCCGGGGCTTGGCCACTTTTGGAGAAGAGAGCATGGCCCCTTGCCTAGGAGAGGCAGCTAGCACATGCTCTATTGGCTCTTTGCCCTTGTTACTTTCCTCATCGTTCTTGCCACTGTCTTGAGTTTCTTCATGGATGCTTTGACTGTCCTCTTGCATTTATTTTTGAGGGCTGTCCTCCTCACTGTGTTACACTTGTTCATCATGCTTCCATTCTTCTTCATGAGTCTGCTGTTCATCATCATGTGGCTGCCTTTCCTCACTATGCTGCACCTGTTCATCATCATGCTCTTCTTCATCATGCCCTTCTTCTCCTTGCTGCTCTGCCTCACTATGTTCTTCTTCCCCTTGCTGCCCTATTTCATCATGATGCTGCTCATCATCATATTCCTCCTCTTGCTCATGCTCTTCTTCCTCATCATGCTCTTTTTCTTGTTCAATGGGAAATTTGAGCTTCTTGGGAATGGGCTTGCTTGAAGAAGGCGAAGGATGGTGAGTGGAAGGTGAAGGAGATGTATGAAATGAAGGGACAGTGGTGAAATTCAGATGTGTAATGAAAGTATCCCAAGAGATTTATTTCTTCTCAAGTTGATGAAGAATGATAACCTTGATGAGGGAGTGATGGAAGAGGCAGGTTGACTGCTGAGAAGGAGGTTTTTTCTGAACAGTGGAGGCCATTTTCTCAATACTTCTATGTAGGAAGAAAGGGAGATTTAACAATTTGGCTCTTGTAAAATGCATGAGCAATCGGACATGGTAAGCATAGACTCGGGAGAATCTTCCCTCGCAAGTGAAGTATTTAATGATTATCTTCATGAGGGGGGGCATAACTAGTCAATAGATATGAGAAGGGAAAAATGGATGGACATGAATCTCTATGCTCAGGCTTCAGAAAATGCTTGTATTTTTTTGAGTCTAGGTGGCTTTGTTTAAACCACTTCTCTCCGACATAAGGGATTTTGGTGGCCTTGGAAATGGACCTTGAAGAGAATTTGAAATCCAAGCCTTCCCGCTGAAAGTGCTTCTCTTGAAATCTCAAAGCACAAAGATGTGTCAAAGGGGCATAAATTTTCACCTCCTTCACCCTTTGAAAAAACTCTAGACACCCAACCTCATGGAAGTTAAACAGGACTGATGGATGAGAATTTACCTCTTTAGTGGAAACAGGCTCAAACCTCCTGTGAAGGCCACTTCTACTGTCTTGCCTGGTAGGAATTTTGTTTTGAATGTTCTTTGCAACACCAAGCTGTCTCAAATGGCCCTTGAAATTTTTTTCTCAACCACACCTCTATCCTCCTTATCAGTCACTGTTTTGTCTTCTTTATGTCAAACAACAAGTATTTGTCAAAATGAAACAAGCTCAAACTTATCACTGTGCTTGGGCCAATGATATTGAAAAAGAGGTAACTGTGTTTTCTTGTTTGAACAAGGATCTTTGTGGTTTGACAGAAACAAGACACCCTTCCTCCAAACAACACTCTTTTGCTATTCACTATTTTTATAGGGGTAGACAAAAAACACTCTCAACTGAATTTGCAAAATCTCTCATGACATACTCTGTTTTATGGAAATCTGGTGGCTGGACAGAGTTTACTCTTTCACCATACAAAGAGGACACTTTTGAAGTGATAGAGCATTCACATCATGATCACTATTTTCACCTTACAAACACTGTGTTCACCTTACAAACACTGCTTTCACCTTATAAACATTGTTTCACCTTAGATTTTGCAAACATAGGTTAACTTTGTTTTATCACTGATAAGACACCTTACAGCAAATTGAAAACTTCTACCACTCTGTGTTTTTGTCTTGCAATTAGTGTATGGTTTATCACTGTTCTTAAAGCTCTTAAGGTCCTTTAAGATTGTAAAATATCCACCTAACACTATAAAGGTGTGTGATAATCACAGTAATAAAAACCTCTGAGTTTGTTCAAAAACCTCACCCTCTAATCACTGTCTATCTCATAGTTTTCATATGATGGAGTGGTTTTAGGAACTATTTCATTCTCATGGAAAAACACAGCAAACACCCTTTCAATCTTTGAAATTTTCCAAGAGGAGAAGTGGAAAATACCTTGGAAATCCTTCACGAGCCTTGTTTGATCAATTGGGTAGCTTCAAAGGCGTTTTTGAAGGTGTTAGGAGGAGCGGCACGTTTTCTGGAAAGAACGCCGTGCAACAAAAAGTATTTGGGTCGGCCTTCGGGCAGTGGTGACCGGTGCTCACAGGCGCGCCGTGCCACAGTGTAAATTCTTTGTAATTTTTCCGCTGAACGCGCCGCACACTTTTCCAGGCGCGCCGCATAGGCTTTAAGCCTTAAACACTCTGCAAATTTTCTTTGAAATCTCGTTTCGGTCCAGTGAGCAGCTATGAGAGCGATTATGAACGCTTGTTTAGTTTTGAATTTTCCAAATGGGCTTTTCAACAGTCTCCCCACCCGTTTTAAAGTCAACAAGGCCAACACCTCTTTGTATTTTGCTTTTGTGAGGGTTTAGAGTTTAAAAAGGCCCCCCTTTGTCATATAAAAAACATAAATCACCTTTAACATTACAAAGGCCCATATTTTGATTTTAAGTGCTGTGGGGGCTGCTTTTAAATGACACTATATTCATGGCTCCTTTTGAATGCTTTTTCACTGTTACTATCTCTGTCCTTTAAAGGAAAAATTTCACAAAATCAGCAACCCTGTTACTGTTGGCCTAAATCTACTTCTTAAAAGAAAAATTGCTCAAAACCAAATAAATGATTATAGATGTCTCTTTTGCATGATATTTATCTTTGACTATGGGTGAAACTTAGTTGCATTTACCTGGGTTTTGCCATCATCTGTTTATCAAAAGGAACTCCTTTAAAAACCCTTCCTACAATCAAATGCAACAACAAGGTATTTTACATGTTTTCATGAAGAAAAAGGCCTTTGTTCTGTAGGTTTTAACCCTGAACAGAAATTATCTACACACGAATCTTATAACAGAAAATAAACAATAGCGAGAGCATAAAACATAAAACAGATAAACACAGAGATTTTCCCCTGGATCCCAAATCGGGACGACCAGCTTGATTTTTCATTATATTCCTTTTAGTGTTACAACACACATATATATACATGCCGAAGCATACATAAACCCCAATCCATAAACCTTGGATTAGAACATAACCGTAGGTCCCTTGACCGGATCTACAAAAATACCAGGGGCCAAAAACCATCGTACCCCAATACCATGTGCAAAACCATGCACAAAACCATGGACATGGACTACCTGCCGGAAATTAAGGACCAAAAAATTTTTGCCGGGGCGCTGCCCCGGACCTCGACAGGGGGGGCTACCGCCCCCCCTGTGACCCCCCCGTTGCGCCCAATGCAAAGGGGGGGCTATCGCCCCCCCCACGCGTGCTTATTCGTGGAAAGAATATAACACATACCCAACATGTTCGTGACAATGGCATTTTTTAATTGCTTTGAGTGTTGTTCCTGAACTTGAAACACATGCCATATCCTTTCTTACACATTGATGAACCTATGTGTCTATCTTCAAAGCCTCCTTCAGAAGCCAGGCTTAGGTTACCTTCTTTTCCATTTTGATGAGTTTTTTGAAAAAGATCTTCATGGACAGGAAGAGCAAAGCTTCTTTAAACATCAACATCACTCTTTGGCCTATGTTTAACCCAGCTCTCAACTCATAAACCTTAAATGGATTTCCACTAATTTCAACTCTGTTTTTTTTTTAAAGGAACAATGGCTAGATTTCATGCCTGTTGATCAAGGAGAAGGATCTTTAAAAACTCTTAATGAAATTACATACCTCAGCAGGGTTTGTTCATTTTGGCTTCAGATTTCCTTTGGAGAAATCTCTGATAGAAGACAAGTCAAACCTCTTTGATTATTATAGTACCACTGCTTTCCCTTTGTTTTTAACACCATTTTTCTATCCATAAGCCTTCAATTGCTTTCCCACTGCACTTAAAACCCACTTTTTAATCAGTGAAACCTATAGTGAATCTTTGAAACACCACTGCTGTGTTAGTGGTCTTCATCTATTGGAGACATGGTGTTAAACAAGTTCTTCAGGAAGTTTGCAATCATTGCTAGCTTTGTGCCCTTTAAATGAGGCCATACCTCTCTTCCTGGCGCTCTGCTTATTAGATGAAGGAGGCCTTTATCACATTACCAAACCCTCTGCTTGTAAAATGAAGGAGGTTTTCAACCAATGAACTGACCATTTGCTCATGTATGGAGGAGGTTTTCTCAGTCTTTCAACCCTCTGCTCATGTATGGAGGAGGTTTTCTTAGTGATGCCATTTCATCAACTTTCAAACAGTGTTATCTTTCCTTTCACTGCCTATTCATGCTTAAGCAAATAAAAGTGACAAATTGACAATATGCCATGAAGGGTATTTCTCTGAGACATATAATCCTGCTGTTAAAATATGTTTATGCATCTTTAGACAATCAGAGGCAGCCTGGCGAGTATCTGCAGAGCATTTCTTGTTATTCATAAGTCACTAACCTTTGACTGTGTTTGCAGGAGCTTATTGAAATAACTCTCTGTCCAGTACTTGTATCCCAGGATCAAAACCACATGAGAAGCAACTGTCTTCTCATGTTGAGTTTAATAATGTCTTCTAGAACACTGGTACACTTCTGCTCCTTAAAGAGACATTGAAACACTGTAAATCCACCTAATATCAGTTTGACCTATGGCATATGCATTGCTGAGACATCAAGGTTTGTTAGTGCGCGACTTAAGGGTGTAATCAAGCTTTATTTACAGAATAGGAAGGTCATCTATGACTGGTTGATATAAGATAGAGGTTATTTTGGCTTTAGGATAGTTTTCCAAGGAAAAATCACCTAAAGCGCCACTACGTAACTTAGGGGAGACTTCTTGGACAGATTTGAAGTATTCTCTTTGGAGCTGATGGAAACGTTTGTATGGTTGAGGCTAGATAGGGCTTGAAAATGAGGTTTTATCTCATCATGGGCTGATTGAAAAGGTAGGAGGGAAAAAATGTTTATGGGTGTTTTCTAGCTGACAAATTTGACATATTGAAAATCAGCTGCTATGAAACTTGGCTTTAACAACTAGTCATCATCAACAGGCGAAAAATATTGAGGAATAACAGTGGCTCCATTTGGGGAGGGCAGCTCCTTTTCAGGAGGTGTCCAGAATTTCAGATCTTGGTTCTTTGAAGACCAGTGACTTTATCCATTGGTGCAAATTTCTTTCTTCCTTGATGCTATTTCTGAAAATTGACAGCATGATTAGCATCAATGATATTTCTACCTACCCCACTATATTTCCTAACTTTTTTTCTTCTTTTGGGTGCATTTGGACTAGCAACCCTTTGACATAATATTTTTGAAAAATGATACTATCTAATTCTACACTTATATCCGCTGGGAGTTCAGATTAAGCTGATGAACTCCTTCATTTCTCTACCTATGCTAGATCGAGTGTCAAGGTTAAGCTGTTTGACAAGATTTTATTCTCTAATCTAAAACATGAAATTGAAAAATGACCAAATCAGGATTAGCCAGTTTGATTTGTCATGTATTCGTGGCATGAAAGACAAGCTGCACACAAATATTATTTTGCATAAAATGAAATCTAGAAAAACAAGGTTAGGATACACAATTTGTTTTTCATCCCTGCTTTCCTCTTTGGTTCTATTTTGAACATGTGGAACCAATATATTTTCCTAATCTACTCTCATTGATAAGTCAAGCTTACACAATGTTGACTATCTTTTCCTCTTACTAACTTATCAGCAAATAAATTTAAAACATGTTCAGTTATGATTAGGCCAGATAACTGAACAAGACATTTGAGCACTAGTAGCAGCATTTAGACTTGCGTGCTTTCCGAATGACTATTTTTTGAACATGGGGCTTTCTTTCTATTTTTCAAACGGCCCTATTTTTCTATTTTTCTATTGTTTTTTAATTTTCCGTTTTTGATTTATTTTCAAACAATGGTATATACAATGATTGAAAAAGTTTTAACTTAGAAATCTTGGAAATTGTGAAACTTAAGCATCCTATCTTCATAAGGATCTCCTACCACTCTTGGTCCACTCAGGTCTTGAAAAGAAAAATTTGGAAAATTTTCTCTTTCAAACATGACATAAGGATTCATGCAGGAATATCTAAACAACCTTGTATTTTCCCGCTGTACCTCTTTATACCTCTGATTTCCACTCCTTCTTTTGCTGTACATCTTTTTCAAATAGTGCAGATATTCTTTGTCATTTTTGAAGTATATGATGACATCATCAAGGTATGTCAGAATGCAGAAATTCAGAACTGGAAACATGGATTTTAGGAGCATGTTTTTGATATCCAGGGGTTTTGCAATTCTGGGTTTGAAAATGGAACTACTTCCACCATACTTGAAAAATTCTTGGAGCTGTCTGCTTTGCAAAGGAATTATTTGGCTATATCCTAAAACATTATTTTGCAAGGACACATGATTAAAAGCATTTATCATTGGTATATCATGGTATGGGGCAGGAAGGATATAGTTGCTTTCACAAGGATGTGTATTAGTATTTCTAAAATCAAAACAAATCCTATGACCAGCTGTTTTACCTTTGACTACTACTGTTTGGTCAAGATTTTTGTATTTTCTTTTGTCAAAGTTGTTTCTTGGAGTGATGGTAGTGACATAGTGCTTCTCACTGTTTTCCCTACATGAAGTAGTATTTTGCACAAGATTACAAATTCTGGCAGTTCTAAGTCTTTGGTGGAGTGGTAGAATGCTAGCTAGTTCAAATAACTCAGGTATATTTGGAATGTAGTGATCATATCCTTTCATAAGAAGTTTTTCAGACATTTTTTTTAGATTTGGAGCTGTTATGGCTACAATCAAGGTTTCATTTTAAAGGGTAGAGTTATGTGATGCCAAATCCTTAAGGTATGGTAAGAACATTAAGCTTCCCTGCCCCTGAGTTCCAAGGAGGTTTGTGATATGCAAGTCTTATAATGCCTCTGTTATGAAAAATTTCCTGATGTTACTGCTGATGTTTGCCTAAGGTTTGAGCAATTTTCTTGATGGTACATAATGGTTTGTGCTTCTTTCTCTATCCTTGTTCCAAAAGGAACAAACTCACTTTCCTCAAGACACAGCTGGTCATGGTCATGATAATATTGAACATCTAGTTCATCATAGAGAACTTGGGGAAACTGATGAGGTGGGTCTAAGTTTGTTTCAAATCCTTCTGAATGTTCTTCAATGTCCTTATCAGTGTGTAAAATAAAAGAGTTTAGATCAGAATGAAAGGAGTACATTGGGATGTTATCTGGCCTTTCCTGATTATTGACCATATATTTCATGTGCGATTCCCGATAGAGTATTCTAGTTTGGTTAAACACAGGAATAGTGGCGTAGGACATATCAAGTTGAATATTTCCCTGAAGCTTAGCTCCCCAAGTTCTGGATAAAATAATTCCATACTTGGGGGGAATGTCTGCTACCACTATGTCCATGATCAGGTGTTTTGCAGGTATTTGGGCCAAACTGAAACAAATATCTTTGATCAAGCCTAGAAATTTGACTCTACTCGAATCAAATGAGTATAAGTCTTTATATGGTCTTGTGATTTCTAGGCCTAATATTTCCATCACAAACTTCGGCATGAGATTATGCGAGGCCCCAGAGTCTAGCATGGCATTGTGTAAGATTTGGTCATGGATATTCAAACTGATGTAAAAGGGAAGAGTGGTTCCTTCTTGGAATTTCCCTTCTATTTTTGGACCAAACAACACTTCAGGAGTGTCATCAGCTAGATTAAGGGTGTTTGCATCATTTCCTATATTCAGGACCTTTAACACTTGGGATTTATAAGAGCTTTGGGCAATAAGTTCAGTGAGAGGCATGGTAATCTTTATTTTGGTGATTTCTCCCTCAAAACTGAAAGGTGCTTGTAGTTTAGATAGGTTTGCTTCAGTTTTTTCAGCCATGAATTTTTATATGTTCTGAGTTTGCTGATTTTGTTTCGAGATTTTGTTTGACACATCCATCTCGAGAATCTTTGTGGAGGTACTAGGAGCATTTGAGCCAGGACTTGTTTGAATAGCTTTATCTTTGTTTTGGTCAGTTTTCTTGACCATGATTTTGTTTCTATCCACTGCTTTCTTAAGGATGGTATCAGGGGTTTTAGTAGTGTCCGAGCTACCTTTCTTGGAGTTGTCTTGGTGTTTTCTGCTTCTAAGGTCATACTGCCTGTGAGCTTCTATGATGGCATTCTAAAAATATATGGCAGGATCTTCGGGATCTTCATAGTTGGTTTCATCCTGATTTGGAGAGAAGAACACTTGTTCTTCTTCTGTGAGGTAAACCTCACTCTCATTATTAGAGCCTATGAGGTTCAAATGATTTTCATCAATGGGTTCTATATCCCTTTCATCTTCTTCCACATAATTTTCATTAAAGGGTGGCCTAATTTGTTGGTCATTTTCCCTTGGTTTGTTTTGAGGTTGTTCCCTCCTAAAATTTTGGTTCCGGTTTCTGTTTGGAGGGTTTGGCTGGTTGTCCCTAAGAGGTGTCTTTTCACTTATCTTTTCCCACATTTTCGCCATGGATCTAACAAAGTCATCTATTCTAGGATCTAAGGAAGGGGCTGAAGTGGAGACCTCATCCCGGTATGTGACTTTCCTTTCTGATCTAGTCCTACCTTTCTTCTCTGCTAAGTTGGCTTCTGCACTTATGGCCACTTTTGCATTTCCTCTAAGGTAGGGGCATCCTTGTCTCTTAGTTGATAAGTCATGTCTGGGTCAAAGCCTTCGAGGAACTTTGCTAAGGCTGAGCCAAGTGGAGGTTTGAAGTGAGGTGGGAGGGCGTTATACACACTGTTGAACCTAGTGCAGTATCCCTGGACACTTTCCCCATTTTCCTGTTTTAGATTGTTATATTCTGACAGGATTTGAATGGGGTTCTTTCTGATTTCCCACTTATTTATGAAGGTTTGGTAGAGTTTTGGGAGGTCGTGGATGCTATTTGGAGTTAAGTTCTTAAACCATTTTTTGGCTTCTCTGCCAAGACTTTGGGCGAATATCCTCATTCTTATGGTCTCATCCTCTATTTCCATGTATTCAAAGGAATCGCTAATTCTATCTACATGTTGTTGAGCTGTGGTAGTCTCAACTCCGGTAAAGTGCGGGATTTTGGATTGATAGTAATTTTGTAAGGGAGCCAAAGGGTGTGGCAACACCAAGGGTGCATACCAGGCTGCCATGGTGGGAGCTAATGGATGATGTACCAAATGAGGGCTTGTAGGATGAGCTGAGGTGATTTGAACAGTAGTGGTTTGGATGGGTGTGGCGGATGTACTTGGGCTAGTGATCTGATTTTGAGCAGATCTGGGGTGGTAGGATCCAAAGTGATGGAGAAGCTGAAAGTCTGGAGGTGTAGTAGGCGAGGCTTCTCTACTAGGACTTTGTGGCAGATCTAGGGGCTCAAGATTGTCAAAGTTTACCTTACTTTGTGACTTGCTTCTAAAAAGGGTTTTTGCTGATTTTAAGTCAAACGGGGAATCCTGCAAGGCTGTGAGGTGTTCAGGTAATGATCTTGCTTTACGGATGGACCTATCGGTAGCTAAATTGCCAGTTTCAAAAGCTTGCCACAGAATCTTCTCTAGGTCATCTACTATGATAGGGGTATTTGGGTCTGGATGAGATCTGGTGTTGATTCTTTGTGAAGCCATATTTCAAATCTAGAGTTTAGAGAGGATGGTATTCGTGATTGTTTTGGATGGATGTCCTCTTTAGGGGTTTACTAATGTGAAGGATGGTCAAAACAAAAATGAGGATTAGTGGAGTCACCAGGTGGATTTCTGTGAGAACTATGGTCCACCACCAACACTATCAAAGATGCTCAGAAAAAGTTTTCTAGCAATCTTTGAGATGAAGACTTGCAAAGAAGAGTGATTCACTTGGTCTCAATAGTTTGTTAGGCTGTTTGGAAAAGCTAATGGTTCTATCTGCAAGATTATTTCTTTTTATCTCCTATGTTTAGGTGAAGTTTTCTGAATTGCTAAGTTATACTTAGTTTGTCACTGATTACAGGGTTTGCACCATAAGTTTTAAGTTTTGGAAAGGGTGAGTCAATAGAAAGGTATGGTTTATGAATTTTTTGGTTTTTTATGGAGTTTTTTGGCCTACTGGAGGCTAGTGGAGTTGCCAGGTGGAACTTGGTTGTTTTTTGTAAAGATGTAGCTATGGTCCACCACCAATAACTAGGGAAAAGCCAATCTGGGAATGTTTTGGGGTTTTTTGAGTTTTTATGTAGCCTATGAGGTTTGGAAGAGTTTTCTATAACTGAATCATAATTTTGCTAAGATGGTGAAGAGCTAGCTTCTACTCTTCAAACAACACTTAAGTTTTCTAAGTTGGATTGAGACTTCGGGAGTTACTAAGGAGTACTTAGATTGTCACTAACTCGGAAGGTCCCACCGTGATCGCCATTATGTTAGTGAGCGGTGGGATAAGTCAATCAGATAGTATTATTAAGGCTGCTGGAATGTTTAGGGAATCTAAGATTGTTGGTTACTCAGTGTCCCACCGTGATCGCCATTATGTTAGTGTGGCGATGAGGTGGCTGATCGGATAGTATTCTAAAATTTAGCAAAGTAGTAAGGCCTACTAGAGGCTAGTGGAGTCGCCAGGTGGATTTTAGTTGTTTTGAGAGTATATGTGTATGGTCCACCACCAATCTAGAGATATTTTTTTGGGTTTTCTGAGTTTCCTATATGTAGCCCTGAGGTTTGGAAGAGTTTCCTATAACTGAGTCATCATTTTGCTAAGATGGTGAAGGAGCTAGTTTCTACTCTTCAGAAAATACCTAAGATTTCTAATTTTGATTGAGATTTTGAGAGATCCTAAGGGATACCAAGAATGTTGTGACTCAAAGTCCCACTGTGATCGCCATTATGTTAGTGAGGTGATGAGGTGGCTGATCGGATAATATTCTAAAATTTAGCAAATTGGTAAGGCTTACTGGAGGCTAGTGGAGTCGCCAGGTGGATTTTTAGTTGTTTTGAGAGTAAATGTGTATGGTCCACCACCAATATTGATAAACACCAATCTAGAGATATTGTGGGGTTTTCTAAGTTTGATTGAGACTTCGAGAGTTGCTAAGGAGTACTTAGATTATCACTAACTCGGAAGGTCCCACCGTGATCGCCATTTATGTTAGGGTCCTGTGATTTGGCTGATTGGAAAGCCAAATGACAGTGTAACATCAAAATAGTCTTTGAATCCCAAGGACCTAGCCTTCCTAGACTCAGAGAGGGCTTTCTCTATTTGTGTGAGGGATATCTGTGTGTTTGCTTATTGTGTTCTTAATTTTAGGCTAGTTATGAAATAGGTTTTTGGTTTGGTTTTTAGGTTGTGAGGGACGAACTGATCAAAGACTAAGATAGGTAAAAAGATGTCAGATCAACTGGGCTATGGGGTCGAAAAGGTCAAGAAATATTTCAGATGGTGATACAAGGTTGTTGAAGGGCCGATTTGATTCGAGGTAAAATGGATCTTTGAGTAAAATGGAGTGAGATGGACACTAAATTTGTGAAAAAAAAAGGTTTTCAAACATAAATAGTTTAATAGCTGACATAAACATGGCAGGGCTAACCATTAATCATGAGAAATGTAACTATAAACTGATCAATGCATAGAAATAAACATTCAAGCCATGCATAGAGATATATGACTCTCTAAATTTAGGAAATGGCTATCAGACTTTGGGAAAATACATTTAAGACAAACAAACAGCTTAAATCACTATGAAGGAACGCCTAAGCATAGTATTTCAAGCTATTGGGCACTTTGAAAGAAATATTGCATAGTTTTAGGCAAAGAGCAAGAT
This sequence comes from Pinus albicaulis, assembly GCA_034641835.2. NCBI lineage: Eukaryota > Viridiplantae > Streptophyta > Pinopsida > Pinales > Pinaceae > Pinus > Pinus albicaulis. Next base: position 2,062,650,582 of record CM076575.1, read on the forward strand.
CAGTACAGGACCTCCTTGGTTCAACAAATGTCAATCTAATCAATCAAAGAGAGGTTTCATAGGTGGAGCTATGGTTAGCCATGAGTAAGCAGGGCATAGCATAAATCATACTTAGCATGCATAAAACCATAAATGAAACAAGTAAACAATATTCTTTAGTCATCAAAGAGCAATCAAAGATTCTTTAATATGACTAAGAATGAAGAAAACATAGAAGCTATAAAGAAACAGGAAATTTGAGGTGCCTCCAAGGGAATGTCTCAAATCTATTCTCTACTGTCTTATAACAAGCAAGAACATGGAATTATGAATGAAAAATAAGAAAACAAAACAGAGAGAGAGACACTATACCATTCTACCAAGTCATGGAATCCAACAACAGTCCTCTTTCATCATCCAAAAACAGCCAAGAAACTATCCAAAAGCATGAGACAAGTGTTTCTTCCAAGCTTGTATAACCATATATTTCTTCTATTCATGAAGTTCAGCCTTTTTTACAATGAAATCCTTTGGAATATATAGGCCAAAGTGAGGAAAACTTCCTAGTTCAACTTGCAATCTCATTGGCCTATCCAAAATATCTGATTTTGTTCTTGAGGCTTTGCAAAGCTCAAGGCACAAAATATCTAATAAAATATCTAAAAAATGATAAAAAAGGGAAATATATTGGCTTTTCATAACTAATCATGTACAAAAATAGCTAAACGCATATGAGGAAAAGTCACTTTTGAAAGGTTCTTTTTTTACAAAAATAATTAAGAAATATATCAGCAGAAAGTCCGCTGACTTGCCGACAACTTTTGAAGGCCTTCCCGATGTCAAAACGAGGCCCGTGATGGCTCGTTGGAAAGATCTAAGTGTATGTTTTCTTAAAATACTTAGTTTTCCCAAAAATAACCACGAGAAGTTTTCCAAAAACTAACTTGTGTGTAAAAACCCAAAAAATAGGCCTTGCTGATAAATGGGGCAGAGTGTAGAAAAAGTGAGTGTTTTCCGCCATTTTGGGGGAGAAAATGATCTTCAATTGATCTGAAAATCACTGAGTATATGCTCCTAAAATTATGGCATCCAATGATATAATTTTCATCCTTTGAAGATGCCCAAAACAGAAATGGCGATGCTCATGAGTTTTAGCCAAAAACCCAAAATTGACAAAAAACCAAAATTTGTCGAATTTCGCCCAATTTTGGCGAGCATGATCCTCAATGGTTTTCAGAAACATGCTGTGAAGCTGAGGCCAAAATTTGGAGCTTTGAGGTTTCTTTCCTCAATTTTGGTGCCAAGCGCCTCCTTTGAGCCTCCTTGAGTTTTTCCTGTGTGGCCTTCAATTTCTGCTGGGAAAATTTATTGAGCTTCTTATAGTGCCCGGTCATCCTCTGTTGAAGGTCCAAGTCTCTATTTGCCTTCTCCAACTTCTTTTACAAGTGATCATTAAACCTCTCAAGCCATGCTTCTCGATTGTTCTCTATCTCTTGGGTGAACAATGTAGCGAGAGGAGTAGATTGGAGAAGGGAAACTTCTTCTTCCTTTTGTTTCTCAAGGGCTATTTTGAGCCCCATGGATTTTGGCCTCTTTCTCCTGGGCTAATCTTCATCTTCGCTCTCATTGAACTCACCCATGAGTTCTTCCAATCTCACTTGTGCCTTGGAGGCCTATTTTTTGTATTTGATGGTCCGTGTCTCATATACCACCATATGGACACTCATCTGTTTGTTTTGAATTTGCAAAAAGTGATTGAAGTTTCTAGCCCTCTCAAGATTAGTCCTCAAAGCATCAATTTGGTTTTCTCTATTGATGAAGAGAGTTTCTAGGATTCGGGCTTCATTGTCGCTATCATCACTTTGGATTTGAATTATGTTGAAGTCCCTTTCCTTTTCATTGCTACTTTCTTCTTTCTCCTTTCCCTCGCTTTGGGTGGCTCTTTTAGTCTTCCTCCTCTTGGGAAATTCGACAATGGGCTTCTTGGGCAATTTCCCCTTGCTTCGGAGGGCCCTAGTAACATTTGGAGTTATTGCTTTAGGCACCCTTTTCCTTGATGTCCGGGTCTTGGCCACTTTTGGAGAAGAGAGCATGGCCCCTTGCCTAGGAGAGGCAGCTAGCACATGCTCTATTGGCTCTTTGCCCTTGTTACTTTCCTCATCATTCTTGCCACTATCTTGAGTTTCTTCATGGATGCCTTGACTGTCCTCTTGCATTTATTTTTGAGGGCTGTCCTCTTCACTGTGTTGCACTTGTTCATCATGCTGCCCTTCTTCTTCATGAGTCTGCTATTCATCATCATGTGGCTTCCTTTCCTCACTATGCTACACCTATTCATCATCATGCTCTTCTTCATCATGCCCTTCTTCTCCTTGCTGCTCTGCCTCACTGTGTTCTTCTTCCCCTTGCTGCCCTGTTTCATCATGATGCTGCTCATCATCATCTTCCTCCTCTTGCTCATGCTCTTCTTCCTCATCATGATCTTTTTCTTGTTCAATGGGAAATTTGAGCTTCTCGGGAATGGGCTTGCTTGAAGAAGGCGAAGGATGGTGAGTGGAAGGTGAAGGAGATGTATGAAATGAAGGGACAGTGGCGAAATTAGGATGTGTAATGAAAGTATCCCAAGAGATTTCTTTCTTCTCAAGCTGATGAAGAATGATAACCTTGATGAGGGAGTGATGGAAGAGGCAGGTTGACTGCGAAGAAGGAGGTTTTTTCTGAACAGTGGAGGCCATTTTCTCATTACTTCTATGTAGGAAGAAAGGGAGATTTAACAATTTGGCTCTTGTAAAATGCATAAGCAATCGGACATGGTAAGGATAGACTCGGGAGAATCTTCCCTCGCAAGTGAAGTATTTCATGATTATCTTCATGAGGGGGGGCATAACTAGTCAATAGATATGAGAAGGGAAAAATGGATGGACATGAATCTCTATGCTCAAGCTTCAGAAAAGGCTTGTATTGTTCTGAGTCTAGGTGGCTTTGTTTAAACTACTTCTCTCCGACATAAGGGATTTTGGTGGCCTTGGAAATGGACCTTGAAGAGAATTTGAAATCCAAGCCTGCCAGCTGAAAGTGCTTCTCTTGAAATCTCAAAGCACAAAGATGTGTCAAAGGGGAATAGCTTTTCACCTCCTGCACCCTTTGAAAAAACTCTAGACACCCAACCTCATGGAAGTTAAACAAGATTGGTGGATGAGCATTTACCTCATCAGTGGAAACAGGCTCAAACCTCCTGTGAAGGCCACTCCTACTGTCTTGCCTGGGAGGCATTTTGTTTTGAATGTTCTTTGCAACACCAAGCTGTCTCAAATGGCCCTTGAAATGTTTTTCTCAACCACACCTCTATCCTCCTTATCAGTCACTGTTTTGTCTTCTTTATGGCAAACAACAAGTATTTGTCAAAATGAAACAAACTCAATCTTATCACTGTGCTTGGGCCAATGATATTGAAAAAGAGGTAACTGTGTTTTCTTGTTTGAACAAGGATCTTTGTGTTTTGACAGAAACAAGACACCCTTCCTCCAAACAACACTCTTCTGCTATTCACTATTTTTACAGGGGTAGACAAAAAACAATCTCAACTGACTTTGCGAAATCTTTCACACCATACTCTGTTTTATGGAAATCTGGTGGCTGGACAGTGTTTGCTCTTTCACGATACAAAGAGGACACTTTTGAAGTGGCAGAGCATTCACATCATGATCACTGTTTTCACCTTACGAACACTGTGTTCACCTTACAAACACTGCTTTCACCTTATAAACACTGTTTCACGTTAGATTTTGCAGACAGAGGTTAACTTTGTTTTATCACTGTTAAGACACCTTACAACAACTTGAAAACTTCTACCACTCTGTGTTTTTGTCTTGCAATTAGTGTATGGTTTATCACTGTTCTTGAAGCTCTTAAGGTCCTTTAAGATTGCTAAAATATCCACCTAACACTGGAAAGGTGTGTGATAATCACAGTAATAAAAACCTCTGAGTTTGTTCAAAAACCTCACCCTCTAATCACTGTCTATCTCAAAGTTTTCATATGATGAAGTGGTTTTAGGCACTATTTCCTTCTCATGGAAAAACACAGCAAACACCCTTTCACTCTTTGAAATTTTCCAAGAGAAGTGGAAAATACCTTGGAAATCCTTCACGAGCCTTGTTTGATCGATTGGGCAGCTTCAAAGGTGTTAGGAGGTGCGGCACGTTTTCTGGAAAGAACGCCGTGCAACAAAAAGCAGTCTGGTCGGCCTTCGGGAAGTGGTGACCGACACTCATAGGCGCGCCGTGCCACAGTGTAAAGCCTTTGTAATTTTTCCGCTGAACGCGCCGCACGCTTTTCCAGGCATACTGCACAAGCTTTAAGCCTCAAACACTCTGCAAATTTGCTCTAAAATCTCATTTCGGTCCAGTGAGCAGCTATGAGAGTGATTGTAAACGCTTGTTGAGTTTTGAATTTGCCAAATGGGCTTTGCAACGGTATCCCCACCCCTTTTAAAGTCGGCAAGGACAACACTTCTTTGAATTTTTCTTTTGTGAGGGTTTAGAGTTTAAAAAGGCCCCCCTTTGTCATATAAAAAACATAAATCACCTTAACATTACAAAGGCCCATATTTCGATTTTAAGTGTTGTGGGGGCTGCTTTTAAATGACATTATAGTCATGGATCCTTTTGACTAGTTTTTCACTGTTACTATCTCTATCCTTTAAAGAAAAAATTTCACAAAGTCAGCAACCCTGTCACTGTTGGCCTAAATCTGATTCTTAAAATAAAAATTGCTCAAAACCAAATAAATGATTGTAGATGTCTCTTTTGCATGATATTTCTCTTTGACTGTGGGTGAAACTTAGTTGCATTTACTTGGGTTTTACCATCATCTGTTTATCAAAAGGAACTCCTTTAAAAACCCTTCCTACAATCAAATGCAACAACAAGGTATTTTACATGTTTTCATGAAGAAAAAGGCCTTTTTTCGTGACAGTGGCATTTTTTATTTTCTTTGAGTGTTGTTCCTGAAATTGAAACACATGCCATATCCTTTATTACACATTGATGAACCTATGTGTCTATTTGCAAAGCCTCCTTTAGAAGCCAGTCTTAGGTTACCTTCTTGTCCATTTTGATGAGTTTTTTGAAAAAGATCTTCATGGTTAGGAAGAGCAAAGCTTCTTTGAACATCAACATTACTCTTTGGCCTATGTTTAACCCAGCTCTCAACTCATAAACCTTGAATGGATTTCCACTAATTTCAACTCTATTTTTTTTTTAAAGGAACAATGGCTAGATTTCATGCTTGTTGATCAAGGAGAAGGATATTTGGAAACTCTTAACGAAATCACATACCTTAGCAGGGTTTGTTCATTTTGGCTTCAGATTGCCTTTGGAGGAAATCTCTGATAGAAGACAAGTCAAACCTCTTTGATTATTATAGTACCACTACTTTCCCTCTGTTTTTAACACAATTTTTCTATCCATGAGCCTTTAGTTTCTTTCCCACTGCACTTAAAACCCACTTTTCAATCAGTGAAACCTATAGTGAATCTTTGAAACACCACTGCTGTGTTAGTGGTCTTCATCTATTGGAGACAAGGTGTTAAACAAGTTCTTCAGGAAGTTTGCAATCATTGCTAGCTTTGTGCCCTTTAAATGAGGCCATACCTCTCTTCCTGGCCCTCTGCTTATTAGATGAAGGAGGCCTTTATCACATTGCCAAACCCTTTGCTTGTAAAATGAAAGAGGTTTTCAACCAATGACCTGACCATCTGCTCATGTATGGAGGAGGTTTTCTCAGTCTTTCAACCCTCTACTCATGTATGGACGAGGTATTCTTAGTGATGCCATTTCATCAACTTTCAAACAGTGTTATCTTTCCTTTCACTGCCTATTCATGCTTAAGCAAATAAAAGTGACAAATTGACAATATGCCATGAAGGGCATTTCTTTGAGACATATAATCCTGTTGTTAAAATACCTTTATGCATCTTTAGAAAATCAGAGGTAGCCTGGCCAGTATCTGCAGAGCATTTCTTGTTATTCATAAGTCACTAACCTTTAACTGTGTTTGCAGGAGCTTATTGAAATAAATCTTTATCCAGTACTTGCATCCCAGGCTCAAAACCACATGAGATGCAGCTGTCTTCTCATGTTGAGTTTAATAATGTCTTCTAGAACACTGGTACACTTCTGCTCTTTAAAGAGACATTGAAACACTGTAAATCCACCTAATATCAATTTGACCTATGGCATATGCACTGCTGAGACATCAAGGTTTGTTAGTGGCGCGACTTAAGGGGGTAATCAAGCTTTTTTTGTAGAATAGGAAGGTCATCTAGGACTGGTTGATATAAGATAGAGGTTCTTTTGGCTTTAGGATAGTTTTCCAAGGCAAAATCGCCTAAAGCGCCACTACCTAACTTAGGGGAGACTTCTAGGACAGATTTGGAGTATTCCCTTTGGAGCTGATGGACAAGTTTGTATGGCTGAGGTAGATAGGGCTTAACAATGAGGTTTTATCTCATCATGGGCTGATTGAAAAGGTAGGAGGGAAATTTTTTTTATGGGTGTTTTCTAGCTGAAAAATTTGACATATTGGAGATCAGCTACTAGAAAACTTGGCTTTAACAACTAGTCATCATCAACAGGTGAAAAATACTGATGACTGACAGAACTCATTAATATTTTTTTCAATTTTCTCACACTCAAGTCTTCTGTTAGCCACTTGTCGGATCATGATTTTACTTGAATCACATTAAGAGTTGGTAATTGAAGCTTGTTGACAAAATACTTCTTGTTGCTACTTTAGCTTTGCATTCATGTCTAGTCATTCTTTTATGAATTTCTCTAGTTGTGGCTAGATTTTTAATTTGTTCATTGCTGCTTCAAGTTGTGTTTCCTTTTCTATAAGTTGCACCTGATGCTGCAATGTTAATCTTTCAAAATCCTTTTGAAATTGAGACATTTTCAATTCCATTTGCTTGCTGGAGTTAAATTTTTCTTGCTCTAACAGTCTCTCTAACTCTTGTATTTTGTCTTCTCTTTGCTTCAGTAACAATTGAACTTTAGTGGCCCTATCGATAGTGGCAGTAGCATATGCCCCTGCAAACTGTTCTAGCTTGGTTAAATGTTCATTAGGACCAACTAGAGGATCCTTCCATAGAACGTCAACATATTCATTTGTAAGATTTGAAACTGTATCATCCATTCTTCTCCTTTTTCTTCTCTTACCTACAACCTTATGAATAGGACTGTAGAAGACATCTAGAGAAGGAATTTCTTCAATTTGTAGAACTATATTCTCTATAGGGTAGGCCAGAATGATCTCTTGATCATGATTTTTAGATACCTATTGTAGCGGAACTGCAGTTTCCACTAATTTCTGGGAATGATCTAGCATTTGAAAACTGGTAAATTGATCAATATTAGGATTTGGTTGTGATGTTTGTAGTTCCTTAGAAATATTTTCCCATTCATTCTTCAAATATTTTGGCTGAGACTTCTCTGTCTCATAAGGTGTATTTTGGCTGTGCTGAATTTCTCGGGAAGATGATCCACTTTCATTAATTCCTCCTTTCTCTTGCATTTCAATTTCTTTGATTACTTTATCAATTACCTTTTCTAGGCTCTCATTTATGTTTTCATATTCTTTATCCGAGTGATCCGAATTCTAATTGTATTGAATCATGATTAGATTTATCATGGGATTCATATTCAAACATGTCTTTGGCTTAATTATCCAAGCTAATACTTGGAGTCGGTCTGTTGACAACTTCAATAAACAATAAATGCAAAGGAATTCTTTCTAATATCTTATTTCTGTATGTTTGGAAAGCTTCAAGATCATCTTGATCGAGCTGATTGGATGCATTTTTTAGTACATCTATAAAATTTTCAATGCCTTGAAAGAAATCATCAAATCTATCTATCTCTTTCAGAAAAGGTTTCAATTTCAACTCTGTGGTGAAATTCTTAATCACATCATGGGGTCATATGGTCGATTTGGTATTACAGCGAAATTTAATAAATTAATATTTGAAACTTCCTTTAATATATGACCAATATCAAAAAGTGAAAAAGTACCGCACTGCAAAGGAAAATTAGGCCAAATGGCCTTATTGGCATCTTTGAGTTGCTTAGAAATACCACTTACTACATGCTGGTAAGCAATTTCTCTAGCAAGTAACTTGTCAGGAACATAATAGGGCAAGATGTGGGGAGAAGTATAACTCAAAAAAAATCTGACATAGGTAAAATTTTCTTTAGAAAACCATATGGAAACGGGAAAAATGTCTGTACTAGCCTCTTTGGAAATCCTAGGGGCTTTCTCATTAAATATAATCTGATGTATAGGTAGCATGAATCTACTGCAAATTTTGTAAAAAATTAAATGAAAATATGACTCCCAAAGGGAACTATTGTAAATATGGATTGGAGTGGGGTCTTAGGTTGTCCACTTCCATCCCATGGTAGGAAAAATCGAACAAAAGAAATTGCTCCCATGACATAAGCACTCATGTAAAAGGGGGGTGTTTCCCTAGAGGAAACACTTCTTTTACTTCTATACTCCATGATATTTCTGGCCAAATTATCAGGCATGATATTTGCCTAACTCAGAATTAAATAATTGATGATTGCATCAACTAATGAGACCAAATCTACGAAATTCCTAGTAGTATTTGGCTTTGCAAACAATCTACACAACAGTCCAGCAACATAGCAATAAGGGGAAGGTAATTGCGCTATCAGGAACATACCAAGATTGTCCATGTTTCAACTTGCCTTGTTCATATTTCCATTCCTTTATAACTTTCATCAGGTCTGTATGTTTCTTTGTAAAGCTTTGGACAAAAGCTTTATCATAGTTTTGCTGCGGGATGGGTAACTGGTACATTGTCCTCAAATATTCTGCTGTGAATGAACCAATATTCTCTTCCTTTAAATTCTTAAATGTCCTATCTGCTATTTTCAGGTGGTCAATTAACCTCTTAACCATATCTGTATAGGGGATAATCTTCGACTTCATTGCTACTTTGTGAAGAAATGAGCATGCAACGTCAAAATAAGACGGGTCTAAGGAAACTGATGTGTTTTCTATAGCAATTTTGGTTATTACCCTTGGCTGTTCATTCTCGAAGGGTTGGTACATTGCCTCGCATGAGGAATTGCCGCAATATTTCTTGCAGGTGGTATCTAAGAAGAAGGTTGACATGTCTGAGTTTTGAATAGCTGATGTTTGGGAAATTTCCTTTCCTTTCTTAGAAATTCCAGTTATCCTTACTCCGTTAGGCGATTTCCTGAATTCAAGCGAACAAAGAAAATTTTAGATCTAAGATGAATGGAGAGAGGGATGGAGTTAAAATGATATAATAAAAAATACGACATTCCATCATTCAAAACATGCTCGAAGTAGATATCAATCTTTCAAATATTACTCCCATTAAATGCCGTTAATCACCCATAATTCTTCCTATAAAATCTCTTACACACCTTTACGTAAAATGTATATTCTATCAATTTAAGATGTTAGATATTATATCTGGTTGATTAGATATAAATCATTTCATGCACTTGAGCAACAACTATCAATATCGCATATCACAACTCTAAATTATTACTTTGTGTTATGTTTTCCGTTATTGATAAATTTTGCGAAATGCGATCTCCACAAATCGCAAATCGCAATTTCCATATGGTAATAAAACTTGCATTTGGTTATTCGCTACAAAATGCGAAGTGCGCTAAGGAATCACGTTGATGCGCTTTATCGAATCTTTGAAGTTTTATGATTGTTGCTTTATTAATTCGTCGAGTCCAACTCATCACAACTTTTACCGAATTGTCATAAGTTGATTGTTTTTAAAGGGCACGATGTGATTTTTTTTTAAAGCGATGTTTAAAGCATTTGTAATGGGAGTTTTATATGACTCGAAAAAAGGTTGTAGCGCATATTGTAGCTCCAAAAATTATTATGTTTTAACTTATTCACTTGTAAGTTATGTGATTTGCGATTAGTGCTAAGAAATCAAAGCGAAAAGGGGAAAGAAACTTTATTTCCTAAAGTTTTTAGACTTAGGCTAAGATAAAATCAAGCTTTTAATTTTTCTAATTATTTTAAAGGGTCCCCATTTAGTGAAAGTAAATGGGTGTTTTACAGTACAACAATTGGCGATTCACTTGGGAGAACCAACTGTCTCAATTAGTTTTTTGAAATTTCTTAAAAACTTTTTCAAAATAAAAATAGTTGCAGGAATGAATTTCAGTAAATAAAATCTCACTAAGAAATAAAATCTCTCTTAATTATAATTCATAAGAATTCCTCTTTAAAAATAAAAGTATGAGTATCTAGATCAGTCTTTACTCAGTTGAAAAAGATGAAGTAGGTGGCTCTTTCAGATTAGCTTTATAAATATATACTCTTTTATCACAGGTAGAGCCTCTGATCCAATAGGAGATTTAAGCTTTTGACAGGGTTACCTTTTACCCAACAATGATTCATTGTCTCATCCAATCTTTCTTACAATCTTCAAAAATAAATTTCAACCTTATATACCTGATCTCTTTTGGAATTTGTTTTTTTTTTTTATAGATATTTGCTATTGTATTTTTATTTACTTAAAAGCCATTATCTTGGCTTGGTAACCAAATATTGACAATGCCATTTGCTAGTTGTAATTAAACTGATCAAGGTGGCTCTTGATGAGACCCCTTGTCCTCTTGATATAATCTCAAGTGATTACCCTGTTTTGGTAGGTAGTATTGGTAATGTCAGTTTAACTAGTTCCCTGTGAACATGGTAAACAAGTTCTTGATGAGACTTATTATCTTTTAAGATTTTTAGCTTAATTTTTGAATTTATTTCTAAAAATTGATAAGTTTTCCTGGATGGGGTGAATCATTGGTCCTTTTGATAATTCTGGATGATAATTTTTAGAGTTTTGAGATTTCTTATCTGTAAAAGAGTCTTTACTATGTTAATGATTCTTTTCTTGACTGATAACAGAGTAACTTATGCTTTATAAAGATGAGAGTTTATCAGAGAATAAATAACTTCAGTGAATTACATCTTTCAGTAAAATAGAATCTATTTTATATTTGAATCTTTCGATTGTTTCCTTAACAATTCTTATTTCTATAAGCGATAAATCAAATTTTTTTTTCTGAGATGTTTACTTGAAAAGCCAAAAGTCAATACTATGCAACTTTTATTTTCCTCAATAAAAGAAAATACAGTAATATATAGGGAATAGAAGGGGTTACCTCCTATGAAAAGTATTTCTTTAAAATCTTCCCATTAACAAGCAAATAATCTCTTTTGCCTGATAGATCTTGCAATAAAAATTTTGATGGGCCTATTTCCTCAATGATTTGAAATGGACCTAGCCACAGTCTTTGAAATTTGGTGTGTTTGCCTTTTTCTTCATGTGCTTTGTCCCATTTCAATACCAGATCACTAATTTGAATTTTTTTTGGAGTGACAGAAGTTGAATCAAAATAAGCTTTAACTATCTGCTGATGATGTGCATGAGTAACTTCAGCTTTTTCCCTTTCTTCTTCAAGCTTAAGAATTTGAAATTGTCTTACTTGTAAGGAAGAAGAAGGAGATTCATCAATATATTGAACTAAGGCAAGAGAAGGAATAACTACGTTGGTGGGAAGAAGAACTTATTTTCCTTAAACAAGATTGAATGGAGAAGTGCCAATAAAGGCCTTCTGAGTTATTTGGTCCGCCCAAAGAGCAAATGTTAATGACTTATGCCAATTTCGTTGGTTTTGATCAACAGTTTGTTTGACGATTCTAATAAGGTTTTTATTTGTGGATTCCGCTTTAAACCATTTCCTCGCATATAATAATTAGTAGAAAAATTAAGTTTAAAACCTGTTTTGATTTCAAATCCTATCATAGCAACTCCTGAGAAATAAGATGCATTATCGAACATTAAAGAAGCAGGTAAACCAAACCTAGTTATGATAAATTGATCAATGAAATAAATAATATTCTCAGAGTTGGCTACCTTTAGTGGAATTTCTTCCACCCATTTAGTAAAATAATATTTAGCAGTGAGAATATATTTATGCTGTTTGGAAGAGTTAGGAACAATCTCACCGATTATATCTAATCCCCATTGTTCAGATGGTTGTTCGATATTAACTGGATGTAATGGGAAGGCTGGTTTCCTTTGTCTTCCAGATGCATTTTGACAAATTTTTCATTTTATTGCATATTCATGAGAATATTTGAAAAATGTAGGCCAATAATAACCTGCATGCAGGATTTTATGTGCTGTTGTATTTCCTCCAAAATGTTCTCCAGCTGGTCCATCATGGAGTTCGTGCAAAACTTTCTCTGCTTCAGTTTTCTCTAAGCATATTCATAACACAGGATCAAAGTTTCTTCTAAACAATACGTCATTGATTATTTCATATTGCTTGGCCTTTAATCTCAAAGCACGTTTTTTTTTAAAACTTAGTTGAGTTGGGTCATATCCATTTTTCAAATAAAACTTGAGATCAACATATTGAGATTGCTCATCATTGAGGCTCACCTTTGATATTTTCACATTATTACCTAAATATGCTAACCTTCACATCTAACAATTTTAGAAGGTCTAATTTCTACATCATATTCTTGTAAAGAAGTAACCCAGTTAGACCTTTTCTCTCCTAATTCTATTTGCTTTAATAGTTGTCTAACTGCAGAGAATGGAACTATTATTTTGGTGTGATTTTTAAGGAGAAATGGCCTAAAATGTTTTATAGCTTTAAAGAAAACAAACACTTGTTTCTCAACAGATGAATAATTTAGTTCAATGCTTTGCAAATTGGAACTGAGAAATGATATTAGTGGCTCAATTTGTTGGTCATTAAGCCGTGTAAGAACAAAAACGTAAGATGTATCTAATGAGAATGTATATAAAGTAAAAGGATTAAGAAAATTGGGGGTAGTCAGCAATGGAGCATTGATAATGGATTGTTTGATTAAATCAAATGCTTCTCTTTCGTTATGTCCCCATTTAAAGACTGGATTTTCCTTAATCATGGTTTGTAAAGGTAAAACTATTTGTGAAAATTCAGGGACAAATATTTTTACAAAAACTATCTGGCCAAGGAACGACTGCATAGTTTTCATGTTATGAGGGAAAGGAATTCTTTCCCTTCGATTCTTTCAGGATCAATATAGATACCTCTCTTAGACACAATGAATCCTAAAATTTCCCCTTCATCTAAAGAAAAATATGATTTCTTTGGGTTTAATTAAATTTAATTCTTTTTACATTGCTCAAAGACTTTCCCTAGGGCATTCGCATGAATGGTTGCTTGTCTAGAAAAGATTGGAATGTCATCTAAATAAATAACCACTGATTTATTGATGAGTCCTGTAAAAGGTGTGTCCATGGCTCTTTGAAAAGTGGCACCTGCATTAATTAACCCAAATGGCATCTTTTGATAGGCATAAGTTCCCCACTTAGTCTTGAATGTAGTTTTTAATCTGTCATCTAGATGTATGAGGATTTGGTTATATCCTAAAAAATCCATCTAAAAAAGACATAAGTTTAGAACCAACTACTATTTGCACTACTTGTTCCATGGTTGGTAATGGAAAATTCTCCTTCTGACATGCTTTTTTAAAATTCCTAAAATCAATAAATATCCTAATATCACCATTTTTATTCTTGACAAGAACTAAATTTGAAACGCATTTAGAATGTCTAACTGGAAAGAAGATATTTTCTTTGAGGATCTTATTCAACTCTGTTTTTATTTTATTTTCCATATTTAGGTGAATTTTTCTCAACTTTTGCTATATAGGTTTCTCATCTGAAATCATAGGAATAGTGTGTTGAATAACAAAAGTATCATATGTTTTAAGATCAGTGTAATCCCAAACAAAAACACTTTTGTACATCCTTAATAACTTGACAATTGACAATCTTTCATTGGAAGATAGACCAAGACCTAAATTGACATTTTGAGGTTTATCATCAGTTCCGAGATTTACTAACTCAAATCTTAAGGTTGAAATTTGAGTTTTAGAGTTAGTAACTCTTTTAAACCTATGTTTTAGATCATAAAGTTCTTCTAATTTGAAAACTGACTAAGGAATTTGATTTTCATCTTATTCATCCTTTATCTGAGTGTCATGTTATTTTTCATCAAGAATTTGATTATCATAAGATCCTTCAGATGTAAGGAAATCTATGATATATGTTGGAACATGGTCCCTTAACAACTGCGAATCTTGTATAATTTTGTATTGATTAGTCTAACGTAGGGGTTTTGGGGTGGGTCAAAGCCCCTAACACATTGTAAGTGGGTCAAGGGTAGACCAAGTGTCCGCAAACCACGGTTTTCGGACCATTGGATGCGTAGGCTAAATCGCTATAAATAGATGAACCTTTTTTGAGTCATAAGTAGGAATGAATAGAGATTGATGCAAAGTATGAACAATTAGATATGTGGTAGGGTTGTCTGTGTTAGGAATCCTGATGGCTATGTGCGCGGAGATCCTCTGTCCTGTTGTGTGCAGACCCTGCTGGCTGTGTGTTGTTGGGCCGCGAATATGACCACTTTTTAACACTTATTTCATCCATTTTTACTCTTCTTTATCATGTCATTTATTATAATTTATTATATAAATCCATTTTATAATGATTTATGCTCTTATAGATGAATATTATTTATTCTCCTTTATTTTTAATAAATGGATGATTATTATGCATAATTTTATCAATGATGGTTTATTAATATATTTTGTAACAATACTCACCATTTTAGCCTTCAAGATATTTCTTAGATTGTAGATTTGATCTCCAAATCATCATCAAATATTCCAACTCAGAAATTCGCTGGAATAAGAAGTGACAGTTTTGCGGTTGTGATTCTGGGCAAATGAAGAATAATCTGGAAAATCCGGAACATGGGTTTTGTCTAGAACGGATCAAATTAACTTTTTTTAAAGAACGGTTTGCCCAAATTCGGCCTGTATTGAGAGAAACGCAGGGTTATTTGAGCACAATTTTCTCAGATTTGTTGTTGCGGCCGTCCTCCAAATCTCAGCTGCAAAGCCAAATTCGCCTTGCTCTTGTTGAAATATGGATGGAAATCTATTTTCTTGTTGATCAATTGGTTAGGAACAATCCAATATTGTTATGAGAGATCATATTTACTATTTAATTTCTCCTCTTTGTGATTATAAAAGGAGAGCATGTATTATGTATTGGGGGAGGATGGATGAGAGATGGAGAGATTTCTTGTTGTAATTATACAATTCCTCATTAACTCTCATTGATTAAACATAGATCGACTGTTTGTAAACACTGTTATGCATGATTAATACAAGAACGTGTTTCCGTTTAACTTCTTAGTTCTGTAGTAGCTCAACAGCGTTTCACCGGTGGTTGAGGGCCCGGTCCTGGTGGATCGATCCGCTGTTTGTATCTCTACCTTTTCATTATTATTGTGAGATAGTTCATATTTGATTTTATTACAGTTTGAGAGTTAATCGGTTTGCTATTTAGTTGCTTTGATATCAGTGTGTTATATTGACGAATCGTGTTGCCGTTCTTTTATTATCTAACAAGAATCTTAACACTGTATAATTTATCTTGTTAATACCTTAATAAAGCTTCGCTGTTCTATTTCCATTATGGTTTCATTCCACTTGCTGTTCCGTTTGATTGATATTCATTACAGATTGTTGTTCAATAGGATTGGTTATTCGATTCCATTAATTAGAGTTTGCTGTTCAGATTTATTAAATAGGATTCGTTGTTTAATTCCTTTAATTATAGTTGCTGTCCATTTACATTCCTGTTCATTTCTGTTGATTAATTGCAAAGAGTTTGGTTTTAAAGAGTTTTCCTAGTTTACTTTCAATAGCAGCTCTAGTTCAATTTCTATTTCCTTTTAATTACTTTAACGCAAGATCAACTGTAGAGAACACTGGTTATTGCTTCGACGTTCCCAGATTGATTGTCTTGTTTTAGTTTGATTTCAATTGCATCAATTTCTAGAGGAATGAGTTATTGCTACTGTATCCTCGATTGATGGTTGTTGAGTGAATAGATAGATTTTAAGAGCATTTGAGTTTATGTTAGATTTATTTTTCAAGCATCCATTTACTCTTGCGCTTAGAACATTGTACTACATATTGAAGAGCATTACTCTTGGATAAATTGCTGCCTCAGACAGAGTACACTCTTGAAATAAAAAGTCATTCCTGGATTGATAATTAATGTAGAATAAATAGGCGTTAAAAAGACACCTTTTATACCTCAACATTTTGGCACCGTTGCCGGGGAGAGTGTATGCCATTTAGAAAGAGTGATGCATATTTAATTTTTTTTCTTGGGAGGAATTGAGTATTGTAGTGCTCAACTTAGTGTTCCTAAATTGAGGTCATAAATTGTCAACCAGGGCTAGTAAACTGCTGAAGTGTGGTGCACTATATGTGCCTAGGTATCTGTTTCCCACTACGTTGTGTTTAGTGTTTTTCTAATGTTTTTGGGTTTTTGTGGTTTTGTATTAGAAAGGAAGAGAACTAAATGTTGGTAAAGAGAAGTTGTGGGTCACACTAAAACAGAGAAAACCTATTCTAAGCTATGTATGGCACTGAGAAAATGAAGAACTTGACAACAACTCATAACATGAACTCAATAACTCATAACATGAACTCAATCCAATTCATTCATTAGAAATATGTTGGAATAGCTTGAGAAAAGGATAAGTTTAATGCAACAAGATTCTTCTAAGTAAACAACTTACAATATTACAAAAATCCCATCCATGGCTAGAGATTTGTTGGAACACAATTTGGAAAAGATTATTTGTAGCACAGTAAGGATCCCTACTCTAAATTAACCTATGACACTGAGATTAATCCATTCTACAACTCCAAATATCATTGTTTAAACCCCATTCAAGAATTAGGAATCTTTTGGAATAGCTTTAGAAAAGAGGCAGTTTGTGAAATTATAAAAGGTTGCAGAACAGTCAAGGCCTTGAACTGATATCACTAATCCCTGTCCCTATAATAATGATGTATTAGTAGAGATTTAGAACAAGAGTAGTTTGTAAATAATGAAGGCCGTGAAGTCTAATTTTGACAACTAATAAAACTTAAAATACTGAGCTAGAATGCAAGCAATCAAACTTAAAATACAATGACCACAACTAAACATAATGCCATTAACCTAATTTGAAACACAGTGAACAGGAACTGAACTAGAGTGCCACTAATCTAACTTGAAATACAGTGAACTAGGGCGCCATTAATCTCTGGAGTATTACAAATAAACTACAATGCAACTAATCTCTAAAATACTACAACCCTTATCTTGTTCAGCATGAGTGATATTTTGGAACAATTTGTAAGAACAACACTGGTTGCAATATTCAATATGAGTGAGCATAAAAACATAAAATTGAGAACGCAACTAAACTCTGAAATGCTACAGCTAAGTCTCATTCGGTGTTAGTGGTATTTTGGAACAATTCATAGAACAGGACTGGCTGTAACATGTAATGTAAATGAGCGTAAAAACATGAAGTTAAGAAAACACAACTAAGCTCTAAAACACCACAGCTAAGTCTCACTCAATGTTAGTAATATTTTGGAATAATTCGTAAGAACAAGACTAGCTGTAACCATTGATGTAATTGAACATAAAAACGTAAAGTTCAAAAAACTATTTAAGTTGAAAATGAAACAAGGCTACAGTTACTTATCTAAACCATATGAACAAAGCTTCTCTGGTAGTAGGGGCCCTCTACCACCAGATTAGCACGCAAATCTACTCAAGATTGCCTCAGATCATGCAATGAAATCAAACTTCTTTCATTAAAGGAGGAATACTTTAAAAACAGAGTATTACGGTCTTTTGAGATCTAGCAACAAAACAAAATCTAGCTAGCTGTCTCTCGGTCTCCCGAGTCATACTTATAAGGAAATTGCATAAATACCCTTGAGAAAAATAGGGATAAGTGTCTTTCCCACTTCTAATCAAATTAAAACTCTTATTGAAGGCCTCGTACTTTACTGCAGACATCTGTAGAGTCCGTGTCCTGATAGGAAACTGCTTATTAGTTTTGATCTCTTCCACGTGCATAACCGCTTGGAGACTTTAACTCAGACTTCTTGGAGAGAAAGATATGATGGGGGAGTGTTGTGGATTTCACCCATATGTGTTTTTCCTTGCAATGACACCTGGACCCTACGTAAACATGAAGATAGCTGCAGAACAGACGACTGGCTACAGAATGCCTGTATTCTGTAGTTGAGTCTAGTAAAAAATTACTACAACAACAAAACCATGAAAATATAGCAAGTTAGTCATTGTATACATTCCTAAAGCAACTTTAATCAATCCTATTGATCATTTAAGCCTGTAATTAATAAGGGACAAAGGAAATGAAGTGGAATGTGGTGGAAGAAAAGAACATCTTTGGGGCTCAACAAGTATTAAAGACGGAAGGTAAGAACCTGTGCACCAAGAAAGAAACACACTTGTTCACTGGCCCGCTTCACAGTAGAATTGAGTGAAAGCTTAAGGTAGGAATGAATGTTTGCATTTTCTTGAATTTTAGAGGTAGAATTTTTGAAAAAAATCTTGTAATTCCACTCGAGTGGTGATGTAAGCACCACCCATTTCACTAACCAATTGACAGAAACATTGGAAGGAGGATCCTTAAAGAAACACATGAAGAACATCTTCTATTATGGTAAGGGTGAAAATGTGAAGCTGGGTTACAATTTTTGCCCTTTTTTGAGAAAAAAATTTCATTTTTTTCGGTTCTTCAACTTTCTGCAAACTATAACAATTTTTCTGTGTAGAATTTCATTTTGTGATAAAAAAAAAGTTGTGAGAAATTTTGTTAGCTTTCTATTACTTATTTTTTGAAATTTTTTTATGCAGATTTGATATGTCAACTTAGCGTTTCTTTGAGTGTGTGTTTCTTAACAATCAAAGAATTCATAAGAAGTCATGTTATGTCGCAATGCTGTATTCATTGAAAATTTGTGTTTTTGAAAAAACAAAATGTGTTACAACAATTTAGACAGAGTCTACTTTGTTTTCGTCATATTTACAAAGCCAATGGCTGCATATCATAATTACTAGAATTTTTTGAACTAGTCCAATACGAAAAACTCCGTATTTTTGATATGTTTCGTGTGGCAACAAATTTCTTAACATATAAGTTATAAAATAAAAATCTAAAAGCTACCCATTAGAGTCAACGGACCAATGTAATGCCCCATAATTTTTTCAATTTTTTTTACAATGTATTTTGGGAGATACAAAATTTTGATTTCACTGAATCACAATGACCCTCAGAAATTGTTTGCACCCATTTTATTAGAAAAATAATTAAAATTAATAAATGTTTACGAAATTCCATAAAAGTTATATTTCCTGAAAGTAGATTCAATTCTGAAAATGCTTGTCTTGATTCCGACAGTTAATTAACAACCTTTCATGGAGTTTAATCAGTCCAAAGTTGCAGAACCGTTTTCAGAGCCTAGTTTTGCGTAATTGGTGACGCGTTAGTTCGGCCAAACTATTAGTAAAAGTTCGGCCGAACTATGTTTTCCGGTTACGAGTTGTTAAAACTAATGTCTTAATAGTTCGGCCAAACTTCTTATCAAAAGTTCGGCCGAACTATATTGTAATTCTCCGTCGGCCGGAAACTTTTGTGGAGCCCCCTACAAAACACATATTTCGCGTCAATATAAATTGCCGCGAAATTATTCACAATTTTCACACATTTCGCAGTAAGAAATGGCTCACATTGCAACTTTTGAATTCCCTATAAAATATCTAGGAGGAGTGACACAAATGCACATAATTCCCCCATTGTCTCTACCAAATTTTCATGGTTTGACAAATGAAGATCTAGATACATTATTATTAGATTTTGAAGTATTTTGTAGAGGATATGATTATTGTACTAATGATCAAAGGTTGAAAGTGTTTCCTCTTACTCTAAAAGGAGCAGCTCTCTGATGGTTCATGAGCCTAGGTGGTAACTGCATCCAAATATGGGAGGACATGAAGAACATAATCTTGAAGAAGTACTAAGACTACTACAAATCCAATGAAGATATTTTCGGTATGATACAAGGGGAATATGAAAGCTTGGAGGACTATGTAGAGCGATTTCGATATAACCTTCAAAAATCAAAGCATAAGCATTTGGGAAAAGAGATCTTGAAAACACTCATTCTTAAAGGAATCAAAGATGAATTTTTAGAACTCTTAAATCTGATAGGAAAAGGTGATGTTTTTCAGTTATCATATGATGATGTTTGTGAGTTGTGCATAAGGTATTCAAGAGGAATTTCCAAGGCTGGTAAGAATTCTAGAGAAGTTTATTATTTCTTTTCCAAATTTACTACAAGAACAAGAGACATAAGAGCTGAAATCAATGTTTTATTTGGAAATTTTAAATATGATTTTATTAGCTCTCTAAATTCACAATTGAATGTTTTGCAGGTTCAGAAAAATCAATAATTTGATGAAGTGTTTGCCCTCATTACCGAAAGGAGCATCCCATAGATAGTTGTTCTTCCTTATCTAATTTGGAAGTGGCATATAAAAGAGATGTGGAAGCTGCAACAAGGTCAACATGTATGGTTCAAAACACTTCCTCTCCATTCTCTTACTTGCATAATCCATTATGGAATACTCATATGTTAGGGCAGCCATGCCAATCTCAATATAACCACCACAAATCTTGTCTACAAGTTTGGCATGGTTCATCTTATGATTGCATGACTACTCTCCCTCATCTTGTAGCACAAACACATCTTCCATCTCTTCCATAATATCTTGCTTGCCCATCAAAATTATCCACTCAACACAATCAACTACATCATCAAGAGGCTCCATTCCCTACACAATCTCCTGCTCAACTCATTCCACAGCCTCACCATAACAAACCAGTACAACATGCTTACAACGTTGAACTGAAAAATTTATCCACCCTTTCCACCCATTCTATCTCACATGCACCATTGGAGAAAACTTATACTGAGATTCAAAATGTATCAAATCCAAAAATTGTAGAGGTTATGAAAGAAAATGAGGTCTCTTCTAGCCTGCATCAAGAAGCCGTTTTAAACACTCAAGAACTTCATGATATGATGGCTACGGGAAATCAAGAAATTAAGGGATACATTGAATATTGGTTTCACTCCATTTATTGGCAGCATCATTCCATACTTCAACAATTTTTGGCACCATCTTTTCAAGGGAAGTTGGCTTCTCATACCCTAATTTTTATCAACATGCATTTTTCAAATTTGGGTATGTACATACTAGAGGCCTTATTTCTAAAATGGTTCCACTGGAAATACTCTTATACATAAACATATTCGATTCTCAAAGAAGAGTAGGATAGTGGAGAAAATAAAATAAATAAGGAAATAAAACAAACACATTTTTTTATTTTTGTAAAAATAATTGTTTCTTTGTTAAAACACGCTGTGAAATCAACATTGATGATAAATATTCTAAATTATTTGTGTATGTAGATAAATTATATTTCAAATTCTACAAACACTTATATTCATTTTTATCATCAATATGGAAAAATTTATTGAATATCATTTTTTTTGGCTTGCGGGCTTGATGAAATTTCTGAAAACACAGTTGGGATAGTCATGTTTTGGGGGACCAAAAGTGAAAATTTTAAAAACCTGTTTCTATTCTAAGTAGCCCTTGATGTATAATTACCAACCCAATTTGAATCATTTAATTTGGATTTGAAACGAAAACGTTAGAACCAAAACATTGACAAGGTGTCTAGTAGGCAGCTCAGGAACAGAGATGGGACAGTCAGGTTTTGGAGGCCTAAATGACTATATTTTTTAAAACAATTTCTAAGGTAGATTCTTCTATGAATATAGTTTACAATGAAACTTGAATCACTCAATTTTGATATCAGGAATTTATGACCAAAATACTGACTGCCTATCATAAATCAACACTCTTGAAAATTTGTTTTCTCAGCTGTTCATTAACGTATTTGACCCATCAATTATTCTTGTCTTTAAAACCTGTTTATATTGGAGATCAATAAATAAATTTAATTTAATATCCAATTTGAATCGGTTCAATATGCCATCAAACGAAAAATTTATGCGTGAAATATCAATTGTTGGTCTAAGCTAGGAAATCGAAAATGACTCTATTATGCAGGTTGTTCTAAGCAATTTGACATATCATAACATTGAATTTTTAAAATCTATTTCTATTGGAGATAAACCTTTGAATTAGCTCTCATTTGGATTTTGAATCACTCAAATTGGATGAAAAACAAAGAAGTTATGATTGAAACATTGCTGGTTAGCATTATTGGCCATTGCTCTCCCGCAGGTAATAAATTAATTTTACTTTGTCCGTGGATTTGTTCTACAAAGTAACTAATTGTTAATTTTTTTCATAATTCTTGGATTAGGGGAGCCCGCACACCTCTCTTTCTCCATGATTTAATGTTTTATTGCAGGTAGATACTCGTTTTTTGCAGTTCTTAGCAGAACAAAAAAAGTCAATTTATGGACGAACGGTTCTTGAGAGAAATTTTAGTGAAACAAGGTCATTTTATCCAATTCATTATCTAACAGATTCATAACAAAAAGAAATGAAGAATTGGTTTCTATTTGAAGATTCATGTCATTGCTGCCAAAACATTTTTCAAAAAGATCATTTTTTTTTTCCATTAACAGATTGATATTCCCTTAGGAAATAACATCATAGCTGTTGTAACTTAATAAAGTGTTGTTTCTTTTCTGATTTATTTTATGTTTTTGTGTTTCAGGTGTTGATCCCTCCAAATTGTAGTTTTCGTTCCATTTGAAATTAAACAATAAGGACCTCACCATGCAAGTTTCAGTTACAGAAGACAATTCTTCGGCAGCACCAATTCTGTAAAAAAAAAAAAAAAACTTTTTCTTGAAACCTGTACATAAAGTTTGTTTTCTTTTACTTTGCTTGTTTTTTTGTATAAAATTCTATTTCTTGAACCATTTTTATTTTTTCTATTCCTTTCCAAAGGAACAACACTTTTTCTACTTTTGCTGTGAGTGTTTTTGCTATTCCTTTCCAAAGGAACAACACTTTTGCTGTTCCTTTCGAAAGGAACAACAGTATTGTTGCGAGCGTTTTTGCTGTTCCTTTCCAAAGGAACAACACTTTTTGAGTGAAATTTTCATGACTTTTTGAAAGACAAACATACAATTTATGGAAGGATACACAAATTAGAGGTTACTGTAATTAGCGAATCAAGAGAAATTGTCATTTTTAAGAAATTGTTTTGTAGTGATAAGAAAAGGAAAGGACACAACTATCTATATCACTTTGCTGTCTTTATTTTCACTAAAACTAATATGATCGACTATCTTTATCATGTTGGTTCTTCCCTAACTCTTCACAACTCTCTTTGATTTTTATTTATTGAATAAGAATAAGGGCATACTTTCTCTATTGAGATGTTCAGACTTCTTCCACCATCCCTACTCTTAAGGAGTGTTGAGCCATCCTCTATACATAAATAGGGATGTGATACATAAAAAAAGAAGAAAAAAATCTTTATATGGTTACTAACAATTCTATGATATGGTAGATGGAGGATAGGGGGTCTCATCAAGAGCCAGCCTACCATGATCATAAGGGAGCAGTGAAGTGGCATTCCCATTATGGCCACCACGCCAGGGATATGATCAAATGGACAACTCAAAAAAAAAAAGGTCCTTGGAACAGGAGGTCTCATCACGAGCCAGCCTGCCCACCTTGCACTCCTTCCTGGTGAATGGCATTGTGATTCATCTGGTCCCCAAGCCAACACAGTGGCCTCCATCATGACATCACATAACACTTCCCTAGGCATAAATAAAGGATAATGGTTCCAACGGTGAAAAAACAACTTTGTCAAGGTTATAGACACCTGTGGGCAATAGAGCTCTGCTGATGGTATTGAAGTCATATTTTTCACAAATCAATAGTAATGATAAACTCTTTTATTATATCTTTATCTAATATCAAATGATATTATGCCCCTAAACCCTTTGTTCGGAATTGCTTATGTATGAAATTTATTTATAAATAGATCATAATGGTTTATGTGGATAATGACTGCATAAGTATTTTTTTCATCAGTTGTTCTTTTCCCTTATTTTTGAATCATTACATAAACATTTCCATATCTACTCACGATTTCAAAATATGCATTGATTTCAGTAATGTGATAATTTGTTGATCATATCATAAGTATGTATGTCTTTCCATGTTGTATAATTGCTATGCAGTACACTGCCATTTTGCCACAATATTCATACTGCATTTCTACAGAATTTTTGCTGATTGAACTTTTTGCATGCATCTTATCTGTTTCCATTCAAAACTAAAACTGTGAATTCAAGAAAATTGCATACAGAATCGTGTTTTGTTTACAGGAGAACAACAAATATGGGGGGTAAATTCTATCCACAGCATGACCACACTATTGCAACTAACAACAAAGGCTCGCGAACGCGCACAATTCTTCAGACATGATGTGCTTGCATGGCTTCCACTTTTTGCATCACTTTCAGTATCCGCTCAGCCTACATCAGCTTCAACAAAGGCCAGTCCTTACATGTCCTTCCACATTTTTTCGGAGGTAACACTTGAGGTAAAATAGCATAATTTTCTGATTTATTATGAATTTAGGAGAATTTCATGAAAATCCATTGAGCATTATTTATCATCATTCATTCCACATCTTTACCACTTCTCATTTTTTTTAGACACGTCTCATCTTTCAGTTTGGGGGAGTGTTTATTTCCTTCATTTCTTTCTTATGACCATGTCAGTAATCTTCTTTGATATTCTTATTCATTCTCAACACCTCCCTTATTCCATGTTGTTTTACACCAAGCATAGATTTCATCAGATTGTAGAATCTACCTCTCTTTGTTTTCTAGCATTGCATGAGGACATGCTAATTCTTCAGTTTGGGGGGGAGGGGGAATTGCTACACATGATGGATGTTTTCCACTTTCTTTCTCATTTAAGACATACAATTTCATTTGTATATAGTGCAGAAATTGTTTTGCATATATCTTTAAAACTATGAACTGAATTCTTGTGATTTCTAGATAACAAAGAGGTATCATTAAAATACACAAATCCAGATAATTTCATGCTAAATTAGTTCATAAAATTTCAAAAATTATGCACTATCACCTACAACCATTTTGTTTATATCTCGTGATCCGTGCATCAAAACGATCTGATTTTTGAGAAAATGGTTAATGAAGTTTGTTGTTACTTATGTCACATTTTTCTGCAAATTCATATACATATAGTTGAACATCAACTGTAAAAATTGTTACGCCTTTATCAAGATTGCTAAAATTGAATATTCATTATTTGAGAAAAATTCATTTGTTCCATCCATTTCATGAGTTGGGATGAACAATTTTTGCTTGGTTAACACATGGGTTTTGTCTTTAGGTTGCATGAGGACATGCAATATATTCAGTTCTAGATTGCATGAGGACATGCAATATATTCAGTTTGGGGGTATGTTGAGCCGTGAATATGACCACTTTTTAACACTTATTTCATCCATTTTTACTCTTCTTTATCATGTCATTTATTATAATTTATTATATAAATCCCTTTTATAATGATTTATGCTCTTATGGATGAATATTATTTCTTCTCCTTTATTTTTAATAAATGGATGATTATTATGCATAATTTTATCAATGATGGTTTATTAATATATTTTGTAACAGTACTCACCATTTTAGCCTCCAAGATATTTCCTAGATTGCAGATCTGATCTCCAAATCATCATCAAATATTCCAACTCAGAAATTCGCTGGAATAAGAAGTGACAGTTTTGCGGTTGAGATTTTGGGCAAATGAAGAAGAATATGGAAAATATGGAACATGAGTTTTGTCTAGAACGGACCAAATTAACTTTTTTAAAAGAGCGGTTTGCCCAAATTCGTCCTGTATTGAGAGAAATGCAGGGTTCTTTGAGAAAAATTTTCTTATATTTGTTGTTACGGTCGTCCTCCAAATCTCAGCTACAAAGCCAAATTCGCCTTTCTCTTGTTGAAAGATGGATGGAAATCTATTTTCTTGTTGATCAATTGGTTAGAAACAATCCAATATTGTTATGAGAGATCATATTTACTATTTAATTTCTTCTCTTTGTGATTATAAAAGGAGAGCATGTATTACGTATTGCGGGAGAATGGATGAGAGATGGAGAGATTTCTTGTTGTAATTATACAATTCCTCGTTGAATCTCATTGATTAAACAGAGATCGACTGTTTTTAAATGCTGTTATGCATGATTAATACAAGAACGTGTTGCCGTTTAACTTCTTAGTTCTGTAGTAGCTCAGCGGCGTTTCACCGGTGGTTGAGGGCCCGAACCTGGTGGATCGATCCATTGTTTGTATCTCTACCTTTTCATTATTTTTGTGAGATAGTTCATAATTGCTTTTATTACAGTTTGCGAGTTAATCAGTTTGCTGTTTAATTTCTTTGAATCAATGTGTTATATTGACGAATCGTGTTGTTGTTCTTTTATTATTTAACAAGAATCTCAACACTGTATAATTTATCTTGTTAATACCTTAATAAAGCTTCGATGTTCTATTTCCATTATGGTTTCATTCCACTAGTTGTTCCGTTTGATTGATATTCATTACAGATTGTTGTTCAATAGGATTGGTTATTTGATTCCATTAATTAGAGTTTGCTGTTTAGATTTATTAAATAGGATTCGTTATTTACTTCCTTTAATTACAGTTGCTGTCCATTTACATTGCTGTTCATTTCTGTTTATTAATTGCAAAGAGTTCGGTTTTAAAGATTTTTCCTAGTTTACTTTCAATAGCAGCTCTAGTTCAATTTCTATTTCCTTTTAATTGCTTTAACGCAGGATCATCAACTATAGAGAACACTGGTTATTGCTTCCACGTTCCCAGATTGATTGTCTTGTTTCAGTTTGATTTCAATTGCATCAATTTATAGAGGAATGAGTTATTGCTACTGTATCCTCGACTGATGGTTGTTGAGTGAATAGATAGATTTTAAGAGCATTTGAGTTTATGTTAAATTTATTTTTCAAGCATCCATTTACTCTTGCATTTAGAACACTGTACTACATATTGAAGAGCATTACTCTTGGATAAATTGCTGCCTCAGATAGAGTACACTCCTGAAATAAAAAGTCGTTCCTGGATTGATAATTAATGTAGGATAAATAGGCGTTAAAAAGACACCTTTTATACCTCAACATGTGTGTAGGTGGTAATTTGGGGAATGCAAGAGGATTTTTGGGTAATGATATAGATGTGCGAAAGTATTGTGGATATCTAATGTTATCTGAATCTGTCCTGTTATGGTTGATGCAGACTTGAGTTATATAATGATGTATCTGTTAGTAAGTTGTGAACTGTCTATGTTATGTTAAATGTATCTATGATCTGTTAATCCGCTA
The DNA here is from genome assembly GCA_034641835.2 of Pinus albicaulis. Taxonomy (NCBI): domain Eukaryota; kingdom Viridiplantae; phylum Streptophyta; class Pinopsida; order Pinales; family Pinaceae; genus Pinus; species Pinus albicaulis. The sequence goes on from CM076575.1 coordinate 2,062,678,055, forward strand.
CAAATATACTGTTATGTGATTATAGCTGATAGTACACACATGGATGCGAGCCTGTTGTTTAGATCTGATAACTGTATTCTGGTTAATTATTGAAACTCCTGCGAACGACCTCTGGTTGTATAGATTTGATAGTTGCAGACCAGCTTGACTTCCTTGCTCTCTCCCAGGGTGCGGAAACCTGGTTCCAGCACCTTCCCATACTACTTCGGGTGAGACTTTGGCCTGCACAAGTAGGTCACTACCGAAAGGGCCAGTAGTATAGGGGTTTTTTGGAAAACCTTAACCTCCGAACCTGGGTCAGGACCCCTCGAGCCAACAAATGGTTCCATTGCCGAGACTAGGAGCATTTTGAGAGAGATTGGGTAACATCAAGACTATATTAGAAACATAAGAAGAATCAACAAAGAGTTTGAAGCAAGAATTCATAGGGAGAGAACTCACTCCCTTCAGAAGACGAGATGGCCTCACACATGAAGCTACCTAATTTCAAAGGTGAGGGTGATGAGGACATGGATCGATTCTGGATTGTCGAAGGATCGGCATGGACTGCGCAGAACATAGCAGGCGATGCGGTGAAACGGGTGTAGTTATCCATTACTTTTGAGGGGAGAGCCTTGGATTGGTACATGGGATACATTGATCAACATGCGAATGCGACTATTGAGGAAATCAAGAATTCATTAAAGCAACAGTTCAAGAAACCTAAGTCCTACTCTCAGATAGTGAACGACTTGAAAGAAATCAAGCAAGGACCATTTGAGTCCATGTGGGAAGAAAATCAATGATTAAATAAGGTGATCAGAGAAGGAGGATTCCAATATGATGACAGGCAACACACGGAGTGGTTCATTGCCATCTTGCTGCCCCACCTGCGCGTACCTATGGGTCACTAAGGCATTGAAACATAGGAGAAGGCCTTGGAGGTTGCCATGAAACTAGAAGTTGCGCCAAGAGATGATACCCAGTTAGGAGTACAGCAGATACGAGGCTAGCTAGAAGAAATGCACATGGAGATTCATAATCTACGCAAGGAGCGAGGGATGGAGGCTAGCCATGAAAGATGGTGCATATGATGCAGGGTGAATGGCCACACCAAAGATAACTGCCAACCACTTGCAGACTACATCCAGGCTGGGGGACCCAGCCCACTGCGCCCTGGGGACGCTGCAGGGCCAAGTGGGCCAACGCTATGGTGCGATGACTGCCGTGTTGCTGGGCTACACGATACCAACCACTGCCCCCACCTTGACGCATATATCTCAGAAGTAAAATGACAGTGGTGTAGATTTTGTAGGTCTGTAGGACATGACGAACATAACTGCCAAACATATGATCTGATGATCGACTGGGGAGACCTATATAGGGTACAGTCATACCCCGCATCGCCTAGATCCTCCACAGGTATAGGAGGCTCCCCAGCCAGGGGCAGGGGAGGGGGGTGAGGAGGAAGCGCAGGAACGGGTAGAGGCCAAATAATCTGCTATAATTGTGGGAAAATAGGTCACTTTGCAAGGGGCTACATGAACCCAACTCGATAGTCCTGAAAATATTGCAGATCGCTGGACCATGTGGTTGAAGATTTCTCGATTTTGATAGCCAAGATGCAGGAGAAGAAACCTACACCAATGAAGAACATACAAAGGGTCAAGGTAGAACCACGAAGTGAAGAACCAAGTATTAATGTTATAACCCGCAGCGGTATAGCCACCGGCGGGGCTGCGGAAAAGCTGAGGTAGAACCTCTTATCCGTAAAGCAACCGATAAACAAGAAGGGTTGGACTTACCAAAAGAAAGGGAAACTTTTGTCACAGCTCACCAAGGCTTTGCCAATGCTGGGACACCTACCCTTCCAACACTTGCGCACCTTAGAGGAGATGATGAAGTTAAATCATTCCTGCAGGCGTGTATGAAGTTGTTGCGCAATCAACGGGCCGTATAAAACCTCAAAACCTTGATAGATAGCTACGCAGGAAATACAACCCTAGCTATGGAAATTAAGGATGTGCACAAATTATATAAGCACAAGAGGCACATTGGTCAGGAGATGCGATTGACCGCATAGATCGATGATTATGAGATGGAGCAAGTTATTCTAGACTTGGGATTTGATGCGAATGTACTACCCAAATAGGCTTGGCAGTGAATGGGAGAACCTAAATTGGAATGGTCTACTATCTAGCTACACATGGCTAATCAACAGAATATCATACCATTGGGGAGATTGTCAAATATGGTCATAGATATCGCTGGGGCTAAGGTACGAGCTGACTTTGAAGTCATTTAGATTGTAGAAGATGTAGACGCTTACCCAACGCTTCGGGATTGGATCGGGCCATTGATATGGGTGGAATTATCAACTTGAAGAAATGAAGCATGGTGTTTGAAAGAGAGGGAACTCGGGTGATCGTACCACTAGACCCTACAGAAGGAGAAAGATATACTGAGCTAGTGAAAATTTCCAAGGACTTACGATGCATCTCCGCCAAGGTAAGAGAACTACGCTATTTTGATGGCTCTGGTAGTATAAAGGAATTTATGCATACATTCAAAGTTGAGGTCTCAAGAGAACAAAGGCTATGGGCTCTTAATCTGGCTATGTGTGCAAGATGGTGGGAGGCACATAAGGAGGTGTTCCACGACTGGGAGGAATGTCGGGACATGATAATCCTGTGATTTGATGCCCTGGTTGAGGTACGTGTCAAGAAGTTCCTTGGCCCAAGGGACCCATGCGAACATTTGTCTTCTTGGATGGGAAAATGGCATGACCAAACTCCGAAGGAATGGGTTCATTTGTTTATTCATGCATTGGGACTGATCCCTACGACATGGTATTTGGATGCAGAGCTACATCAACGCACCTGCCATTGGGAAACCTTGAAGGAAGAATTCATTGGTACTTTTTGGCTAATAGGGGGCTCGGAGGCACTTGATGAAGCTATGCAAGACATAGATGCATTCGTGTTTGGGGAATCCATCTCCTCTGCAGAAATTTGGGTGCCGACATGGGAAATGCAGATGTAGGACATTATCAATTGTAGCAATATAACTATAGAAGAATGTGATGAGAATCTGCGTAATATATCTATCCCAGAATCAGAGGGGGAACACACAGTTGCGGGGCCCTCACTACAGACTGTGGATGTAACAAAACCCATGAAACTACGGGAAGTCAACATTGGCACAACAGAGCAGCCTAAGTTGGCTAAGATTGGTGACTACTAGGATGATGACACTATAAGCAAGGTGGCTGAATTACTCACAGAATACCAAGACTTATTCCCAACCAAATTTTTGGAGCTCAAAGGGATTACAAGGTACCTGGGAGTGATGCGCATCACATTAAAATCGGATGCGCGACCAATAAAGTAGCGACCTTACCGATTGAATCCTAAGTATAAAGAAAAGGTTAAGGAGGAACTGGATAAAATTCTCATCATAGGTATTATCGAGCCAGTGGAGCAGTCAAATTGGGTAAGTCCGATGGTAGTTCAGGAAAAGAAAGCTAAAGGAGAAATCCAGATCTGTGTGGACTTATGCAAGTTAAATGACGCTTGCGTACATGACCCCTTTTCGACACCATTTTCCAATGAAATACCGGATAGTGTGGGAGGCCAGGAAGCATATTCGTTCACCGATGGGTTCTCCGGATATCACCAAATCCTAATTACACCAAAATATCACAACAAGACTACATTTTCCATAGAATGGGGATTTTTCCAGTATACAGTCATGCCGTTTGGACTCAAGAATGCCCCTGCTATCTTCTCACGGGTCGTTGTTGCAGTATTCAAAGAATTCATCCACAAATTTCTCGAAGTATATTTTGATGACTGGGCTGTCTTCGGCTTGGTAAAGATGCACGTTTCAAACCTGCACATGATGTTGGATGCCTGCTGAAAACAAAAAATTTCCCTGAACATTAAAAAGTGTATCTTCTGCGTACCCTTCAGGATCTTGCTTGGACATATAGTTTTCCAACAGGGGCTAGTGGTGGAACCTGTGAAGGTTGCAGTTATCATCAACTTAGCTGTATCTACAAATGAGAAACAGCTGTGTTCGATCCTTGGATATACGACCTAATACATAAAATTTATTCAAGGATACACATTGATCACAACACCGTTGGAGAAGCTGCTTAAGAAAGATGTGTCATTTTTTTGGGATGACGAATGCCAGAAGAGCTTTGAGCTACTCAAAGAAAAAATGGTCTCTGCACCTATCCTTATCTTCCTTGATTGGGCAAAGGAATTCCATGTTCATGTCAATGCTTCAAGGATTGCCCTTGGAGCTGTCCGTACGCTGCCTGGTGCCAGAGATATTGATCACCCTATCACATTTTCTAGTCGGAAACTCCCAAGTGCGGAGTGTAATTATGCCACTACGGAGAGGGAAGGGTTGGCCATGGTTTATGTGCTACAAAAGTATCAACACTATCTGTTAGGAGGACACTTTAAAATGTTTACAGATCACTCAGCTTTAAAGTACCTAGTGAACAAGCCTGTGTTGGGGGGGAAAGCTGCAGATTTCTGCTCCTGCTTCAAGAATACAATTTCGAAATCATAGTCAAACCAGGGAAGTTGAATGCTGGGCTGGATCACTTATCCTGAATTGAGATAGGTGAAGAACCTACTAGCTTGGAGGAAGGGTTGCCTGACATGAAGATGTTCGCCATTAGAGTCATTGATGTGCACTTTGATGATATCATCCAGTTCCTAACTACAGGAATGACAACTGCAGAATATTCAGTACAACAAAAGAAGGAGCTGGTTACTTAGGCAACAAATTTTACCATCATCGCAGGTCAATTGTATAAAATAGGCACTGATGAAGTGCTGCGTAGGTACGTTCTGGAGCATGAACGACATGATATCTTGGCAAAATCTCATGATGGAATCGTAGGGGGTCACTACGCAGGCAAGGCAATGACGCACAAGATTTTACGGGCTGGACTATGGTGGCCTACCCTCCATAGTGACTCTCATGACTATTGTAAAGCCTGCGATACGTGTCAACAGACGGGGAAGTCATCATGAAGAGATGAAATTCCATTACAACCGCAAGTAGCATTACAAGCCTTTGACAAATGGGCCATTAATTTTGTGGGACCCATCAACCCACCAGGGAAAAAGACAGGTGCGTGCTACATAATTATTGCCACTGATTATGTAACCAGGTGGGCCGACGCACAAGCGGTAAAGGACTATATGGAAAATACCGCTGCGCACTTCATCTTTGAGTAGATTCTAACTCGATTTATATGTCCAAAGATCCTTATGAGCGATCGAGGTACACACTTTGTTAATGAAACAATCCAAGCATTGACTAAAGGGTTCCGGATCCATCATGCAAAAAGCACCCCATATCATCCACAGGCAAACAGAGTGGTAGAAGATTTTAATAAGATTTTGGAGCAAGCACTGACTACGGTCTACAATGCTGATCGTAGCGATTGGGACATACGCATCCCATCGGTTCTTTGGGCCTACTAGACGACCTGCAAAAAACTGACAGGGAAAACCCCATTCTGGCTGGTCTGTGGCAAGGAGGCCATTATGCCAATGGGGTATATTTTTCCCAGTTCGCGTATTGCAGCATTTACAAACATGGCAGAACCTGACGTTATGGAGGAGAGTTTAGCACAACCTATGGCTTTGGAGGAATATCGTTTTATTGCTAATTTCCATCAGCAGGTTCAGAAGACCTGCGATAAGGCCTGACATGATTGACATATTCACTAGAAGACATTCGCAGAAGGTGACCTGGTCCTCCTATATGATAGCCAGTTTGCGAAACATCCATGGAAGTTCCTACATCACTGGCTTGGTCCCCATACAATCAAGGAAATCATGAATGGTGGAGTTGTAAGGCTAGTCACCGTGCGCGACGATATGCTCCCCAGATATATCAATGGTACTCGGCACAAACCATATCGGGTCAAATGAATATATGGCCAGAGTAGTTATATAGGGTGGGATCGGTCTACCATAACACTTGAATATGATCAGGGTACGCATGAAAGGTGGCCCAGAGTGGCGAGTAGAGGGCGCAGGTGTCTGTTCAAAACCCAGCAGGTGGGCTGGGAGTCTTGGGCTGTGCTGGGCACGTGGGAGGTGCAAGAACTAGCCGTTGGGACAGTGGAATAGTGTAAAAAGCTCAAGTTACTGTTGACAGGAGCGGGTGGCCGACGTTTAATGAAGCGATCTCTTGAAATTGTGTACCGTTTATCTGATGGCAAGTTTCCATTACAATTCACTTGACCATTAGTAACTCTTTGGGATTATAAAGGTGGAAGGATCGGTCGGATGAGGTTTCCGTATCTTTTGTCTTGTCTGTGCTCCATGGGATTATGCTTTAGGATCATCTGGGTCTACTATACATCTTTCATGTCTAAACCGTCTACCCCTTCTGAGAGAAACCACCTGGGGTTGGGATTCATTTTCCACCCCAGAATGATGACCACCGACTTGGCGATAGCCTCGATAGAGCCAGCAGTCGAGGAGGTCGTCCAGATCGCATCAGGGGCCACAAAAATTGTCTCCACTCCACTTATGACAACAAAGAAAGGAAAATAGAAAGTGCAAGGGTCTGGGAAGCCTGCCAAAGAGGCTGGGATAAAATCTTGCACTTCTCCCCGCAATATGAAGCCACCACAGAAGATGGACCTAGTTGACTTACCTAAACCAGCAGGCCACCCTTTATCTGATCAGGAAAAGGCCCAGGTCGCCCAACCAGTCAAGTGGTTGCCCCCATTTTTTCAACCTCCCTGACCCTCGACCCTCGACCCGTACACTGAAGAACCTCGATGGCCTGGTCACCTACCTACAACTGCCGCTGACCCCGAGCGGGGTCCCCTTCATTGGTGAATCCTTCGGCAAACTTAATGAGGTAAAGTTCAACGATCATGACTTAGCTAACTATGAGGCCTTTCCATAGCTAGCCCCTGAGTTCTACCTGGAATGAATATTGGAAGATGATGGGGTACAGGCTGTCCCTATGCGCTGGGTGTGCGGGTTGGATGGTGCTAGGTTGTTGAACCTGCTTAGAATGCCGCATTTTGGCCACTACAACATTACAGATCATGTGGTCTGTCAACTGATTGCTTTAGCTCATGATGGTAGCTTATGGATTTGAGATTGCATCCCTATTGATGCTGCACTAATTCACCAAATTATTGGCCTCCCCATGGAAGGACCTGACCTAATGCTGAGGGTGGGTAAGAATTATGAATAAAATATTACCGACGGTGTGCTCGAGGATTACCATGTCCTACGAAATACTTTGGGATTCATGATCAATACCATCAACGACCCATGTACGCAGATGGGTACATTGTTGCTCACATACAAGCTAATGCATAAATTCCAGGCTGCCACCATATCTGCATATGTTTTTCAGTTGGTAGGACAATGCGAAAAGGGAGTATGCTTTAATTGGGCCCAACACTTATGTAACAAACTTTTGACCAATATCCGCAAGGCCTAGGATCAGGGGCGCCCATTTTGTTACTCTAGCTGTTGCTGTTTATTGCGTTGGTCGCATGGGAAGCACCAAAGGAAGCATCCCTCCTCGAGACCACCCTAGAAATGTGCGAAGGAGCACACTACGCCAACTTGTGGGACTCCAAGGACGCGTAGTGTATCGAGGACAATCAGGTATTTTGGGTTCTATTTCAATGATGCTTGGCAGCCACTATCAACTCCCGCGCATGCCTATCTCCAGAAGTATATGACAAATACCAATCCATTGCAGCGTTTCAGGTCACCCTGCATCACATCCACATCAGAGTGCGCAACGATAAAATCTGGGTCTCACTCCCATATATGGCTGCAGACGATGATATTGATCTCATTATCGCTACTTGGTCCCCACAGTCGCAGGTTGGGTTCAAAACTGGTACAACAGGAACTTCAAGAGCAAAGATTCCCCTGATCACCGCAGCCAAAGGAATTGGCAGATAAAACAACCACACAAGGAAGATGGGAACTTCGGGTCCTTGAAGGATTTGCAGCTAGATAGAAATATGAAGAAGGGTGCGGCAGTACCCTCACAGAAGGCGTCACAGACACACGGCAATACAAAAAACCAGGAGCCGGGGGATGCTACCTCCTCTGGAGGAACAAAACGAATGGGTGCAACAGCTAAGGGGCCATGCAAGAGGCAGCGCTCACAATGAATAGGACGTGAGGAAACAGTTACAGTCACGGCAGGAGACCTGGAACAAATTTCCGATATAGTCACCTTGGCCACGGAGGACAAGTGGCTTACCTTGGAAAAGTAGCAGCAAGTTGTGGTTGCTGCACTTCAGGTCGAGTTTCGGGACTTGAAAATGAAGACAGACACACTACAAACTAGTGTGGTCCAGGTCCGCTCGACCCTTGTTGCAGAGGAAAGCCACCTTTTCCTGCTACCCGGGGCAACCCTTACAGTTAGTCCACCCGACATCAAAACACGAGTACAGGCCTACGCAAAGGTCCAAATAGATTTGGAAAGATTGCCCCATGATTCACTGCAGGCATTGCATAGATCACTGTTTCAAGAAATACACCACAGGCACCATTAGGTCCACCAACGGCTCTATGTAGCAAAACAAAACATTAATGAATAGACAATTGAGGTAACTAGGTTACAGGCTGCGCACACGAAGTTGGAGCATCTAATTGGCCGACTTTACGTAGATGTTCCCGCAGAGATCCCGACATCACCTACCCCTCAGGAAAAAGTAGAAAGACTGGTCGTAGCCTTGAGAGCCTCCCAGAAATAATTCCAGGTCATCAAAGCTTATATGGAAGAGAAAATTACAAAATTACAGGCCAAGTTGCAGCTAGAAACACCTCCGGAGGTCAGGGCCTAGCGAGCTACGCTGGTTACAGCCGCCATGAACGTAATCACATGCCACATTACTCAGGGTGCCCTATTATTGGGCACATGGATGCAGCTATGGATTAAGCATAGCGTGATACTCCTGTGCAAACTTAGTCAAACACTGTGCCAGAAGGAAGTGGAGTTCGATCAAATGGAGGCTACCTTGACTACACTAGTCCCAGCCCAGCGCTTGGCTTGACTGTGCTCCAACCAGGCCCTCAAAGACGAAATAGAAGCCTTTCGACAATGGAAGCAGACGCTGAGCGATCACCTCAAACCATGGTGGACGAGGCCCTCAAGCTATCCCACGATGTGGATATTGTAGTGAAACAATTGAACCTGACGTTGGAAAGTGTCACAGCCGCTACAGAAGGCCCAAACTCACAGAAGTTGGTAGAGATAGCTCAGACTGCCACTGCGCAAAGCGACGGGGTGCTTCCTCCACTAATCGTGGCCGTCACGTAGCTTCAAATGTAGATGGAGGACCCACGACCATTGTGACTCGGGACGAGTCACAACATTGTGTTAGGGGACTATTGGAATATGGTCCCTTAACAACTACGAATCTTGTATAATTTTGTATTGATTAGTCTAACGTAGGGGTTTTGGGGTGGGTCAAAGCCCATAACGCATTGTAAAGGGGTCAAGGGTAGACCAAGAGTCCACAAACTGCGGTTTGCGAACCATTGGATGTGTAGAAAATCATTATAAATAGATGAACCTTTTTTGAGTCATAGGTAGGAATGAATAGAGATTGATGCGAAGTACAAACTGTTAGATCTGTGGTAGGGTTGTTTGAGTTAGGACTCCTACTGGCTGTGTGTGCGGAGATCCACTGTCCTACTATGTGCGGACCCTACTGGCTGTGTGCATAGGTGGTAATTTGGGGAATGTAAGAGGATTTTTGGGTAATGATATAGATGTGCGGAAGTATTGTGGATATCTGATGTTATTTGAATATGTCCTGTTATGGTTGACGCAGACTTGAGTTATGTGATGATGTACCTATTAGTAAGTTTTGAACTGTCTATGTTAGGGTAAATGTATCTGTGATCTATTAATCCACTGCAAATATATTGTTTTGCGATTATAGCTGATAGTACGCACGTGGATGCGAGCCTGTTGTTTAGATCTGATAACTGTATTATGGCTAATTATTGAAACTCCTATGAACGACCTCTGGCTATATAGATTTGATAGTTGCAGATCGGCTTGACTCACCTGCTCTCTCCCATGGTGCAGAAACCTAGTTCCAACACCCTCCCATACTGCTTTGGGTGAGACTTTGGCCTGCACAAGTAGGTCACTGACGAAAGGGCCAGTAGTATAGGGGTTTGTTGGCAAACCTTAACCTCCGAACTTGGGTCAAGACCCCTAGAGCCAACAATATATGAATCATTATTAAATACTCTCCAATATTGTCAGGAGCAAATGGTCTAAAAATCAATTCAATTGAAAATATATCTGGACTAAATTCTTGAGATATAATTAATTTCGATGCTACATTAGCCAATAAATCTGCACTAGAAATTTTTATTCTAGGTACGAAAGAAATATTGAAAGCTAAGAAAGGAGTACTCAATTCCTGGACTAATGATTGGTAATGCTTTAAATGTCCAAAATTACAATGAATGGTATTTCTTACATGTTTGACAATGATTTCCGAGTCTCCTAGAACTTTCAGATATTTTAGGTTGAGATCAATTGCTTTGTACATACCTTGGATTAATACTTCGTATTTTGCTATATTTTTTGTGCAATTGAATTCAAGTCTACAGGCTAACATGGTTTTTTCTCCTTTTGAGCTTATTAAAATACACTTAGCTCCTCCACCATCTTCTGATTTAGAACCATCAAAATAAAGAATCCAAAATAAATAATTAACTATTGGTTTGTCTACAAAATTTTTACATTTAGAAGTGTATGTTTGGGAAAAGTTATCGATTTGAGAGATAACTGCATTATCGAAAAAGGGTGATGGTTGAGCATTAAAATTTCCAAGAAATGATTCTGCCGAGTAATTTCCAATAATATTATTATTGAATTCTACTGGCACGTTTATCCCTTCAAGATTAGTAACTGTATGCTTCATGAATTTCTCTCGGTCTACCCGGATTTGATTTGGCTTTCCATTGTGAGGTAGGCACATATGCGGCCAGTCTATTGCAAAATATCCATGAAGCTTTTCAGACCAGTCTATGCTTAACACTAAACCATAAAGCTTAGGAATATCAGCCACCAATATATCAATTATATGAGAAACCTTAGGATTTGATGACAATTTGATAGAAACCGAAATTATTTCTCGTACAACCTCTACTTTAGTTCTATCAAGTTCTACTATATGAAAATGAGAACTTTGAGGAGTTGTGTTCAACTTAGCACATACTGATTTTGGCATGGTATTAGAGGAAGCCCCTCATTCTATTAAACAATTATGGAAATTTTTATTATAAATCTCACAGGTTAAAAGAAATGGAGGAGTATGAGAGATGGATTGGTCACCTATCATAATCAAATATGTAGTGTCTATTTTAGTTGAAGGAGAAGGAGGTTTATCCATTTGATTAGCATCTTGGACTACTACTGGAGTAGGTAAGGCTGAAGTAGGAATTGCATTTAAATCTCTGAGTAAGATTTTTTGTTGCTGCTTTAATTTAGTAAGTTCATGAATTGAAATATTGGCCCTAGTATTTTTCAAATCCTCAACTACATTATAATCAATAGTGTTAGAGACTACCATTGTCTTTGATGTAGGTGGAGCATCTAAAGTAGCAGGGTTTGTTTGTGTAGTTTTAGATGTAGACTTTTTACTTACTGTTTTGCCTTTAACAGGCATTGAATTCTTCTATTTCTGATTTGATTGTGTTGCTTCAGTTGCATTCTTGCTCCTTGTACTCACAGGTAAAGCTTCTTGTTGTTCCTCATTTGATAGGATAAAATCACACATTCCATTTAGTTCAACTTCTTCTTCTACTTCAATTTATTCTTCTTCTGTTTTCTCTTCATCCGTATCTTGATCAGATTTAGTATTAGATATGATATTCGGTGGATGAGAATTAGAAGACTGATTTTTATTGAAGGATCTGAAAGGATTTTTTGAGCTAGAAATTTCAGTAACTTGTTTCTTGATGTCTGCCATTTCATTTGTCATGGTCTTTAAAACTTTCTGAAGACCTTATACATCAAAAGGGTCTTTGGATGGCTTATTTTTTGAGTCATCTTTGAAGGATAATTTATTTGATTTCCTATCTTCTTGGGATTTCCTCTTTTCAAGAGCAATTATGTGTTTCTATATAGATAAATATTCCTTCATATTTTCCGCCAATGTAGGAAATTTTTCTTTATCAACAAAAATGGCTATATTAGATGGGAGAGATGAAATATTATACCACTCTATTTGAACTTCTGCACTAGGAACTGCTGTAGCAGGAATTTTATTGAGCAATTTATTAGATCTTGAATTAAAATATTTTATTTTCTCCCTTGTTTTAGCCTTTAGATTTTGTAAATCATTGACGAGCGATGTAGTGGTTCTGTCATCTCCAAACTTAGCTAAAAATTGTTCTTCAAACAGATTCTAGCTAGTTATAGAGCAGACAATTAATGAAAAATACCAGGATCCTGCAGATCTCGTGAGAGTAGATGGAAATAATATTACAACACAATCTTCTTCAACTACCTCCTTTAAATTAATGGCTAACATGTAATTATAAATGTGTTCTTCAGATAGAAGACCATCATCAGGATTAAACTTAGGTAACCATCTTTTAGTGTATTTTGGGAGAGGATGAAGAGGAAAAGGAATTTGTACAGCCCCTGGATTCGTTACCACATCATCGAAGATACCTTGTATCGTAATGGTGTTGATTCCATCCTCTGTCGATGCTTAAATCTTGAGGAAGCTGAGAAAGTCCTTAATGACTGCCACTCCGGGGCCTGTGGCGGTCATATGTCCGGTTATGCTACCGCTCAGAATATCCTTCAAGTAGGTTATTTTTGGCCATATATTTTCATAGATTTCATTCTTTCCATCTGCCAATGTCACGATTGCAAAATTTATTATAAAAAAGAACGCACTCCACCCACTCCCTTGCACCCAATTGTGACCGTCGTGCCATTTTCAAAATGGGGCATAGATTTCATGACTAGTAACCCTTGCTCAGTCAGGGGGCATGGTTATATTATCATTGCCATCGATTATTTTACAAAATGGGTCAAGGCGATGCCTACATATGATAGTGAAGGTCAAACTGTTGCGCAATTCCTTTTTAACCACGTCATATCTCGGTTTGGTGTCTTGGAAGCCATTGTCACTGACCATGGATCTCACTTCCGCAATCATATGATGACAATGCTTACTGTTGAGTTGGGGCTATGCCACAATAGCTCCACTCCATATTATCCATAGGTCGATGGCCAAGTCGAAGATGTCAACAAATTTCTAGTGACGATGCTTTAATGAACCATTGGTAAGAACAAAAGAGATTGGTATCTCATGCTATTCTCAGATCTTTGGGCTTACCAAAATTCTGCTAATACTGCTACCATATTCACATCATTTCAGTTGGTTTATGGTCTGGAAGCTACACTTCCAATTGAATGAGAAATCCCTTCTCTGAAGCTAGCTATCAAACTGCTTACCGGTACCTTGCCAAAAGAGGAACATCTTCTTTATCTCGAGTGTCTCGATGAGACTCGACGTGTTATCAATCCAGTAATTCTCTAGTTGTGAGATTTTTGGTTTTTAGTTGAGAAAACTAGAGGTAACCACAGATCTAATTTTAAAATCTAGGATCTAGCCTTCCTAGGGTTCAGAGAGGGCTCTCTCTATAAAATTTAACTTTGTTTTGTTTTATAAAAAAATAGGCTAGTTATGATTGTGCAATTGGTTTTGGTTTGATTTGTTTGGTGGGAAAAATCACTTAAAGAGATGGATAGTGGGAAATCTATTTGTCTATTGGGCTAAGGAGTCAAAAATCAAGCAGACAGAAGCTAAGATCAAGGTCACTAAGTCAAACATTTTCAGGGCAAGATAGATAACCTTTGAAGATCTTGGAAAGTTGTTTTGTGAGATGGTATGATCGGGATAAAGAGAAATGAAGGGTTCTTTGATCCAGAAAATGGAAGTAGTAGGCAGAGGTCAAACGAAAGAGGGAGAAATTAAGAGTTCCCTACTCTGGAAATAAGAAGAAAACATATAAATGAAAAACAGTAAAGACAGGGTGCTTTTAACAAATCTTGAAGTAATACTCATGTTCATTCATTCAAATTTAGAACACATAATGGATTGCATGTAACAAAGAAATAAAAACAATGAAAATTAAAAAATAATTCTCTTCAATAGCTCATCACATGAATCCTGAAATATGATGCTAGTTGATTTGATCCAGTCTGCTACTCGAAATTTGAACACAAAAGCCTTCAAGTCCACAAAAATGACTATAGAAATCTTCAACTATTTATTCCACAATAATACTTCTAAAGATGTAGTATTTATACATAATTGTTTACAAAATATCCTAGAATGCTTCTAGGAATTATGTAAGGGAAATAAAAATATATTTACAACAATAATAGAGACAATTGCTTAATAAATCAGCAAGCTATCCTATCTATCCAAAAGAAATAGAAACTGATTGAGCATAATATGCAGCTGGTTGCCTTCAGGGAAAATTTTAAGGACGAAAATTTATCTTAAAGTTTAGAAACCTTGGCGAAACTTATGAGTCCCTCATATGCAGATTCTAAAAATTTTGGTGAAATTTTTTTAAAGATATCCAAATTTCTAATGAATTTATATAGTCTTTATAAAATTTTGGCGATTTTTAGGATAATATAATTTTATACTATAAAATTTGGGCGAATCACTTTTAGAAAAAAATGGGAATTGGCGAATCTTCTTTTTAGAAAAAACCATGGAAAATTAGCCCACCTACGAATATTAGCCCCTAAAATTTTCCATGGTTGCCTTGGTGTCTCCCTTGCTGGCTTTAGATATTTCAAGTCTATTTTGAAATCTGATCTACTTTAACTGATAGTTTTTCACTGATTCTCTTTAAACTCTGTAAAATATCTTTACTACTGTAAAAAATATGTTTGACTGCAATTTCAGCAAACTGTTTTCACTGTCATCTTTTTGCCTTTTTACCTTTTACAGTAAATATATTAATGACTCCCAAACTTATCACTTGGAATTTGTATTTTCTTCAGCTTCCTAAAGTTTTCATATGATTTTGTGTACCTGGAAAAAGTTGGTTTAATGACAAACAAGTGTCTTATCTCATGCTGTAAATAGAATAAGTCCTCAAAACTTCTGAGTAGGACTTTTCCTGTTGGAATGCCTTTTCCACCACCTGATTTTTCAACTTGCTCCTTGGCATATTCTTTGATATTTTTATTGTAATCCTCCTAAGGCATTAATTTGTCATTGATGACCAAAATATTAGGCAAACTTCTTTGCCTCAAATTCTCAAATTTGACCATAAACCTGGTTATGGTGGTGTTCATATTCTCACATTTTTCCTCAAGTTGCTTCATCAGGTTCTTTTCGGTGATAAATTTCCTTATCTCAAGGATAGTTTCAGTCCTGTCAGTAATTTCAAGTTCTTCTAGCTCTTGCCTATTCTTGTTGTTAAGGAACTTGATCAATTCTATTGCTTGTTCTTGTTTGTTATCTAGTTCCTCCTTAGTCTTATGAATCTCTTCTAATGCTGCTTTGAGTAAATATCTTGTTCAAAAATCACTTGAATTGAGGGCCATACATCATTTATGGCTTCTATGATTTTGTTCCACAAATGATTTTTCACATAGGAAATCTGTTCCTTCAAGGTTAATTCCTTCTGTAATGTCTTCAATTCTTCATTTAGTCTGATGGCCTTTTGCTCATGTGTTTTTTAATTTATTTGAGCTAACTCGTTTATATTTTCAAGATTTTCAACCATCTGTTTCAACCTGTTGATCTCACTTGTCTTAAGAGACATTTCTTCCATAGCTTTCACTAATTTGCTGGCTTCATCTGTAGGGTGAACTGCTATTGTAGATGATTCTGTAGCTGATGTTGTGGATGAAGTTACTGGCACTGCAGTAGCCAGTGGCTCTTTGGGTGCCAACTTTTCAGCCAAGGTTGAAGCACAATTGTAGTGATTACAAGAATAACTGTAGGAATTTTTGGTACTTTTGGTGTTTCTTTTTCCTGGACAAGTTTGTCCATCTGAATCTCCATTTATTTTATCTGGGTTGTCCACTGAAAAATAAAATTCATCTTGTAATCCTTTTCTTTCTGTCCTTCTATTATTTCCTTGGTTTGAGGATGTTCACTTGATGGCATTTTAAGTTGTTTTCTTAATGCTGCAATGTCCTCATTCTTATTTTTCACTAATTTCTCTGCTGATTTGACATTAGCAGGGTCATATCCAACCTGCAAGACCAATTCTTCCAAAGATTTGATTCTTAGATACTTAGCATACGAGGATGATTTATCCAATTTCATCTGATCTTTCATGTTTGTGATAGTGTTATGAAGTTTCTGAACACTCATGGATTTAGTTGTAACAGTAGAGTACAACATCTCTGAAGTCTGTCTATGGAATTCAATCTGATCAAGAGCATGATTTTTTTCTATTTGGACTTCCAAATCAATCTTCTTATAATCTGCCACTGTATTTGGAGATTTCACTATAGGTTGCAATACTGACATGATTAGCTTTTTGTTTGAATAATGAAAGGTAGACATAAGTCTATTTTGAACACTTGGTGTTTGTTTCAGATATTGAGAGTAGATAATGTTTTTGATTTCTTCATTCTTTAACTTGATCTGTTTGTACTTTTCTTTGATATCTAGATCTTTCTCCTCAGCTATATGTGAGGATGAGGCTTCCATGCTCTGTTGTCTTTCTATCAACTATGCATTTTCAGTATCAACTTGTTCTTCATTATGATTTTCAATAACTGGCTCATTGATGATGACAGTGGCAACATATGTGTTGGTATCTAAGAGATCTGTTTCTTCAACATCAATGGTTACCTTCTCTTTTCCCACTGGATTTAACTTAGGCCTTTTGTTGTATATTAACTTGAATTTAGTTTCAGTGGCATTTTCAGCAACATAGGCACCGTCTTCTCTTACTCTCTTGGTGTTTTTTTTGGCTGTTTTGCAGTCTCTAAAGTGTGACTAGTATCACTTTTCTTCACTGCATCTATTAAGGTATTCTATGTCCACTCAGTCTGATTTGTATATTTTTTTATCTCTAGTTTTGTCTCATGAATGAAGGGGGTTAACTTATATTTAACCCTCATTTTACTTAATATCCCTTGTGGATCATAATTCCAAGGAAATATTTCTTCAAATTTGCACTCCAATAGCTATTTAGATGCTTCTGCCTCTGCATCCCTATGATTTCAAATGAATGGTCATACTTGATTCTTCAATTTGAACTGTGTTTTCTTCTTTTCTACTAAGAAATTGATAGAATCAGAGTTTAATATTTTCCTGATGTACTCCAAGGCAAAAATTCTCATTGATACATGTTTGGGTAGCTTATAGGACAAGAAATTGGATCCAAACACTCTGACATTAGTATGTTTTTCATATAAGTACCAATCACTAGTCTTGGTCTATTCTGATAACTGTAAAATCTTCTTCATCTCATCACTTATTCTTGGCTGCTCAGTTTTTGTCAATATTTTGATCAATGGATGGATGAATGAATCTGAAAACTCTGCATATTTGAACTTTGTAGATTCTTTCCTGATCAAAGAGGTCTAGAAAATAACTAAAAGAGGATTTCCCTCCATGTCAAGATTTTGAAGAACAATTGGAAAATTATCTGCTTGAAAATATAAGAACATATAGAAGAGGAAGGATGTGTATCTGAACAC
Organism: Pinus albicaulis; assembly: GCA_034641835.2. NCBI lineage: Eukaryota > Viridiplantae > Streptophyta > Pinopsida > Pinales > Pinaceae > Pinus > Pinus albicaulis. Next base: position 2,062,695,797 of record CM076575.1, read on the forward strand.
TCCTTCATTTGGAAACTTAATCAATCGGTCATGTATATTGTCTGCAATATATCTAGCATAATAAAAAATAACAGATGGAGGTTGTCCTGGGGTAAATGTAGATAAGAAACCTAAGATGGATTCATCTGTGTTCATTAGTAAAGTACCCTAGGAAGAATGAAAGCATGGAAATTACATGTCTTGAACCTTCTGGAAATTTTGAAGTGGAATATGGAGAATTAATTTGAGGAATTTCTACATGTAATGGCATAAATTTTTGGAAGATCATGAATCTTTTGGGAAAATCAAGGCCAATATACAGCTTGGTAAGGGCCTTTATCGATAAAGGGACTGCTTGAGGATCAGGTTGGAGTTGTAGCATTTGGTTAATGGATTCAACAGTAATGGTGAAAATCACTTCTTTGTTGGCATTTACTATGGCTCTCTGCTCAGGCACATAATACTGTTGACATAACCTAATGACCTCTTGACATGGATGAGTTACTGAAACCGCATATTTGGGCAAGTGTGATTCCCAAATATGGACTTCTTCTTCATTATCTAAGGATTTTTCATAGCTCCAGTTATGAGTGTCTAGCAGATTAAATTCAACAATTGGGTATGCTATTTTGTAGTCAATATCGGCTAATGGAGTGTGCTCAATGTCTATGATAGGGGGTTGTACAGGATTTATAATAATAGCAGTCTTAGAAGTCATGGATGGAGTTGATTTTGGCACTTTGGAACCTTCAGGATTGCTAGAACTCTACTTTTTAGTCATTCTGGCTACTTCTGCAAGATTAGACAGTTTGCAGAAGTATTTTTATTTTAGCAGAGGTTTCTTGGATAAAATAGGCAAAGTATGGTCTTTCTTTGGGATTTTCCTTCCAAATTTGGATTCTCAATAGGATTTTACAGACTTTTACTGGTTTAAAACAAGAAACAAGGGTTTCCTGATTTTTTCAGTGAATGATTAGACTAAAGAGTCTTTTGAGATTAGGAACAGAGGCTTAGCATAACTTCAGAAGGTTTATGGGCTCAATTTGGTGTTTTAAAACAAGGCGTAGAATAAACAGGTATTGTTTAGGAAATTTTGACAGGGTTTGGCCTATTTTTGGAATTTTTGATAGGTTTCTTTTGGTGATTTTAAGAACTGAGTGGGAATTTTTCTTATAAAGGTATTTTCAAATTGAAACAGGCTTGATTTTGGAAGAAAACCTATTATGCGCATGTACAAAGTTTTGAATAAGTCTCTGAGGTCTTTTGAATGGATTGAACAACTTCTGTGGTGTCTTTTCAATTTCTGGAGAGACACAAAGCTTCTTGGCGGTCTTCAAATAGGTTTAGGCCAAAAATTTGCAGTATTTTGGCATAAAAATGGTAGAAAAACGCTTGTTTTATAGCCGGGGTGGCTTTTGTAGAGGTTTACACGCAGAAAGAGAGGAAATGAATGCATTTCCAATGTTTATTAGGCATATTTAGGGCTAACAGGCGCCAAAAATTAATGGTGGTCAAGTCATGAAAATTGGTGGTTTTAGGGCTCAAAGGGTCTAAAAAACTAATGGTTATCGTGTGCCATTTTTGTGGTAAGTGGTTTTGGAGTAAACCAACGCGATCCAATGAGTATTGAAATACTGCCCATTTCGCGTAGAAATGAAAAGGGGAATTTCGCGCAAGTATATTTGCGATATAGTGTTTCAGCCGTTGGATCTTGGGGTTTGATTGCGAATGACCCAGATTTATTGGGAATGTAGCATCGAGATTTGGTAGTGGGGCCGGGATATATTATATGCGGCGGGGTTTAAATTTTAAAACTTAATGAATAAGCGTTTAATAAGTTCAAACCTTAGGTTTATATGATACAGCAGGTATAAGATTTATATGTTAAATTAAAACAATTACCACTATTTCAACCATATATATGAGCGGGTTTAATATTATATAGTTTTCAACATTTGACACTTGTTTAAAACTATAGGGGGTGGGGATATTTGTTTTATTGATATGTTTGAACCAATGGGATATTGGGCGGGGTTTTTATTAATCACATGGGATATTTAAAAAATTGGTCTAAATGTAAAATAGAGGGTTTGTGGGTTTATTTAAATATAAGGGTTTACTACTATACGGAAAGGAATAGTTTAAGGAATTAATAAATAAATTAGAAGTTAATATGAAAATCAAGGGATAATGTATGAATAAAAATACATGTTTAACTCTAATTTAAAGTGTAAAATAAAGCATAGCTTGTCTTTGTGGTATTTTTACACACTTCAACTTAGGATAAATGCATTTTGAGGGTTTTTGAATGTTTTTTGAAAAGAAATGAAATTAGTTATTTAGGGTTTTACTTGTACTAAGTAAAAAGGGTTTTTACTTAGGAAAAGGATTATGATTATGAATGAAGGGTAAATGCTGATGAATATGGGTTTTGTGTAAGAATTCAATATTTCTAACTAATCAGTCATTGAGCCTTGGGTCCGGTCCCAACAAAAGTCAGAGAAATGCTCTGAGCCTTTTTAACTGATAGTTTAGAATACTGAATATTTGTAGGAGAGGGGAAATTAGTGATTTTTGCCCGATGATGCTTTATACATGCTTGCACAACTGCTTTCTACCTACCCATATTTATTTCTAACATTTTTTACTTCATTTTCACGGGTGCATTTGAGCTTGCAACCCTAAATCATTTTTCTTTTAAAACATAAAAAATATCTAAGTCTAACCTTATTTCATCCAAGGGCTCAGATTAAACTGTTGAGCTCCTCATTTATTCTCTATCTTAACTACTGATTTGTCAAGTTTATACTGTTTGACATATCTTTTATTCTCTATCTAAAAAATGAAATTCAAAGCATGAAAAATTAAGATTAAACTGTTTAAATGATCATGGATTATGACATTTATTGACAATATGCACATAATCATTATTTTTGCAGTCAAATTAAACAGTAGTGGCATTTCAACTTGCTCACTTTCAAGTCTTACTTTCATCTTTTTTCTTTTTCTTTTGGGGTCTACTTTTTCTAAGTCCTTTGGTATTTCTTTTAGGAATTTTACCCTCTTTTTTCATTTTTAAAAATATGGGAAAAAAACTTGCAGAAAGCAAGGTATGTACATATTTACAAGACTATCATAGTAAATTCAAAAATTATGAACCATATTATTATAGGATCCTAACACGACGAATTGTTTCTTTAGTCATTGAATCACACAAGAAACGAATTAAAGCTAAATACGATAAGTATGCCAATCCTTGCATTTTCTTTGAAGGTGAATTGGTCCTTCTTTATGATCAAGCCCATGTGTAATATTCCTAATTAGCTTTCAGCTAGTTAGAGTACTAAATTTTTCTTTTGTCATTTAGATAGATGAATAAGAGGGTAGGGAGACCCATAAATCTCCTTAGTAGGAATAAAAACACTTTTAATGTGAAGGTGGATCATATTATCAGCTCGATAAAGCACCCTTATGTGTGAATAGAGGTTGAAGCATGTGGATGGGGTCAAGTTTGACCAAATCAACAGTGCTAGTATGGAGGTAGTGGAGAGTTATTGAGGGACATTTCAGGGTTAGTGGGAGAGAGTCTCCATGAGAGTAGTATCATTAATGTGTGGGGCCAAGGGTGAGGAAGCTCACAAAGCATATAAGGAAGGGGATGCCAACCATAGAAGGCATTCTGAATATTGTTTATATCTTGGTCTTTTATGACTTTCTGCATGCTTCAGTTGTTTAGTGGAGTCTATTATGCTGTTTAGCACAAGGGTGTTTTCGAGCGGAAATCCCATCCTCATCCTCGGGGGACTTTGAGTGCCCACTCAGGAGAGGTTCATTTATCTTCTTTCCCACCATCTGGCATCAGGCCAAGCTTCAGCCATTATCCACAGGGTAGTCTCCTCCATGATTGTGTTGTTTTGTAGGGTAGCAACAGTGGAGGGTTGAGAGACCCAGTTTCTGAGCTTGTTTTCTAGTGAGGGAGTAACCCTTCATCTAGGAGGCTAGAAAGGAATATATTTGAGCATTATTTCACCATACAGAATCATGCCAAGTAGCAAGCATCACCTACAATGCACTCTCCTTCAGAAATTACATTATTTTGCAGGGTAGTTGCAGTGGAAGGCTTAGTGCCCTAGTTTGTGAGTTAGATTTCTAGTGAGGGGAGTTTCCCTTCATTAAAGATATCTATTGGAGGAGTATCAGCCATTTATATACCTAATTAGCCACCTCCCAGTAGTTATCTAGTTGCAGAGTGTTATTCAGCCCTAGGGCTACATTTTGGCATTTTTGCATTTTGTGTAATTCCGGAAACCCTTTCTGGGTTGTCTTGGAATTGTGCTAGAAGGCCTAGATCTCTGATCCCAACATTTTCTAAGCACTATATCAGAAGATCCATGTAATTTCATTTACAACATTAGTTATCCCCAGCAAAAATTGCATTGTCTTAGCGTTCGACATTCTTATATAGCAGTTGTTCTTCATGTTTTATGTACTGTGTTCTTATAGGCTTAGTTTGCCAATCTCGAGTGTCTTTCTCCTCAAGATTTTTTATACATTTTCTGCTATAATGTCTAATATAATGGCTTCATGATCTGCTCTCATTTGATGTGTTGATATTTCACTACAATATCCAGTTATATGTTATATATTCCCATTTTTCCTAATCTAGAATATTACAGTGGTATCAGAGCATAATCTTGGCTTAGCCCGTGTAGTACAACAAAAATGTCATAAGAAGGAGAAGAGCCTCTCACAGAAAGGGGGAAGCGGTATATTAATAGAAACTGGGAATATGATTATGCAGACCCCAAAGGAGATAAAGAAAAAACTCCAATATCAGGAGAGATGGATGAAAAGGAGTTTGCAAAGCTTATTCTCCAAACCATACAGTATATTGCCCAAGAATCAAGGAGATGAGGATGGAGAGACATAAAGAATCCCTTAGAGGGTTTCTACATGGAGAAAGATCCAACATTTCACATCATTGGTATGATCAACCAGTGAAGAAATAAGTTTCCCAACGCTCCACTATGCCTACATTCCTAACAGTAGGAAATGGAGGTGGAGGACCCCAAGAACAAGAGACTCTTGAAGACTATTTTCTGGAGTATGAGTTTCAATCTCAGAGATTAAAAGATAACCTAAAATTTCAGGAGTTTTTTCAGATCAAGGATAATAGGAGACCCTGAAACAACAATAGAAATGGAGTGTACATGCAGAACAATGATCTGCAGCGTACTATGGGTAGATTTTTTCTGCCTGCTTTTGATGGGTCATCCAAATGCACAACCAAGTCTTGGGTGGAGAAACTAGACATCTAGTTTTAGTTAAACCAATTACCAGAGATTGAAGCCATTAAGATAGAAGTGCTTCACCTTGAAGGCGAGGAACATGATTGGTGGTTTCATGATCTTTCTACATTCGAGCATGCAAATGTGATTGCATATTCGAAGTTCACCCAGAGGTTAGTAGAGAGGTTTGATTGAAGAGATCTAGAGGCACCTTTTATTGACCTAGCCAAGCTCAAGCAGTCAGGTAATCCAGAGACCTATATCTTTGAATTTCTAATTTTTTTTTTTCATGGTTCCATATCTATCTGCAGTTAGGAGGGTCTATATTTTAATTGATGGACTAGCAGAGCCTCTGCATGGGTTGGTCAAATCTACTAAGCCAAATAATCTCCAAGATGCTATTGAGAGGGCTATAGATTTACAGGATGCTTTGCGAAGAGAAAGAGCTCCATTTCAGCAAAGGCCACCCTTTCAGTCAAAGGGGAAATATGTGAAGGTTCTTCCTCCAAAAGAGAACCAAAACAAAGGGTCTCTTAGTGATGATGTCCAAAGAGACTTGAGGAGAAGGAAGCTTTGCTTCACATGCTAAGAACCATGGGCACCGGGGCATTGGTGTGCTTCCGGTAAGGCACACTATATAGAGCTATTCTCTGATAGTGAGGAGGAGGAAGAAGAGGAGCTAGAAGGAGATAAATATGCTATGATAGTAGGGGAGGATTCACCACCACTAGGAGATGTGAATGGGGCATTTTCTCCAGTTGGAGGGGCCCTTGCATCTTTGCAAGGAGTACCCAAGTATTTGAATTTGAGAGTCCGAGGTACAATTCAGCATCATAGAGTATCAGTGTTGATTGATAGTGGGGCTACCCACAACTTTATTGATGCTCAGTTAGTACAGAGGAGAGAAATACCCACTGGTGATTTTGAGGATTTTCAGTTTTGGTCCCAGGAGCTAGAACCATGCAGTGTATGAAGTATGTTCTGGCATTGTTAGTAACCTTAGGGACATATACTTTGACTGATCACTTCTTTGTGGTCGTCATTCCTGACACCAATGTGATAATAGGTGCGTAGTGGTTTATTACATTGGGGAAAGTCACCATAGATTGGGAGACCTTGCAGATGGAATGGGTAGATAAGAAGAGTGGTAAGCATTAGATGATCAGGGGCATTCACACTTATCCACCTTAGATAGCCTCTGCACATAAGATGGATCTTGATTTTCATAGTGGGAGAAAGGACACTTTAATCCACTCAGATATGCAGTTGACCCTGAACCATGATGTTTTATTATCTGGAGGCATTCCACCAGGAAGGCCCCTGAACCTGGAGTTGATTAAAGAGTTCTCACAACTAGTTGCACCATTCATAGATCTGGCTGAGATGGGAGCATTGGGTGAGTCTAGTAAAACACAAAGAGTTTTTGGTAGGCTCAAGAAGGAGCTGGATATTCTCAAAAGTATCGGTATTACCAACTCTCACCAAGCATCTTGCACTGAGATGAGATGTTTCAGGAGTGGATGATGGCACAATCTTGGTGCAAAGGGGCTACTCCATAGCCTTGGAGGTTCAGAAGATACTTCCATAGAGGAAGGAGTCTTCCATATATGGTATAGGGTTGTTGGAATTCATGCATACATTGGCCAAACTTAGAAATTTTTGGATGGGAAATAGCTTCCAAGTGAAGACTAACCTCCATAAACTTCAACCCTTACTTGAGCAGAAGCAACTACAAAGGAGGCAACAAAAGAAGGATAACAATGTTTTGGCATGTGGCTTTGGCACAGATCATGTCAAAGAGGGGAGGAGTAAGGTGATAGGTGCCTTATCACAAAGGCCAACAACACTGACATTGTTGAGTATAGATCCATATTGGGAGTCCCAGTTATTGGTGGAGTATTCCAAGGATCACTTCACATGTGAAGTGCTTGACGGACAACTGACAGATGAGAGGTATAAGGTGATGGGTGGAGTCATATATTACCAAAATCAAATATTTTTGACTAGAGACTCTAAGCTCAATAAGAATATTCTACATGTAGCACATGAATCACACCTTTTCGGTTACCAAGATTTCATTGGGACCTATCAGGCCATTGGGGAGAGATTCTTATGGAAGGGTCTCAAGGAGGATGTGCTCCAACATATCAGGAGATGTATGGTTTGCTTGAAGAATGAGGATGAAAACAACCACCATGCAAGGTTGTTACAATCGCTTCCATTTTCCGTAGAGAGATGGGAAAGATCGTCTATGGACCTCTTCACCAGCTTTCCAACTGTACATGGTAAGGGTTGTGTCTTTGTACTTATTGATCAACTAACAAAGTATTTTCATTCCTTTTCCATTCATTCACAGTGAATTGCTCCATAAGAGGGCAAACCTCTCTTTAGACTTCATGGTATTCTTGGGGCCAAAATCAGTGATGGGGATGACCACTCCCTAGGAGGCTTTGGGAAGATGATATATTATTTGAGGTGTGCTTAGTTGACACCAAACATCAGTTACTACCCCCAGGTAGAGGAGAATATAGGGGCATAAATCAAGGGCCTGGGAAGCTACTGTCCACATTGTGTTCCGGGGCAGCAAGGAGCAGAACTGCACTAGTTCCACTTGAGGGACTATTATCACTCCCACGAATTTCATATGGTAGTCAGTGCATCTCTAATTTTGATTCCATATGTTGATGATGTTTTGATCATTTTTGTTGGAATGGTTGGAGGAATGACACATGGATTGGAGTTGTTCATTGGGAGTAATATCTCCAACATTTTTCATATCCCATGCTTCAATGGGGACATTAGACATCATATAGCTACCACCATGGATCTATTACTTCCTTATGATGTGAATCATTTGGCTAACTTGGATAATTTGGAGGAGCAGTTAAGGGGCAGATTGATGGGAGAACATCTGATTCAGTGGAGGGGCTTATCAGATGTGAATGCCACCAAGGAAGGAGAAGAGGTTTTGCAATGATCATCCTTACAGTTGCTTGACGACAAGAAACATTTAGAAGGGGAGGACTGTAATATTCCTAATTAACTTTCAACTAGTTGGAATATTAAATTTTTCTTTTTTCATTTAGATAGATGAATAAGGGGTAGGGAGACCCATAAATCTCCTTAGTAGGAATAAAACTAATTTTAATGTGAAGGTGGATCATCTTATCAGCTGGATAAAGCACCCTTATGTGTGAAGAGATGTTGAAGCATGTGGATGGGGTCAACTTTGACCAAATCAACAATAATGGTATGGAGGCAGTGAATAGTTATTGAGGGACAACACAATGTTAGTGGGAGGGAGTCTCCATCAGAGTAGTGTATTTAATGTGTGGGCCCAAGGGTGAGGAAGCTCACAAAGCATATAAGGAAGGGGATGGCAGCCATAGAAGGCATTCTAAATATTGTTTATTTCTTGGTCTTTTATGACTTTCTACACGCTTCAGCTATTTAGCGGAGTCTGCTGTGATGTTTAGCACAGGGGTGTTTCCGAGAGGAAATCCCACCCTCATCCTCGAGGGACTTCGATTGCCCACTTAGGAGAGGTTCATTGAGATTATTTTCCACCATCCTGTTAGGGTCTCGTGATTTGGCTGATTGGCAAGCCAAGTGATAGGGTAACATCAAACCAATCTTTGGAGCCCAAGGACCTAGCCTTCCTGGACTCAGAGAGGGCTCTCTCTATTTGTGTAAGGGATATCTATGTGTTTTGCTTCTTATGTTTCTGATTTTAGGCTAGTTGTGAAGTAGGTTTTTGGTTTTTCTTTTAGGTTTTTGAGGGAGGAACTGATCAAAGAGTAATATAGATAAAAATATTGTCATATTAACTGGGCTATGGGGTCGAAAGGGTCGAGAAAGCCTCAAATGGTGATATAAGGAATGTTGAAGGGCCGATTTGATCAAGGTAAAATGGATCTTAAGGTAAAATGAAGTGGGATAGACACTAAGTTTGTGAGGACAAAGGATTTCAAACATAAATAGTTCAATAGCTAACATAAACATGGTAGGGCTAACCGTTAATCAAGATAAATGTAACTACAAACTGATAAATGCATAGAAATAAACATTCAAGCAATACATAGAGATATATGACTCTCTAACTTTATGAAATTGCTATCAGACTTTGGGGAAAGACAATTAAGACAAACAAATAACTCAAATCACTATGAGGAAACTCCTAGACATAGTATTTCAAGTTATCAGGCACTTTGAAGTAAGATTGCAGAGTTTTAGGCAAAGGGCAAGATCAGTACAAGACCTCCTTGGTTCAAACTAGGAAAATCAAACAATCAAAGAAAGGTTTCAGAGGTGGAGCTATGATTATCCATGAGTAAGCAGCGCATACCGTGAATCATACTTAGCATGCATAAAACCATAAATGAAACAAACAAACAATTTATTCAGTAATCAAAGAGCAATCAAGATTTCTTTGATATGAATAAGAAGGAGGAAAACATAGAAGCTATAATGAAACAGGAAATCTGAGGTGCCTCCAAGGGCATGTCTGTTAAATTTGGACAACTAGGTCCAAACTCCATATTAAGATGCTCAGATTAAGAGGCTAATATTTTTGTTGGATTCCTCTTTGTGAGAGGTGTAAAATCCATATAAAATATGTCTTAATCCGATGAGCAGAACTTATATTTTGAATTTATTATTTTCAATAAATTATATGTGCAAGGTCGGCCGATTTTGTAATGTAGGCTCGCATGCCCAACGGATGTGTCACACCCTCATGATGGATATATACGGGGAAAAGTTGGAGACATGTCAACTCACAGCTCACATCTTCCTCTCTCATCCAGAATCTGAGCTACCAACAAGGACAAATTTAATCACATTGAAGGGCAAAGAAGAGGACAAGGCATGCGGTCAGGCCCAAATGCGGATTTGTAGCACTAGGTTTGGCTTTGACCAGCGTTGACTTTAGTCAACGCATGGTCCAAACAAGCTGAAAATCGGTGGAAGGTTCGATTTTTGAAGGCCGTACTACCTGGCACAAAAATCGAGGTCAAAGGGTTGACCGTTTTGCTGCTGCGTTGACTTTTAGCTTGCTGCCCCTGCGTTGACTTTTCAGGACAGCGTTGACTTTTGCAGAGTTGACTTGGGTTGACTCATCTACAGATTGGAGGGTTGTTGTGACACATGTTGGGCTGGCTGACCAAAGGAGACTTTGCTGGTTGAAGCATCCTGTTGACCGTCGAAACGAATACACACATTTTTCCTGTTTCTGATTTGTCTTCTGTAAGATCTACTTATATGTTCTATCTGCATTTTGCTTAACTACTTGTATGATTGCTGAAAGAATAGTGAAATTGCTACTAGCATAGAACATCTATAAAACTTAACATGGTATCAGAGGTGAGGTGAAGACAAACTCAATCTATAGCAATCATCATCGTGGAAATGGGTTCCACTAGTCTTGAATTCAAGGAGAATGACAAGCTGACCGGAAGTGATGACTTCCATCCCTGGAAGATGATATTAGATCTCAAATTAGAAGATCATGATCTCTTGGATCATGTGACAGGGAGAATTCAAGAACCTCCATCCAATGCCTCTGCTGCTGTTAGAAACAAGTATAAGAAGGGAGAAATCAAAGCAAAGCTGCTGATCAGGGAATCCATAAATAAGAGTCTGGTTGCCTACATATCTGAACTAGGCACATCCGAGGAGATGTATGACAAATTGATACTTATGTTTCAAGTAAACAATGTGAACCAAGTGCTATTCCTCAAGAACAAGTTGAAGAATATGAAGAAGGGCCGAGATGAGTCTGTTCAAACTTTATTTCTGAAGTTGACCGAAACCAGGAACAATCTGCTAGCTATTGGGGAGATAATAGCTGATCGTGAGATGGTTCTCACCGCACTTGGAGGACTTCCATATGAATGGCAAGAATTCACAACTACTATTCTCAACAATAATACCATTCCTAACTTTGATGAGCTTCTGTCAAGATGTATGCAAGAAGAAACAAGGATGAAGGAATTTGATAATGAAAGAAATGCTGCCTATGGTGCTCATTCCCGAAAGAAGAACTCTGGTGGTTCTAAGGACAAGTCCTCCGTTTGCAAGATGTACTCTATGTACCCAAATTGAAGAAGAATCTTGTGTCTGTATCTGCCATGGAAGACAAAGGATTCAACGTTACTTTCTCTAATGGAAAGGTGCTCATGTGGAAGAATAGCTTCAAGGAAGCTATCTCAATTGGTTCTAGGGTTGGTACACTCTATCAGGTTGGAGGGAGTCCGTTGGGAGCTATGACTTGTGATACTATCCGACAAACCGAACTATGGCACCGAAGATTTGGAAAGCCCTTCCCGAAGCAAGGAAGGTGTATGTAAGGCCTGTGCTGAAGAATATAACATAACAAGGGGACCTTTTTCCCTCAAGTGTCACAAAGACATCTGAGATATTGCAACTGGTCCATTCTGATCTTTCTGGTATGTTGCCTGTAACATCCCTGGGGGGCTGTTCTTACTATATGACATTTACTGATGACCAGGGTCTACCAAAGTTTCTGTGGGGAGAAGCTGCAAATACTGCTGTGTACATTCAAAACCGATGCCCTCATTCCGCTTTGGACTCCAAAACTCCCGAAGAGGTTTTCTCTGGTAAGAAACCTGATGTCTCACATTTTAGAATTTTTGGATGTCCTGCCTATTTTCATGTGCCGAAAGAAAAGAGAAGTAAGCTGGATGCTACTGGGAAGAAAGGAATGTTTGTGGGCTACAGTGAGACTTCTAAGGCATATAGAGTCTATGTACCTGGTCAAAGGGAAGTAGAGATAAGCCGTGTAGATACCAAGGGTATCTAGCTGCCATGAATACTATTGTACAATCTGAACCTGGATCTTTTGAGGAAGCCATCAAGCATCAAGTCTGGAAGGATGCTATGCATGAAGAATATGAGTCTATTATGAAGAATGATGTTTGGGATGTGGTCCCGAGACCGAAGGACAAATCTGTTGTCACCGTGGAATGGCTCTACAAAATCAAACATGGATCTGATGGGAGTGCTGAAAAGTTTAAGGCAAGGTTTGTTGCCCGTGGCTTCTCTCAAAAGAAAGGAATTGACTATGACGATATATTTGCACCTGTGGCACGATATACCACCATCCGATCAATCATAGCCCTTGCCGCTACGCAAGGATGGAGTCTTCATCAGATGGATGTCAAGACCGCTTTTCTGCATGGTGCAATAAAGGAAGAGGTGTATGTAGAACAACCTCTGGGATTTGAAGTTCAAGATCGAGACACTTATGTCTGCAGGTTGAAGAAAGCCCTCTATGGGTTAAAGCAAGCACCCAGAGCTTGGTACGAAAGGATGGATAGTTACTTGATGAAGTTGGGCTTCACTCGAAGTAATGCTGATCCGAACCTATACTTCAAGGTTGTGAAAGAGAAGCCTCTCATTCTAGTACTATATGTGGATGACCTCTTCCTGACTGGTGATGACCCTCTCATTCATCAATGTAAGAGGGAGCTTGCTGCTAAATTCGAGATGAAGGACCTAGGACTGATGCACTATTTGCTAGGCCTGGAGGTCTGGCAGAGACCTGGAGAGATTTTCCTTTTTTCAAGGAAAATATATTGTGAAGCTTCTGGAAAGATTTGGAATGGTGGACTGTAAGTCCGTGTCGACACCGATGGAACTCAACTTTAAGAAGTTGAGGAGCAACGTTGCTGGGCCCGTCCTACTGAGTATCGTTAACTCATAAGGACCCTGATGTTCTCAATGAACACTTGTTCGAACATATGCTGTGCAGTGAACACTTTGAGTCAACACATGGTTGATCATAACATTCATTGGGTTGGTGCCAAGAAACTCTTGAGATATCTCTGAGGCACGACAGACCATGGGCTGAGATACACTGCCAGGAGTATGACACTCCGTGGATATACTGATGCCGAGTGGGCTGGCAGTGTGGTGGATCGCAAGAGCACATCTGGATGCTACTTCACATGAAGATCTGCTTCGGGCAGGAATCTAAAGTCGGCAGTCTTGAGCACCGCTGAGGCCAAATACATTGTAACATGTATGGCCTGTTGTGAAGTCACTTGGTTGCGAAAGCTCCTTGCGAGCTGTTCGAGCATGTGCTAGATGCCACCGTTATCCTTTTGTGATAACCAGAGGGGGATTCATTTGTCATAGAATCCCGGGTTCCACGATTGATCCAAGCATGTTGATGGCTGGTACCACTTTATCTGGGATATGGTACAGCGAGGCGCCGTAAGGCTCGATCATATAGGAACTGATGAGCAGGTCGCGGATATTCTCACAATGCCCTTGGGGAAGGTCATGTTCCTAACTTTCCGTGAGAATCTTGGAATCGTGGAAAGACCCTATGATGTGGGTCCTGTTGGATGATGAGCTCTGGGAGCTCTGGGGGGCTTTGGGGAGAGCTTCTTGGAGCTATGGGCAACCACAAGGCTAGGCTTGCCAACCTTGGTGGTGTGCTTGGACCCCACCGTTGTGATTTTGAGTTGGTCCACCTCTCATTTTCTGTGCCCCGTATGCATCCTACCCATTGAGTTCAGGGCTCATGGGAAGTACCTCTCATTTGGCCAATGAGGTGTGGAAAAGTTAGAGACTATTAGCAAAGACTGATGGACGCATCAGAGATTGCCGTACTCTCTATCTAGGATGGCACGGCCCAACCACTTGATCTGGGATCAAGATTTGTGAGGTCTGGGACCTCTGGACTGACTATGTCAGTCGGGGGATGATGTCTTTGTGACTGACCCACTTCTGTTCTAAAATAAAGAAGTCAGCAAAGCAAGTTTCGGCGGGATGACGCACGATGTTGATTGCACTAATAGATGGAGTTCTCCCTAGTTGAGAGGGAGTGTTAAATTTGGACAACTAGGTCCAAACTCCATATTAAGATGCTCAGATTAAGAGGCTAATATTTTTGTTGGATTCCTCTTAGTGAGAGGTGTAAAATCCATATAAAATATGTCTTAATCCGATGAGCAGAACTTATATTTTGAATTTATTATTTTCAATAAATTATATGTGCAAGGTCGGCCAGTTTTGTAATGTAGGCTCGCATGCCCAACAGATGTGTCACACACCCTCATGATGGATATATATACAGGAAAAGGTGGAGAGATTTTCATCATCATCACAACTCACATCTTCCTCTCTCATCAAGGAGTACGAGCTACCAAGAAGGACGAATTTAATCCACACGTGTGAAGGACGAATAGGACAAACTGTACGGTCAAGCTGAAGTACGGATTTGCTGCTGCTAGGGTTTCGCAGAAACTTTGACCAGCGTTGACTTTGGTCAACGCTTGGTCCAAACAAGCTGAAAATTGGTGGAAGGTTCGATTTATGAAGGCCGTACTACCCGGCACAAAAATCGAGGTCAAAGAGTTGACCGTTTTGCTGCTGCGTTGACTTTTAGCTTGCTGCCCCTGCGTTGACTTTTCAGGACAGCGTTGACTTTTGCAGAGTTGACTTGGGTTGACTCATCTACTGATTGGAGGGTTGTTGTGACACATGCTGGGCTGGCTGACCAAAGGAGACTTTGCTGGTTGAAGCATCCTGTTGACCGTCGAAACGAACACACACATTTTTCCTGTTTCTGATTTGTCTTCTGTAAGATCTACTTATATGTTCTATCTGCATTTTGCTTACCTACTTGTATGATTGCTGAAAGAAAAGTGAAATTGCTACTAGCATAGAACATCTACAAAAATTTACAATGTCTCACATCTATTCTCTACTATCTTATAGCAAGAAAGAGAATGAAATATGTATGAAAAATAAGAAGCATAACAGAGAGGGACACTATACCATTTTACCAAGTCAGGGAATCCAACATCAGTCCTCTTTCATCATCCAAAACATTCAAGAAACTATCTAATGCATGAGCAAGTATTTATTCCAAGCTTGTATAACCATATATTTCTCTATATCATCAAGTTCAGCCTTGTTTACAATGAAGTATCTTGGAATATATAGGCCAAGATGAAGGAGAACCTCCTAGTGCAACTAGCAAGCTCATTGGCCCATCAAAAATGTTTGATTTTGTCATTGAGGCTTTGCAAAGCCCAAGGCAAAAAATATCTATAAAAATATCCTAGAAATGCTAAAAAAGAAAATTAAATTGACTTTTCCTAACTGACAATGGCCAAAAAAGGCTAAACGCACATTAGGAAAAGCCACTTCAGAAAAGTGCATTTTTCACAAAAATACTTAAGAAATATATCAGCAGAAAATCCCCTGTCTTGTGGGCAACTTTTGGAGGCCTTTCCGATGTCGAAACGAGGCCCGTGATGGCTCGTTGGAAAGCTCTAGATGTCTAGTTTCTAAAAATGTTTTTAATTTCTCCAAAATGATCACTAGATCCCTATGAAAAACTGACCTGTGTGAAAAACCCAGAAAATAGACTTTGCTAATATGCGGGGCAGAGTGTTGAAAAAGTGATTGTTTTTCGCCACTTTGGGGGACCAAATCATCTTTAATTGATCTGAAAATCACTGAGTAGTTGCCCCTGAAATTATGGCATCCAATGATGCCATTTTCATCATTTGAGGATGCTTCAAACAAAAATGGCGATGCCCATGATTTTTAGCAAAATGCCCAAAAATGTCAAAAGACCAAAACTTGTTGAATTTTGCCCAATTTTGGCGAGCATGACCCTCATGGTTTTCAGAAGCATGCTGAGAGGTGAAGGCTAAAATTTGAAGCCTTGATGTGTCTTTCTTCATTTTTGGTGTCGGGTGCCTCTTTTGAGCCTCTTTGAGCTTTTCTTGTGTGGCCTTCAATTTCCATTGGGTGAACTGATTAAGCTTCTTATAGTGCCTCGTCATTCTTCTTTGAAGGTCCAAGTCTCTATTGGCCTTTTCCAACTTCTTCTCCAAGTGTTCATTCAACCTTTTAAGCCATGCTTCTCTATTGTTTTCTATCTCTTGGGTGAATAAATTAGTAAGAGGAAAAGATTGGAAAAGGGCAACCTCTTCCTCCTTTTGTTTCTCCAAGGCTCTTCTGAGTCCCATGGTCCTTGGCCTCTTTCTCCTTGGCTGATATTATTCTTCACTATCATTGAACTTGCCCATGAGTTATTCCAACTTAATTTGCGCTTTGGAGGCCTCTTTTTGATACGTGATAGCTCGTGTCTCATATACAACCATGTGGACACTCATCTGCTTGTTTTGTGTTTGTAGAAAGTGAATGAGGTTTTTAGACCTCTCTAGATCTGCCATTAGATCATGAATTTTTTATTCTCTATTTATCAAGAGAGACTCTAGGATTCTGGCCTCATTGTCGTGATCATCACTGTTTATCTGAATTATGTCAAAGTCCCTCTCTTTCTCATGGCTACTTTCTTCCTTCTCCTTTCCCTTGCTTTGGGTGGCCTTCTTGGTCTTCCTCCTCTTTGGTAATTCAACAATGGATTGCTTGGGAAACTTCCCTTTGCTTCAGAGGGCTCTGGTAACATTTGGAATTATAGTTTGAGGCACTCTCTTTCTTGATGTTCGGGGCTTTGTCACCTTTCGAGAAGAAAGCATGGCCCCTTGCCTAGGAGAGGCAGCTAGCACATGCTCAATTTGGTCTTTGCCCTTGCTACTCCCCTCATCATCCTTGCCACTGTTTTGACCCTCTTCATGAATGCCTTGACTGTCACCTTGCATGTCTCCTTGAGGGCTGCCCTTTTCGTCTTGGTCCCTGCTTTCTTCAGGACTTTTAGGCTCTGTATCTTTAATGTCTTGTGCTTCATCCTCATCATGTTTACTATTATGAAGGCTACCAATATCCTCATCAAACTATTCCATTTATTCATCATTTCTCTCTTCACTATTTTGCTTTTCTTCATGGTGCTCTTCTTCATCACTATGCTGCCTTTCATCACTGTGTTTTTCTTCACTTTGCTCCCTTTGACTTGGATCCTCTTCACTATTTTGTTCTTTTACACTATGCTGTCTTTCCTCACTGTGTTGTTCTTCCTCATTATGCTGTTCTTCCTCACTGTGTTGTTCTTCCTCATTATGCTATTCTTCTTGATCAATCATGGGAGATTTTAGCTTCTTAGGAGTGGGTTTACTAGAATAAGGAGAAAGAGGATGAGTGGAAGGTGAAGGAGATGCATGAGATGAAGAAAAAGTGGCGAAATTGGGATGTGAAATGAAAGTGTCCCAAGAGATTCCCTTCTTCTCAAGTTGATGAAGAATGACAATCTTGATGAGGGAATGATGGAAAAGACAAGATGACTGTTGAGAAGAAGGTCTCGTTTGAACAGTAGAAGACATCTTTTCAATGCTTCTATGGAGGAAGAAGGGGAGGTTTAGCAATTGGGTTCTCGTGAAGTGCACGAGTAGTCTGATATGGTAAGCATAAACCCAGGAAAACCTTCCCTCGCATGTGAAATATTTCATGATTATCTTCATGAGGGGAGCATAGCTGGTCAAAAAATATGAAAAAGGAAAAATGGATGGGCATGCATCCCGATGCTCTGGTTTCAAAAAGGGTTTGTACTGTTCTGAGTCTAGGTAGCTCTGCTTAAACCATTTTTCTCCGACATATGGAATTTCGGTAGCTCTAGAAATGGATCTAAGAGAAAGCTTGAAGTCTAAGCCTGCTAGCTGAAAATGTTTCCCTTGCAATCTTAAAGCAAATAGGTGTGTTAAGGGAATATAACTTTTCACCTCCTGAACCCTTTGACAAAACTCTAAACATCCAACTTCATGAAAGTTAAAAAGAATTGAAGGATGGGCATTTACTTCCTCAGTTGAAAAAGGTTCATACCTTTTGTGAGGGCCACTTCTGCTATCTTGCCTGGGAGGCATTTTGCATTGGATACTCTTTGATGGCTGACCAAAACAATGGCTGATTCAAATGGTCTCTAAATTTTTTTTCTAACACCACACCTTTTCCTCCTTGCAAGTCACTGTGCTTCTTTGATGCTAGCAAACAAGTATTTGTCAAATGATAACCAAAAACACTTTATCACTGTGTTTGGGCAAAGATCTTGAAAATATGTGTTTGTGGTTCTTTGTTGAAGAAGGGTTTCTTTTTTTTTGGCACAAAAAATCCTCCCCTCAAGCACTGCCCCTTTGCTATTTACTTCCCTTTAGAAATTAAGCAAGATATCTTTCAACTAACTTGAAAACCTTCAAGACAGACTTTGCTTTTTGGATTCTGGGGGCTACACAAATTTCACTATCTCACAATCCTTTAATCACTGTGTTTGAGAAAATGACTTAAATAGGTATGTTTGTGGTTTTTGTTTGAAGAGGAATCTCCCTTTGCTTTGGAACAAACACCCTCCCCTTTAAACACTTCTCTTTGTCATCATTGTTTTTGAAAGGTAATTAGGGCTCCTCAAAACTGATAAAACACCTTCCCCTATCACTGTGTTAATGTTTGATGTCCACAATAACAAAAATTTTGATTTTGACCAAAGGCTGAATCTCCTAATCACTGTCTATCTCTGTGTTTTTAGATGATGAAGTGTTTTCAAAATCAATGTTTCTTCTTTGGGAAAATACAGCAAAAACATCCCCTTTAAACTTCAAAATTTACCAAGAAGCAAGGAAAATACCTTGAACAACGTTTATGGATCTTGTTTGATCGTTGGAGCAGCGTAAAAGAGCTTTTTGGAAGCTAATGGAGGAGAGGGCCATTTGAAGCAGAGGGCGCCGCGCATATGGAGGTAGTCGGGTCGGTTTCGGGTGCCCGGTGACTAAAGACACAGGCGCGCCACGCCTCTGTTGAACTGTTTTTTTCGGGCACTCACAGGCGCGCTGCACACATCTACAGGGGTTCCGCGCAGACTTCTGAGCCCCAAAAACTGAAAAATTTGCCTGAAAAATGCTGTGTTTCTTCAATGAGAGGCCAATGAGGGTATGCTTTGTGTTTTGCAATTGCTCGTGGGCCTCTTAAATGGTCTCTTTTGCCTTTTAAAATTCAAATAAGCTCAAATACCTTTGCATTTTATTTGGAAGGGTTTGGATGCCTTTTGAAAAAGCTTTTTGTCATATAAAAACACAAATAACCGTTCTCGGTAATATATGAATTTTTAAAATACCATAGGGACCCATTTTCTTAACTGTCTTCTTCGTATGTGTATGAGGAGGCTATTTTTGAAGACTGAGGCTATTCTGTCCCTCAAAAAAGAAAAATTGCTTCAGGAACCATATCAGACTGCTGAACTATTAGGCACCTTATAACATTTTCCCTTGACTATGGATAAACTTTTATTTGTACTTACCAAGGCTTGACCTACATCTGTCCATCAAGGAGATGGATTTTAAAAACCCTTAATGCAATCATATACAAACAACAGAGTTTGTTCTTAGTTACATTTAACAGGTCTTGTCTATGACTGTGGTATGTTTTATTTCTTTGAATGTTGTCTTGAACTTGAATCATTGTGTCATACCCTTCCTATCATTTTGATGAGTTTGTTCCAAGTTTTGGACATTCTAGCCTCAGATTGCCTTTGAAGAAGACCTTTATGGACAGGAAAAACAAAGCTTCTTGAACATCATAATATCACTGCTTGGCCTATGTTTAACACCAGACTTCAACTCATAAACCTTCAATTTCTTCCCAATAAATTTCAATTTTGTCCTTTAAACAGTGAAATCATTTAAACACCCTTTGAAACACTACTGATATATCGGTTGCTTCATCCTTTTGGAGGAAGTGGTGTAAAACAAGTTTTAGGTCATTTGAAACACTGTTAGTTTGGTGCTCTTTGAATGAGGCTATACCTCTATTTCTGGCCCTTTGCTTTTTAAATGAAGGAGGCCCTTATCATGTTCCTAACCATATGTTTTTAAATGAAGGAGGTTAACATAATATTTCCAACCATTTGCTCTTTATACTGGAGGAGGTTTACAACATGTGACCCAACCATCTTCTCTTGGTTGGCGGAGGTTTGCAACAAGTGACCCAACCATCTACTCATGTTTGGAGGAGGTTAACACAGTCATGAAATTTCATCCCTTCCTCAGACTGTGTCATCTTTCCTTGTAATACATATCTCTGCTTGGTATATCACAATAAGTAATAAAGTGAAAATTTGACAATATGCTATAAGAGGCATGTTCTGAGATATGTATCTTGTGGTCAGAATATCCTTGTGAATCTTTTAAAGCAGGAGCCACATGACTTGTATTTGTAGAGTATTTGTTGGCTAGTCATTACTTACTAACCTTTCTTGACTGTGTTTGTAGAGGCTTATTGAATTTTCTCTCTGACTAGTATTCTTATCCCAGGCTCAAGTCAACATGAGAAGCAGCTGTCTTCTTATGTTTAGCTTGGCAATGTCTTCTGGAATCCTTGTACATCTCTGCATTTGAAAGAGACACTGAAACATTGTAGATCAACATTATATCAGTTTGGCTTTTGAAACATGTACCACTGAGACATCAAGACCCTTTAGTGGCGTGACCTATGGGTGTATCAAGCTTTGTTTTTTGCAGATTAAGCGCCAATTCAGGGTTGGCTGGTATGGAAAAAAATATTTTGGCTCAGGATGTTTTTGCCAAGGAAGGGATTCCTTAAAGCGCCACTACCTAACTTAGGGGGAGATCTTTGACAGATTTTGAGTATTCTCTTTGGTATGATTAGATCTCAAAATGGCATATGACTAGAGGTAGGGTGGCTGACATTCTTATCAATAGTTGGTTAATGAATGACTTGGGGATGAGGGTAAATGACAACATATAATTTTAGCTTGTGACAGCTCATGGATAGGATTATATGACTAAAACTAGATAAGACTTGACAACTAGGTTTTTTCTCATCATAGGCTAACTGGAAAAGGTAGGAGGAAAAAAATTGTTTAGGGGTGTTTTCTAGATGACAGATTTGACAAATTGGAGATTAGCTTCTAGAAAACTTGGCTTTAAAAACTAGTCATCATCAACAGGTGAAAAACAATGATGACTAACAGTGGCTACATTTGGGGAGGGTAGCTCCTTTTCAGGAGGTGTCCAAAATTTCAGATCTCTGGCCTTTGAAGACCAGTGCCTTTATCCATTGGCGCAAATTTCTTTCTTCTTTGATGCTATTTCTGAAAATTGACAGCATGATTAGCATCAAAGTCATTTCTACCTACCTAGCTACATTTCCTAACATTTTTTCTTCTTTCAGGTGCATTTGGACTAGCAACCCTTTGACATATTTTTTTTTAAAAATGACACTATCTAATTTTACACTTATATCTGCCGGGAGTTCAGATTAAACTGATGAAATCCTTTGTTTCTCTACCTATGCTAGATCGAATGTCAAGATTAAGTTGTTTGACAGGATGTTATTCTCTAATCTAAAACATGAAATTAAAAAATGACCAAATTAGGATTAGATAGTCTGATTTTTCATGTACTTGTGGCATGAAAGACAAGCTGCACACAAACATTATTTTGCATGAACATGAAATCTAGAAAAATCAGGGCTAGGATACACAATTTGTTTTTCATCCCTATTTTCCTCTTTGGTTATGTTTTGAGCATGTGGAACTAGTATCTTTTCCTAATCTATTTTCTTTGACAAGTCAAGCTTACACAATATTGACTATCTCTTCTCTCATTAACTTATCAACAAACAAATTTAAAACATGTTCAATTATGATTAGGCTAGATAACTGGACAAGACATTTTGAGCACTAGTAGTGGCATTTAGACTTGCGCGCTTTTAGAATGACTATTTTTTGAACATGGGGCTTTCTTTCTGTTTTTCAAACTGCCCTCTTTTTCTATTTTTCTATTGTTTTTGAATTTTCTGTGTTTTATTTATTCTTCAAACAATGATATATACAATGATTGAAAATGTTTAAAAGTGGAGCTCTTGACAAAAATAATGTTTTAATGTCCTGCCATTCACAAGACCTCCAAAAGTTTCAGTCCCATCGAGTTCTTGTAGGAAAAAGGCATTGTTTCCACTAACTGAACTGATGATGAAAGGCCCCTTCCATAAGTTTTGAAACTTGCCATGTTTACCTTTGTCTTATCTTCTGGAATCCCATTTTAACACTTTATCCCCAATCTGAAAATAATTTTCCTTGGTCCTTCTGTCAAAAATCTATTTTATCTTGTCTTGTGCTAGCTGAGCCCTTTGGTAAACTTCTTCTCTTGTTTGCTGTAAATGGATAGTCTGATTTACCCTCCTTTGCATGTCATTTTCTTCTATTTGAACTTCTTGCAATAGATTCATTACTGGAACCCCTAAAGATGTTGGGAAAATGGCATCCATGCCATACACTAGTTTGTAGGGAGACATACCGATTGATTTTTTGGTGGTTAGTCTATCAGCCCATAGTGCATGCACTAGTTTTCCATGCCATGCTTTTTGATTTTGTTCCAGAAGTTTCTTGATGATGTTGACTAGGATTTTGTTAGAGGACTTAGCTAAACCATTACCTTGAGGGTAATAAGCTATGGAATGTCCTAATGAAATGTGATATTTGTAACAAAAGTCACCCATTCTTTTGGAGGAAAAGGCAGTAGTGTTATCCATGATAATCTTCCTAGGACAGCCGAATCTAGATAGAATGTTGGTTTCTAGGAACTTAATGATGACTGAATCGGTGGAATTCCTGGAGGGTATGGCTTCTGTCCATTTGGTAAAGTAATCAATGGCTGTAAGGATCCATTTATGTTGAGTGGATGAAGAAGGGTGAATCTCCCCAATAAAATCTAAACCCCATTGCTGGAAAGGTCCTTCAACTATGATGGCATGTAAGGGCAAAGGTAAAAGCTTTTTCTTGCCATAAAAAAATTGGCACTTATGGCATGTCATAACTAGTTTGTGAGTGTCAGGAAATAAGGTAGGCCAATAATAACTGGCTCTAAGGATTTTTTTAGCTGTGGTTTTCTAATAGAGATGACTCCACATTCTCCTTCGTGCATTTCGTGCATAATTTTCTCTGCATCATACTCAAGCAAACATTTAAGCAACATACCAGTGGGATTTTTCCAATACAGAACTCCATCAACTATGCAAAACTTTAGGGACTTTTTTTTAAGGAACCTTGCTTTTGTTTTTGATAAAGTTGGAGGAGCATTTAGATAAAATAATACATAAATAATATCTGCATACCAAGGTGAATTTAAAAACACTTCTTCAACATGAGGCACTGTGCATTCTTCCTGTTCTTCTAAGGTGTTAACAATATTTATATCTAATCCTTGGAGGTTAGTTTCAATCATTAATCTTGCGAGTCCTTGTCCTTTAACCAGTTTGGTGGGTCAGATTTCTAAGTCATATTCTAAGATGATAGCGATCCATTTTCCCCTTTTACCACCGGGATCTTGATTTAATATATCTTTGACAACGGCATTAGGAACGAAAGCAATGATATAAGAATGCAAGATATAAACTCGGAAATATTTCAGTGCTTTTACCAATGAGAATTCCTGTTTTTCCATGATGTTATATTTTAAGGGAGCATCTCTTAGGGATTTGCTAAAAAAGGCAATGGGTTGTTCTTGCCCTGCTGCGTTTTTTTGTAACAACATTGCATCTATCATGTGTTCCAAGGCAAATGAGAAAATGTAAAAATCTTTGGTGAAATCAGGACTTATCAGTACCGATGTTTCGATTAGGGATTTTTTAACCAATTCAAAAGATTTTTTGGCTTCTATAGTCCATTTAACCCCAACCTCTTTTTTTAACATGTTTGTGATATCTCTCAGAAGTTCGGCAAGTTTAGGGTGAATCTTCTCAAGAAATTAATTTTTCCAATAAAGGATTACAACTCCTTTATGTTTCTGGGGTGACTTATTTGTAATATGCCTTCAATTCTCTGGGGATCTATTTTTATTCCATCTTCCGAAATGATGTGACCTAGGAGTTTTCCTTCTTCGAGACCGAAAAGTGTTTTCTTGGGGTTCAGAGATAGACCATATTTTCTACACTTGTTAAAAACCTTTCTCAAGTGAACTAGGTGCACTTCATCTGATTTGGAATATACTGTGATATCTTCTAGATATATGACTATGAAAAAACCTATGTCTTCTGAGAAGGCTATGTCCATGGCTCTTTGGAATGTGGCGCCAGCATTCATCAATCCAAAATGCATTTTAACATACATGAAAGTGCCCTAAGGTGTGGTGAAAGCCGTTTTGTGTTGATCAGTGGGGTAAACCAACACTTGGTTGTAACCGGAAAAACCATCAAGTAATGAGATCCTTTTAGCACCTACCACCTTTTGAAGTATGTGGTCCATTTTAGGTAACGGATAGTTGTCTTTCAAACAGGCTCTATTCATATTTCGGAAATGGAAACAAAGTTTGATCTCACCATTTTTTTTCCTAACTGAGACTAGATTTGAAACCCACTCAGAGTACCTAAGGGACACTATTATCCCAGCATCATACATATTTTTTATTTCTTTTTAAACCAAAGGTAGTAAGACTGGGTTTATTCTTCTTAATTTTTGTTTGAAAGGCTTCTGGTTTTCTTTAAGGGGAATCTTATGTTAAATGATGCTTGTGTCGTATGATTTCAAATATTGGTATCCCCATGCGAACACATCTTTAAATTCTTTAAACGACTCGATTTAATTTTGTTTTATGTGAGGAGGGAGGGCTTTGGACAATTTTATCTTTCTTGGTTCTTCCATGCTTCCTATGTTATATTATTCTATGTCAACCTCGGTAGATTCCATTTTTGGATTTTTGGCCATATTGTTAAAATCAAACAATTCCTCTAAGGGTGCAAGCCCTCTGGGTATGGTGTCATTTTCACAGTGTAAGAATTCAAGCTCTCTTTGGTCTATGTCCTCTCCTGTCTCAGTTTCATATGGATGGTTTACCAAGTTTACATCTGTCCAAGAAGGTAAATTTGGCTCTTGATCTTGATTTTTGCTAAGATTCTTTTCTTCCTTTTCTAAGTCTGTTTTGGCTACTTCAAATTCATTTATAGATTGTAAAAAATCATCAATTTGATCATCATCTTTGAATATTTTCCAATGGTCAATATTTTCTGGTACTGTAGGGTGATGTTTGACTTGAATACTGTATTGCTCGTTTAAACACGACATTTGGCCATTGCTTGCAGCAAAGGCGAGCTCATTTGCTAGGCTATTTTGAACCCTAGGAATATAAGTGAGTTCATATTTCTTGAAGGTTTTGAGGGTTTCTAAAGCTACATTCCTGTATTCTCTCAGTCTTGGGTTTTTCGTCGAGTATTCACCTTTTATTTGTCTAATTACAAGTTCTGAATCTCCCTGGGCTGATATTTTCTTAGCGCCTAAGTCCTTTAGTATGTGCAGACCAAGGAGAAGGGCCTCATATTCCACAATGTTATTAGTACATTGGAATTATAATATGAAATAATTACCTTCATTAGTATTGTGTATCCATATGCGGGTCCCCGAACCAGTTTTTCCACAAGAACCGTCAAAGCTTACACTCCAAAGATTCTCTTTTTCATACATGGTACTAAGCTGTTTTTCAGGTTTTTTGGAGCTTTGGTCATCAGTTACTTCATTTGGGGATGGGGAATGTTGTTTTGATGGTTTGAAATCCTCTTCATTTTTTTTTATCTGCTCATTTATATCACTTTCATTGTATAAGATAAAAGAATCGAAATTGGAATGAATGGAATAAATGGGAGTGTTGTTTGGCCTATCTCGGTTGCTAACCATGTATTTCATGTGAGTCTCTCGGTACAACCTCCTAGTCTGGTTGAAAAATGGGATGGTAGTGAATGCCATATCCATTTGAAGGTTACCTTGTATTTTGACAACCCATGATCTTGATAATAGCATTCCATACTTAGGAGGAATATCGGACACTACTACGTCCATGACTAGGTTTTTTGCCAGTATTTGTGTTAAAGCAAAATACAGGTTCTTTATTAGGCCTAAGCATTTGACCTGACTTGAATCAAATGAGTACAGGTCTTTGTAAGGTTGAGTTACCTCTAGACCCAGATTTTCCATGACTTCTTTAGGCATGAGATTATGGGAGGCATCGGAATCTAACATGGCATTATGTAATATCTTGTCCTGGATGTTCAAACTTACATAGAAAGGGGAGACAGTTCCTTCTCAGTATTCACCTTCTATTTTGGGACCGAATAAAAGCTCAGGTTTGTCATCAGTCATATTTAGAGTATCTGCCTCATTTCCTATGTTAAAAACTTTGAAGATTTGAGATCTATACCTATCTTTAGTTATTAGCTCAGTAAGGGGTATGGTTATTTTTATTTTGGCAATTTCCCCTTCAAAACTAAATGGCGCTTGTAGTTTGGATAGATTTGTTTCAGATTTTTCAGACATGACTTTATCTATGTTCTTAATTTGCTGACTCTGGTTTGGGATTTTGTTTAACACAACCATTTTGGGAATCTTGGCAGAGGTACGAGGACAATCTGGACTAAAGCTTGTCTGAATAGCTTTATCTTTGTTTTGGTCAGTTTTCTTGACCACGATTTTGTTGCTGTCCACTACTCTTTTAAGGATGTTATCAGGGGTTTTAGTAACAACAGTGTCTGAGCTACCTTTCTTGGAGTTGTCTTGGTTTTTTCTACTTCTAAGATCATACTGCCTGTGAGCTTCTATTATGGCATTCTGAAATCCTATAGCAGGATCTTCGGGGTCCTAATGGTTGGTTTCATTTTGATTCAGGGAGAAGAAAGCTTGTTCTTCTTCTGTGAGGTAAACCCCACTCTCGTTATCAGAACCTATTAGGTTTAAATGACTTTCATCAATGGGTTCTGTATCCCTCTCTTCCTCATCAACATAATTTTCATTGAAGGGTGGCCTGATTTGTTGGTCATTTTCCCTTGGTTTATTTTGAGGCTAGTCTCTCCTAAAGTTTTGGTTCCAGTTCCTGTTTTGAGGGTTTAGCTGGTTGTCCCTAAGATGTACTTTTTCACTTATTTTTTCCCACATTTTCACCATGGTTTTAACTAGGCCATCTATTCTAGGATCTGAGGAAGATACTGAAGGGGAAACTTCGTCACGGTATGTGACTTTCTTCTCTAATCTCATCCTACCTCTCTTTTCAGCTAAGTTGGCTTCTGCACTCATGGCCACTTTTTGCATTTCCTCTAGGGTTGCGAGGTCCTTGTCTCTTAGTTGATAAGTCATGTCTGGGTCAAAACCTTCTGGAAACTTTGCTAAGGCTAAACCAAGTGGAGTTTTGAAGTGAGGCAGGAGGGCATTATAAACACTGTTGAACCTAGTGCAGTAGTCCCAGACACTTTCCCCATTATCCCTTTTTAGGTTGTTATACTCAGAAAGGATTTGAATAGAGTTTTTTCTGATTTCCCACCTATTTGTGAAGGTTTGGTAGAGTTCCGGGAGATCGTGTATACTGTTTGGAGTTAAGCTCTTAAACCATTTTTTGGGTTCTCTGCCCAAGCTTTGGGCAAAAATCCTCATTCTTATGGTCTCGTCTTCCATTTCCATGTATTTAAAGGCATCACTAATTCTATATACATGTTGTTGGGCAGTAGTAGCCTCAACTCCAGTGAAGTGCGAGATTTTGGATTGGTAGTCATGTTGTAAAGGTGCCAAAGGATGTGGCAACACCAAGGGTGCATAACAAGCTGCCATGGTGGGAGCTAATGGTTGATTTACAATATGAGGGCTTGTAGGATGAGCTGAGGTGATTTGAATAGTGGTGGTTTGGACGGGTGTGGCAAATGTACCCAGACTTGTGAACTGATTTTGAGCAGATTTGGGATGGTAGGAGCCAAAGTGGTGGAGAAGATGAAAGTCGGGAGGTGTAGTAGGTGAGGCTTCTCTACTAGGACTCTGTTGAAAATCTAGGGGCTCAAGATCATCAAATTTGATTTTACTTTGTGAATTGCTTCTAAAAAGGGTTTTTGCTGATTTTAAGTCAAATGGGGAATCCTGCAATGATATGAGATGTTTAGGTATAGATCTTGCTTTACAGATGGACCTATGCTAAGTTTCCAATTTCAGAAGTTTGCCACAGAATCTTCTCTAGGTTATCAACTATGATAGGGGATTTGGGTCTGGATGGTATTTGTGATTGTGTTGGATGGATGGCCTCTCTAGGAGTTTCGCTAATGTGAAGAATGGTCAAAACAAAAATGAAGGCTAGTGGAGTCGCCAGGTGGATTTCTTTGAGATCTATGGTCCACCGCCAATACTATCCAAGATGCTTTTGAGAAAAATCCTTCTTTAGCAAACTTTGAGGTGGAGACTTGCAGGAAATACTTATCACTTAGTTTCAACAGTTTGCTAGACTGTTTGGACAAGCTAGTGGTTTTATTTTCAAGTTTATTCTGTTTATCTCCTATGTTTAGGTGAAGCTTTCTGAATCGCTAAGTTATACTTAGTTTGTCACTGATTACAGAGTTTGCAACATGAATTTTAAGTTTGGAAAGGATGAGTTAATAGAAAGGTATGGTTTATGAAATTTTTGGTTTTTTTATGGAGTTTTAAGCCTACTGGAGGCTTAGTGGAGTCGCCAGGTGGATTTTGGTTGTTTTTATAGAGATATACTTGTGGTCCACCACCAATAACTAGGAAAAGCCAATCTAGGGATGTTTTTGGGGTTTTTTGAGTTTTTTATGTGCAACCTATGGTTTATTAGAGTTTTCTATAACTGAGTCATCATGTTGCTAAGATGGTGAAAGAGCTAGTTTCTACTCTTCAGACAACACTTAAGTTTTTCTGAGTTTGATTTGAGACTTTGAGAGTTGCTAAGGAGTACTTAGATTGTCACTAACTCCGAAGTTCCCACCGTGATCGCCATTATGTTAGGGTCCTGTGATTTGGCTGATTGGCAAGCCAAGTGACAGGGTAACATCAAACCAATCTTTGGAGCCTAAGGACCTAGCCTTCCTGGACTCAGAGAGGGCTCTCTCTATTTGTGTAAGGTATATCTATGTGTTTTGCTTCTTATGTTTCTGATTTTAGGCTAGTTGTGAAGTAGGTTTTTGGTTTTTCTTTTAGGTTTTTGAGGGAGGAACTGATCAAAGACTAAGATAGATAAAAATATTGTCAGATTAACTGGGCTATGGGGTTGAACGGGTCGAGAAAGCCTCATATGGTGATACAAGGAATGTTGAAGGGCCGATTTGATCAAGGTAAAATGGATCTTAAGGTAAAATGAAGTGGGATAGACACTAAGTTTGTGAAGGACAAGGGCTTTCAAACATAAATAGTTCAATAGCTGACATAAACATGGTAGGGCTAACCATTAATCATGATAAATATAACTACAAACTGATAAATGCATAGAAATAAACATTCAAGCAATACATAGAGATATATGACTCTCTACCTTTAGGAAATTTCTATCAGACTTTGGGGAAAGACAATTAAGACAAACAAATAACTCAAATCACTATGAGGAAACGCCTAGACATAGTATTTCAAGCTATCGGGCACTTTGAAGTAAGATTGTAGAGTTTTAGGCAAAGGGCAAGATCAGTACGAGACCTCCTTGGTTCAAACTAGGACAATCAAACAATCAAAGAAAGGTTTCAGAGGTGGAGCTATGATTAGCCATGAGTAAGCAGGGCATACCATGAATCATACTTAGCATGCACAAAACCATAAATGAAACAAACAAACAATTTCTTTAGTGATCAAAGAGCAATCAATATTTCTTTGATATGATTAAGAAGGAGGAAAACATAGAAGCTATAATGAAACATGAAATCTGAGGTGCCTCCAAGGGCATGTCTCACATCTATTCTCTACTGTCTTATAGCAAGCAAGAGCATGAAATATGTATGAAAACTAAGAAGCATAACAGAGAGGGACACTATACTATTTTACCAAGTCAAGGAATCCAACAACAATCCTCTTTCATCATCCAAAACATTCAAGAAACTATCTAATGCATGAGACAAGTATTTCTTTCAAGCTTGTATAACCATACATTGTTCTATATCATCAAGTTCAGCCTTGTTTACAATGAAGTCTCTTGGAATATATAGGCCAAGATGAAGGAGAACCTCCTAGTGCAACTAACAAGCAAATTGGCCCATCAAAAATATCTGATTTTGTCCTTGAGGCTTTGCAAAGCCCAAGGCACAAAATATCTATAAAAATATCCTAAAAATTCTAAAAAAGGAAATTAAATTGACTTTTCCTAACTGACAATGGCCAAAAAAGGCAAAACGCACATTAGGAAAATCCACTTCAGAAAAGTGCATTTTTCACAAAAATACTTAAGAAATATATCAGCAGAAAATCCCCTGTCTTGTGGGCAACTTTTGGAGGCCTTCCCAATGTCGAAATGAGGTCCGTGACGGCTCGTTGGAAAGATATGGATGTATAGTTTTTGAAAATGTTTTTTTTTATCCAAACGGATTACTAAAAACTTCTGAAAAACTGACCTGTGTGAAAAAATACCAGAAAATAGACTTTGCTGATATGCGGGGCAGAGTGTTGAAAAAGTGACTTTTTTTTGCCACTTTGGGGGACCAAATCATCTTCAATTGATCTGAAAATCATTGAGTATTTGCCCCTAAAATTATGGCATCCAATGATGCCATTTTAATCCTTTGAGGATTCTTCAAACAAAAATGGCGATGCCCATGATTTTTAGAAAAATGCCAAAAAATGTCAAAAAACCAAAACTTGTTGAATTTTTACCAATTTTGGTGAGCATGACCCTCATGGGTTTTCAAAAGCATGCTAAGAAACGGAGGCCAAAATTTGAAGCCTTGATGTGTCTTTCTTCATTTTTTGTGCCGGGCGCCTCTTTGAGCTTTTCTTGTGTGGCCTTCAATTTCCGTCGGGTGAACTGATTAAGCTTCTTATAGTGCTTGGTCATTCTTCTTTGAAGGTCCAAGTCTCTATTGGCCTTTTCAAACTTCTTCTCCAAGTGTTCATTCACCCTTTTAAGACATGCTTCTCTATTGTTTTCTATCTCTTGGGTGAATAAAGTAGTAAGAGGAAAAGATTGGAAAAGGGCAACCTCTTCCTCCTTTTGTTTCTCCAAGGCTCTTATGAGTCCCATGATCCTTGGCCTCTTTCTCCTTGGCTGATCTTCTTCTTCACTATCATTGAACTCGCCCATGAGTTCTTTCAACTTAATTTGTGCTTTGGAGGCTTATTTTTGATACTTAATAACTCGTGTCTCATATACAACCATGTGGACACTCATCTGCTTGTTTTGTGTTTGCAGAAAGTGAATGAGGTTTTTAGACCTCTTTAGATCTGCCCTTAGATCATGAATTTGTTCTTCTATATTTATCAAGAGAGACTCTAGGATTCTAGCCTCATTGTCATTATCATCACTATTTATCTGAATTATGTCAAAGTCCCTCTCTTTCTCATGGCTACTTTCTTCCTTCTCCTTTCCCTTGCTTTGGGTGGCCTTCTTGGTCTTCCTCCTCTTTGGTAATTCAACAATGGATTTCTTGGGAACCTTCCCTTTGCTTCAGAGGGCTCTAGTAACATTTGGAGTTACAGTTTGAGGCACTCTCTTTCTTGATGTTCAGGGCTTTGTCACCTTTGGAGAAGAAAGCATGGCCCCTTGCCTAGGAGAGGCAGCTAACACATGCTCAATTTGGTCTTTGCCCTTGCTACTCCCCTCATCATCCTTGCCACTATTTTGATCCTCTTCATGAATGCCTTGACTGTCACCTTGCATGTCTCCTTGAGAGCTTCCCTTTTTACCTTTGTCCTTGCTTTCTTCAAAACTTTTAGGCTCTGTATCTTTAATTTCTTGTGCTTCATCCTCATCATGTTTACTGCTGTGAAGGCTACCAATATCCTCATCAAAATGTTCCATCTCTTCATCATTTCCCTCTTCACTATTTTTCTCTTCTTCATCACTGTGTTTTTCTTCACTTTGCTCCCTTTGACTTGGATCCTCTTCACTGTTTTGTTCTTTTTCACTATGCTGCCTTTCCTCACTGTGTTGTTCTTCCTCATTATGTTGTTCTTCCTCACTATGTTGTTCTTCCTCATTATGCTCTTCTTCTTGATCAATCATGGGATATTTTAGCTTCTTAGGAGTGGGTTTACTAGAAGAAGGAGAAAGAGGATGAGTGGAAGGTGAAGGAGATGCATGGGATGAAGAAAATGTTGAGATTGCAACAAGATGATGAGCTTAGTGGAAAGAAGTCGCCTTCACTAAGTGGGCCAATAGGCTATTTTTGGCGCAAGTCTATTTTTAGACTATGTCTATTTTTAGACATGTTGATCATGTTCTATGAGTTGCAGGATGCTATTTGTGGATGGTTGGTCAAGTCGGAAAAAATATATGGACTTCTATTTTTAGACATATTGGGCGGAATCTATTTTTATATTGCCAGTCTAAAAATAGATATGTCTAATATTATTAGCTCTTAATAATATTTAGACTCTAAACATTATCTTATTCTCTTGGAGCACTTCAGTTAAGTGCACAGATGTGGCACAGGAGCTGACAGAAGGAATTACGCTATTCCTGAGGGTTATGTGGAGCTATTTCATGGATACTTCAGTTAGAACTCATGTGACAGAGTTTGGTGGAGTTATTAAAGTAGTTGATGGAGTTGTGTTCAGTTTAACTGAGTTAAACATAGTTGAGCTAGTTGTATCTAGTCTAACTGAATGACACACTAGTGAGAGTGGTGTGAATTAATTATTAATTAATTCACTAATTAATAACTCATTAATGAAATAAAGAATACATCAGTTAACTACAGTGCATGGAGAGTTTCAGTGGAGACCAGTGAAGAGGTAGGTGAAAGAGCAGTGTGACTATCAGTTGTGACTATACTGGTGCATGAGTTTGCACCACACATTGATGGAGATGCTAATGAGGATTGCGCAGTGCATACCAGGTGGATTCGAGTTCATTCAGAGCCCATCTTCAGTAGGGATTGCACAGTAGAGGCAGGCTAACAGGTGGCAGAGATTGGAGCATGTGTTTTGTTAGATCTGAGCTTGATTAGTGTATAGCAATTGGAGATTGTACTAAGAGCTTGTGAGGAGCTTTGTATAATGATTTTTACATGATCTCTATGATATATAATATACAGATAGTTGTGGGTTAGTTTTAAGCTTTCCCATAAATACTGTGTTCATATGTGTGATTTTTTATGGTTTTAATGTGCGCATGCGATTTTTTTTATTTCTGCAATTAATGGTCAATGGTAGAAGAGATTATGTATTATGCATGAAGATAAAATAGTTTGTGATAAGGAGAATCTCGGTGAATAATATATCAGTTATTCAAATTTCTACATGGTATCAGAGGAATATTGATCATTGGAGCAATTGCAAA
Organism: Pinus albicaulis; assembly: GCA_034641835.2. Taxonomy (NCBI): domain Eukaryota; kingdom Viridiplantae; phylum Streptophyta; class Pinopsida; order Pinales; family Pinaceae; genus Pinus; species Pinus albicaulis. The sequence continues at coordinate 2,062,729,242 of CM076575.1, forward strand.
ACATTGAATTGGTTGAGTTTTGTGCTGGTGGAATTCTAATTTGCAGCAGTGTTTTCTTGGTGTCGAAGTTGAGATGTCTTTCAAAGAATTGCGATTGGAGTATTCCCTTGAGGGCAGCTTGAATTATATTGCATGGAAGGACAGGATGGAGGCGGTGCTGGATGAAAATGGGTTGAAGGAGTTCATAGATGCAGAAATTCCAAAACCTGCTTCTAGTGATGCTGCCGCACTTGACGCATGGCAAAAGAAGACATCAAAGTGTCGAAGAATTCTGTTGGAAGGTGTAAAGGATCACATAGTGTCCAGCCTTCATGGTAAGGCTTCTCCATTCTTGATGTGGAAAGCGTTGACAGACTTATTCCAAAGCAAGAGCGACTAGAGGAAGTTGGCGCTCAAGGATAAACTCAGGAACATAAAAATGGAGAAAGGCGATAGTATGCCCAAGTACCTCACGAAGTTCATCCAATGCAGGGATGAGCTGGGAAGTGTGGGGGTGACTGTAGATGACGAGGACTTGGTGAGCTTGGCTCTCCTTGGGCTTCCAAAGAGTTGGCATTCCTATCAGGACTCTGTCAATGGTTGGGAGAAATTGCCAGGATGGGAGCGACTTTGGTTGGATCTTGTGCAAGAGGAGATAAGACGAAGTACCAGGGACGGATCTTCATAAAAGAACTCAGATGAAGAAAATTGCACTTTGGCTGCCAAAGCAAGGAAGGGGAAGAGCAAGAAGAATGCTTCTCAATCCGGTGTGAAAGGCAAGAAGCAGGACATGTCCAAGGTGAAGTGCTTTCACTGTGACCAACATGGACATTACGCCACTAATTGTCCATAGAAGAAGAAAAATAAGCAGGATGTTGGATCTGCAGCTGGAGAGGCCTTAGCCTCCTAGTTTGAGCTGGATTTTTCACTGATCGCATGCTTGGTCTCAAGTGTGATGGGTTCAGTGTGGTTTCTTGACAGTGGTGCGTCTTTTCATATGACTGGAGACAAAGATTTGTTTACTGATCTGGATGAGAAATATCTTGGAGTGCACATCGAGATGGGTGATGATGGTAGATACAGTGTGACCAGTATCGGTACCATTTCCTTTGAGAGGGAGTCTAGTAAACCCTTCGTATTGAAGGAAGTTATGCATGTTCCAGGATTAAAGAAGAATCTGATCTTTGTGGCGATGTTAGAAGACAAGGGATATGATGTTGTATTTAGCGAAGGAAAGGCTTTCCTGTGCAGTAAGGCAACTGGTGAAACTCGGAGGATAGGGGTTCGAGTTAAGAACCTTTATCAGTTGCAAGTAGATGGCTATGCAGCAATGGCAGGCAGGGCAGAAGGAGTGGTGAGCCAGGATGAGGGCAAGCTGTGGCATCGGAGATTGGGCCACCTTCACCATGGAGCTTTGAAGATACTGCAACAGATTTCTACTGGGCTTCCTAAGGGTACACTTGCGCAGTCAAATCAGTGCAAGGGATGTACCTTGGGAAAATTTGTGAAAGCCACCTTTCACGAGAAGGATAGTCATGCCACGGCGATCATTGAGAGAATTCACATAGACGTTTGTGGACCTTTCTCAGTAGCTTTGACAGCAAAGCACAGGTACTATGTGATATTTTTTGATGATTTTTCTCAGAAGTGTTGGATCTTCTTCATGCAGAAGAAGAGCGAGACATACTCAAAGTTTTGTGAGTTCAAGGCACTGGTTGAGAAAGAATCGGGGAAGCAGGTGAAGGCTCTTAGGAGCGACAATGGTGGTGAGTTCATCTCTGGTGAATTCAAGTAATTTTGCAGCGTAGAAGGAATTCGAAGAGAGCTCATAGCATCTCATAACCCACAACAGAATGGGGTTGCTGAGCAGAAGAACAGAATGATCGTGGGTGCTGCATGGGAAATGTTGCATGATCAGGGCCTTCCCATACACTTGTGGGCTGAGGCATGCAATATTGCATTATATGTGCATAACCGTTGTCCTCATAGGATACTTGGCATGAGTAAACCCGAGGAGGCGTTTTCTGGTAAGAAGCCTGATATTTCCCATTTGAGGATTTTTGGTTCACCTGTTTACATTCATGTGACGAAGGATGCCAGGAAGAAGATGGAGCCAACCGTAGAGGATGGGATATTTGTGGGGTACATTGATACACCCCACAAATATCGTGTGTATTTGCCAGACAGTCGCAATACTGTTGTGTAACGGGATATCAAATTTCATGAGGAGAAAGCCATGAAGTGTTTGCTTGAGATGGATCCACACTTGCATGCAGATGAGGAGCTATTAGTTCCTAAGGATGAGCCTCAAGACGTGGATTAGCCACAAGAGGAGGTTCATGGATTGGAAGAGACCACTCATGCAGCACCAACCATCAGAGGGTGGAAGCGCACTACAGAAGCTGAGCTACTGGCTCAAGATGTAGAGAAGGTTGTAGGAGCACCTACATCACAGTGCAGACAGAGACAGTCACCTGACCGGTACAATGGATACATGGCTCTCATGAGCAAGTGTATCATGACAGAGCCATCCTCTTTCGAGGAAGCTATGGAGGACCCCGCATGGGTAGATGCCATTGTACAAGAGTATGATTCGATTGTCAAAAACAGTGCATGGGAGATTGTCCCAAGGCGGGAAGGGAAATCAGTGGTGGGTTCAAGATGGATCTACAAAGTGAAGCAAGCAGCTGACGGGAGTGTGGAAAAGTACAAGGCAATATTTGTTGCTCAAGGCTTCTCACAGATTGAGGGGATCGATTATGAGGAAACCTTTGCACTTGTCACAAGGTATTCTTCCATACGGATGATTCTTGCTCTCTCAGCGCAGATGGGGTGGCACATTCATCATATGGATGTGAAGACTGTGTTCCTCAACGGAGTGATTGAGGAGGAGGTGTACATAGGGCAGCCCGAATGTTTTGAGATCTTCAACAGCGAGTCGCATGTGTGTAGGCTCAAGAGAGCGTTGTATGGGTTGAAACAAGAAGCTTGTGCTTGGTACACATGGATAGACAGTTATTTCACCGGACTTGGATTCTCCAAGAGTGAGGCGGATCCGAACCTATACCAGATTGTGGTGGAGGGTAAGTTGCTGATCATTGTACTTTATGTAGATGATTTTATTTTGACAGGTGACGAACTGTTGATACTCTCATGCAAGGCTGATCTTGCAAAAGAGTTTCAGATGAAGGACTTGGGCCTCCTTCATTATTTCTTGGGATTGGAAATTTGGCAGCGCAGTGATGGACTATTTGTGTCTCAAGGCAAGTATGCCTGGGAGATACTGGAGAAGTTCAACATGCATTTCTGCAAGCTTATCGACACTCCTCTTCCTGGTGGATGGAGGAAAGAGGATGCTACATCGGCATAGGTAGTGGATGCCACTGTTTATCGACAGTTGGTGGGGTCGCTTATGTATCTAATTAATACACGACCCGATATATGCTATGCTGTTAACCAGTTTTCACAAGCTATGATTAAGCCTACCAAGCTCTACTGGAAGGTAGAAAAGCATGTATTGAGATATCTCAGAGGCACATCTAGATATGGATTGTGGTACAGACAGTCGGATGAGGTGAGGCTATGTGGTTTCACGGATGCAAATTGGGCAGGGAGCCCAATGGACAGAAAGAGCACATCTGGAGGGATTTTCAGTATCGGGTCGACAACAGTTTCTTGGTACAGCAGGAAGCAGAGATCCGTGGCACTCATTTCAGCAGAGGCCGAGTATATGGCAGCGAGTTTGGCTACATGCGAGGCTATATGGATGAGGAAGATCCTGGTCGGGTTGTTCGGTTCACACTTAGAGCCTACTGTGATATATTGTGATAATCAGAGTTGCATCAAACTCTCGGTTAATCCAATATTTCATGATAGATCTAAACACATTGACATCCAGTATCATCATATCAGAGATTGTGTGCAGCGGAAGATCATGTTACTTTCATACATTCCCATGGAGGATCAGGATGCTGATATCTTGACGAAGGCGCTCACCAGGAGCAAATTTGAATACCACAGGGGCAGGATAGGGGTGGAAGATAATCCTTATCTTGTTGAGAGGGAGTGTTGAGATTGCAACAAGATGATGAGCTTAGTGGAAAGAAGTCGCCTTCACTAAGTGGGCCCGCAGGCTATTTTTGGCGCAAGTCTATTTTTAGACTATGTCTATTTTTAGACATGTCGATCATATTCTATGAGTTGCAGGATGCTATTTGTGGATGGTTGGCCAAGTTGGAAAAATAGATGGACTTATATTTTTAGACATATTGGGCGGAATCTATTTTTAGATTTCCAGTCTAAAAATAGATATGTCGAATATTATTAGCTCTTAATAATATTTCGACTATAAACATTATCTTATTCTCTTGGAGCACTTCAGTTAAGTGCACATATGTGGCACATGAGTTGAAAAAAGGAATTACGCTATTCCTGAGGGTTAAGTGGAGCTATTGCATGGATACTTCAGTTAGAACTCATGTGACAGAGTTTGGTGGAGTTATTGAGCTAGTTGATGGAGTTGTGTTTAGTTTAACTGAGTTAAACATAATTGAGCTAGTTGTATCTAGTCTAACTGATTGATACACTAGTGAGAGTGGTGTGAATTAATTATTAATTAATTCACTAATTATTAACTCATTAATCAACTAAAGAATACATCATTTAACTACAGTGCATGGATAGTTTCAGTGGAGACCAGTGAAGAGGTAGGTGAAAGAGCAGTGTGACTATCAGTTGTGACTATACTGGTGCATGAGTTTGCACCACACATTGATGGAGATGCCAATGAGGATTGCGCAGTGCATACCAGGTGGATTTGAGTTCATTCAGAGCCCATCTTCAGCAGGGATTGCGCAGTAGAGGCAGGCTAACAGGTGGCAGAGATTGGAGCATGTGTTTTGCTAGATCTGAGCTTGATTAGTGTGTAGCAATTGGAGATTGTACTGAGAGCTTGTGAGGAGATTTGTACAATGATTGCTACATGATATATATGACATATAATATATAGATATTTGGGGGTTTTCAGCTTTAATCTTTCCCATAAATACTGTGTTCATATGTGTGATTGTTTATGGTTTTAATGTGCGCATGCGATTGTTTTTATTTCCGCACTTAATGATCAATTGTAGAAGAGATTCTGTATTGTGCATGAAGATAAAATAGTGTGTGATCAGGAGAATCTCGGTGAATAATATATCAGTTATTCAAATTTCTACAGAAAAAGTGGCGAAATCGGGATGTGAAATGAAAGTGTCCGAAGAGATTCTCTTCTTCTCAAGTTGATGAAGAATGACAATCTTGATGAGGGAATGATGGAAAAGACAAGCTGACTGCTGAGAAGAAGGTCTCTTTTGAACAATAGAAGACATATTTTCAATTCTTCTATGGAGGAAGAAGGGGAGGTTTAGCAATTGGGTTCTTGTGAAGTGCACAAGTAGCCTGATATGGTAAGCATAAACTTGGGAAAACCTTCCCTCGCATGTGAAATATTTCATGATTATCTTCATGAGGGGAGCATAGCTAGTCAATAAATATGAAAAAGGAAAAATGGATGGGCATGCATCCCGATGCTCTCATTTCGAAAAGGGTTTGTACTGTTCTGAGTCTAGGTAGCTTTGCTTAAACCATTTTTCTCCGACATATGGAATTTTGGTAGCTCTGGAAATGGATCTAGGAGAAAGCTTGAAGTCTAAGCCTGCTAGCTGAAAATGTTTCCCTTGCAGTCTTAAAGCAAATAGGTGTGTCAAGGGAATATAACTTTTCACCTCCTAAACCCTTTTAAAAAACTCTAAACATCCAATTTCATGAAAGTTAAAAAGAACTAAAGGATGGGCATTTACTTCCTCAGTTGAAAAAGGTTCATACCTTTTGTGAGGGCCACTTCTGCTATCTTTCCTGGGAGGCATTTTGCTTTGGATACTCTTTACTGGTTGACCAAGACAATGGCTGATTCAAATGGTCTCTGAAATTTTTTTCCAACGCCACACCTTTTCCTCCTTGCAAGTCACTGTGCTTCTTTGATGCTAGCAAACAAGTATTTGTCAAATGATAACCAAAAAAAATTTATCACTGTGTTTGGGCAAATATCTTGAAAATATGTGTTTGTGGTTCTTTGTTGAAGAAGGGTTTCTTTTGTTTTGGCACAAAAAATACTCCCCTCAAGCACTGCCCCTTTGCTATTTACCGCCCTTTAGAAAGTAAGCAAGATATCTTTCAACTGACTTGAAAACCTTCAAGACAGACTCTGCTTTTTGGATTCTGGGGGCTGCACAAATTTCACTATCTCACAATCCTTTAGTCATTGTGTTTGAGAAAATGACTTAAACAGGTATGTTTGTGGTTTGTGTTTGAAGAGGAATCTCCCTTTTCTTTGGCACAAACACCCTCCCCTTCAAACACTTCTCTTTGTCATCATTGTTTTTGAAAGGTAATTAGGGCTCCTCAAAACTGATAAAACACCTTCCCCTATCACTAGGTTAATGTTTGATGTCCACAGCAACAAAAATTTTGATTTTGACCAAAGGCTAAATCTCCTAATCACTGTCTATCTCTGTGTTTTTAGATGATGAAGTGTTTTCAAAATCACTGTTTCTTCTTTGGGAAAATATAGCAAAAACACCCCCTTTAAACTTCAAAATTTACCAAGAAGAAAGGAAAATACCTTGAACAATGTTTATGGATCTTGTTTGATCATTGGAGCAGCGTAAAAGAGATTTTTGGAAGCTAATGGAGGAGCGGGCCGTTTGAAGCAGAGGGCACCGCACATATGGAGGTAGTCGGGTCGGTTTCGGGCACCCTGTGACCGAAGACATAGGTGCACTGCGCGCCGCGCCTCCGTTTAACTGCTTTTTTCGGGTGCTCATAGACGTGCCGCGCACATCTACAGGCGTGTCACACAGACTTCTGAGCCCCAAACACTTGAAAATTTTCTCGAAAAATGTTGTGTTTCTTAGTTGAGTGGCCAATGAGGGTATGCTTTGTGTTTTGCAATTGCTCGTGGGCCTCTTAAACGGTCTCTTCCACCTTTTAAAATTCAAATAAGCTCAAATACCTTTGCATTTTCTTTGGAAGGGTTTGGATGCCTTTTGAAAAGGTTTTTTGTCATATAAAAACATAAATAACTGTTCTCGGTAATATATGACTTTTTAAAATACCATAGGGACCCATTTTCTTAACTGTCTTCTTCGCATGTGTATGAGGAGGCTATTGTTGAAGACTGAAGCTATTCTGTCCCTCAAAAAAGGAAAATTGCTTCAGGAACCATATCAAAGACTACTAAACTATTAGGCACCTTATAACATTTTCCCTTGACTGTGGATAAACTTTTATTTGTACTTACTAAGGCTTGACCTACATCTGTCCATCAAGGAGATGGATTTTAAAAACCCTTATTGCAATCATATAAAAACAACAGAGTTTGTTCTTATGTACATTTAATAGGTCTTGTCTTTGACTGTGGTATATTTAATTCCTTTGAATGTTGTCTTGAACTTGAATCATTGTGTCATACTCTTCCTGTCATTTTGATGAGTTTGTTCCAAGTTTTGGACATTCTAGCCTCAGATTTCCTTTGAAGAAGACCTTTATGGACAGGAAAAACAAAGCTTCTTGAACATCATAATATCACTGCTTGGCCTATGTTTAACACCAAACTTCAACTCATAAACCTTCAATTGCTTCCCACTGAATTTAAATTGTCCTTTAAATAGTGAACTCATTTAAACACCCTTTGAAACACTACTGATATATTAGTTGCTTCATCCTTTTGGAGGAAGTGGTGTAAAACAAGTTTTAGGTCATTTGAAACACTGTTAGTCTGGTGCTCTTTGAATGAGGCTATACCTCTGTTCCTGATGCTCTTCTTTTTAAATGAAGGAGGCCCTTATCATGTTCCTAACCATCTGCTTTTAAATGAAGGAGGTTAACATAATATTTCCAACCATCTGCTCTTTATACTGGAGGAGGTTTACAACATGTGACCCAACCATCTGCTCTTGGTTGGAGGACGTTTGCAACAAGTGACCCAACCATCTTCTCATGTTTGGAGGAGGTTAACACGGTCCTGAAATTTCATCCTTTTCTCAGACTGTGTCATCTTTCCTTGTAATACATATCTCTACTTGGTATATCACAATAAGTAATAAAGTGAAAATTTGACAATATGCTATAAGAGGCATGTTCTGAGATATGTATCCTGTGGTCAAAATATCCTTGTGAATCTTTTAAACCAGGAGCCACATGACTTGTATTTGTAGAGTATTTGCTGGCTAGTCATTACTTACTAACCTTTCTTGACTGTGTTTGCAGAGGCTTATTGAATTTTCTCTCTGACTAGTATTCTTATCCCAGGCTCAAGTCAACATGAGAAGCAATTGTCTTCTTATGTTTAGCTTGACAATGTCTTCTGGAATCCTTGTACATATCTACTTTTGAAAGAGACACTGAAACATTGTAGATCAACATTATATCAGTTTGGCTTTTAAAAAATGTACCACTGAGACATCAAGACCCTTTAGTGGCATGACCTATGGGTGTATCAAGCTTTGTTTTTGCAGATTAAGTGCTAATTCAGGGTTGGCTGATATTGAACAAAATATTTTGGCTCAGGATGTTTTTGCCAAGGAATGGATTCCTTAAAGCGCCACTACCTAACTTAGGAGGAGATCTTTGACAGATTTTGAGTATTCTCTTTGGTATGATTAGATCTCAAAATGGCATATGACTAGAGGTAGGGTGGCTGACATTCTTATCAATAGTTGGTTAATGAATGACCTGGGGATGAGGGTAAATGACAACATATAATTTTAGCTTATGACAGCTCATGGACAAGATTATATGACTGAAACTAGATAGGACTTGACACATAGGTTTTTTCTCATCATAGGCTGACTGGAAAAGGTAGGAGGACAAAAATTGTTTAGGGGTGTTTTCTAGATGACATATTTGACAAATTGGAGATTAGCTTCTAGAAAAATTGGCTTTAAAAACTAGTCATCATCAACAGGTGAAAAATACTGATGACTAACACATCCAACATCAGGCCAAGATTCATCCATTATCCACAACACAATCTCCTCCAGGATTGTATTTTTTTGTAGGGCAACAACAGTGGAGGGTTGAGAGACCCAGTTTCTGAGCTTTTTTTCTAGTGAGGGAGAAACACTTCATCTGGGAGGCTAACAAGGAATCCCCTTGAGAATTATTTCACCATCCAACATCTGGCCAAGCAGAATCCATCACCTACAATGCAGTCTCCTTTAGAAACTGCGTTATTTTGCAGGGCAGTTGCAGTGGAGGGCTTAAAGCCCTAGTTTGGGAGTTAGATTTCTAGTGATGGGAGCAACCCTTCATCTGGGAGATATATTGGAGGAGTATCAACCATTTCTATACCATATTAGCCACCTCCTAGTAGTTATCTAGTTGGAGAGCATTATTCAGCCATAGGGCTGCATTTTGGCATTTTTTCATTTTGTGTATTTCCAAAAACCCTTTGTGGGTTGTCTTGGAATTGTGCTCGAAGGCCTATATATTTGATCCGAACATTTTCTAAGCACTATATCAGTAGATCCATGTAATTTAATTTACAAAAACAATTATGCCCATGAAAAAATGCACTGTCTTAGCCCCCGACATTCTTATATAGCAGTTGTTCTTCATGTTTCATGTACTAGGTTCTTAGAGGCTTGGTTTGCCCATCTTGAGTGTCTTTCTCCTCAAGATTTTGTATACATTTTCTGTTATAATTTCTAATATAATGGCTTCATGATCTGCTCTCATTTGATGTGTTGATATTTCACTGTAATTTCTAGTTATATTTTCTATATTCCCGTTTTTCCTAATTTGGAATATTACACCATGATAAATTAGGTGTTGGAAAGCTCGAGCCAATGTGGCATGGGCCTTACATTTTTCAACATGTATTAGAGAAAGGAGCCTATGAGCTAGGCGATTATGAGGGCAACCAGTTGGATGAGCCCCAAAATGGGCTCTATCAGAATAAGTATTATTCTTGATCACAAGTATGGTACTTTGTACATTAGTGTTATTTTATATTTTTTTGGTGTGATTGTTTGCTTTGTAGACATGTTTTTTCTGCTTACCTTGTGTTCCACTTGGTTTGTAAATGTCATCGAATCATCATGTAAGTTTTCCCGATGTTGCTTTCCGTAGCACACAAAACTTATCTTCCGTAGCATGGGCTCTTTTTTCCCCTGATGGCGATTTGGTTAATATACAAGGTATTTTCCTGGGTGAAACAACTAAAAATATTGTTGAATATAGTGCATTCAACGAACTATTATAAGACGCAACTTATCTTGGTATCAAGGACTTGGTTGTGAAGCTAGACTCGCAACTCGTTGTGTTACAGTTAAACGGTCATTATTCAGTGAGAAAACCTCATATTTTGTCCATGTATTTACGCGTTTGATTACTGGAAAGGCATTTTGATTACATCACATATCAACACATTCCCCGCAATTTGAATACATTAATAGATACATTATAAAATCATGTTTTAGATCGAAATTTGCGTCATATGTAAAAACCAAACAGATCATCATGATAAAATAAAATTTCGTAACAATAGGAAACATGCATATGTATATATATATATATATATATATATATATATATATATATATATATATATATATATATATATATATATATATATATATATATATATATATATATATATATCTATGGAATCTGTAAAAGTTTGTTACCAAAATATCAAAAATATGTGTTCTGTGACATAATGGCTCCACAAGCCTACATTAGTGCAAAAATAAACTAAAGGCTGCTATCCGCCCACATGGTGCTCTTGATAGCATGTGACTACTCGGATAAGTCACTAGATTAACTGACGAAGTCTTCTTGGGACTCCCACGATGTGCCTCTGAAAGCTAGTGGTATCTCTTCAAAAGTTGCGTATTTTGGAATGCCTCTAGTTAGGCCTTCGAGGTTATGCTCCACCTATGCTAGTGGGTGTTCTCCCTCCTCATAAGGATCATCCTAGATTTGGCATGCTATCCTCCTTACAATAAGATACATGCCAGTTGGTGTCTCCACTCCAACATCTGCAAAATATCATAAGTTTAGATCTCAAGAATACATACAAAAAGCATTAAAAAGTAAAAAATTCCATTTTTTTTTTACCTGCTTCAGATCACTGTGCACCTAGCAGAAAGGGTAGACCTGGGTCTCCTATGAAATCATTACCGGAATATGTGTAGTCCTCCACCATGATCAATTGAAGACATATCCAACTGAAAAGTGTTGTTGGGAAGTGCATCTACGGATCCCCTCCGCGGCGAGGAATAATATCGCACCATCTGAGTAGAATCGGATCTCTCGAGGCTGGATTTCATACCTCAAGCCGCTGGTACTGAAACAAGGGCACTCGCTCCAAGAGGAAAGTGACCAGGATGGATCCATATCCTAATTTTTTCAGTCATCCCATTTTGCACTTGGTTAGTTGGCTCTTTATGTTATCCAATAATCCTTCACACCAATTGAACATGGTGGGATCAAGACAATCTACAACATATTGGAACTGGGACTTTGTTGCCTCATGCAACGCCTGGGCCTCTGCTATGTTGGACATACAATGTAAAATTTTCCTCAACGATAGGTTGTTGATGGTTTTGATATCCACCTTTCCACTAATAGTCTTTCTAGGGCTTGGGCAATGTCTCTGAATGAGCATGCTGTTGATCAGCAGTTGTCATTGATGTCAACCTAAGCATCACCAAGGGATAACCCAATATTACATGGGAATTTTTACCTACCAAATTAAAATATTCTGGGTCAATAATTCTTTTGATGGTTTCTACTTGTCTAGATGTTTCCATTGATATATGGCATGCCATGTAATTCTTCACGTTTTGAGAGATATTCATGTTTGAAGTTTGTACCCCCAGTTAGTGGACTAAAACCCCATGGGGTTGGGGCATGGGTCATTGAAAAGTCATAATTAATATTTTTTAAGCTCCTAAAATCCCTCCCATGTTAACTTGTTGAAGCCCCTCTCAACTTAAGCATTTATATAAATTGTGATCTTCATTTCCTCCTTAGGCAAGGGATTTGGCCATCTGAAACAGGTCATTGTGGCATTTGCGCTCTAAATTTTTTTTTCTACAAAGGTTTAGAAGCTGAAATTTTTATGAGGCAAATCCGAAATCCTAAGGAAACTGCTGTAAAAATTTCAAATCAAGGTGCGCAATATTTTTGGAGATATGATCTGTGGAAGTCAGGGTTTTTGCAAGCTCTTGAAATTCATCTCAAAGAAGTGACCTCGGTAAATTTGTCATAGATCTCTCTATGAGTATCAGATTGGAATTCCGTAAAAAGTGGAAGATATTGCACGGTATGTACTTTTCTCTCTATCAATTTCAGAGCCAAATGAAGAAACAGTGACACGTGGAATGACGTACAAGTGCCCTCTACTGAAACAGTCCATAATTAGGGCATTGTGAGAGATTGGGTGTAACTCTCCCTTGAAAAATCCAAATTGGGTCAGACCTGTGGCATTGTAAAAAAGACTTAGAGGAATACTACAGGAACGAAAATCATATATTTAGGATCTGAAATAACAGAGATACACCAGATTAAATATCAAGCTCCTAGAAGGCAAGAAAAAGCTAGATCATGTGTTGTCAAGGGTTGCAAAGGACCAGACTTTCTACGACAGCAAAGAAAAGCAAGGTGCAACAGAGGGTAGCATGACAAGAGCAACAGCCAAAGTGCATAACAACAACAAGAAGTTCATCATATGAAGTCTTCAAGTGGGAAGCACTGCATACAATCATTGTAAAGGTATCATTGTACTTAGTCATTGTAAATACATTATTATACAAATTATACTAGTGTCTATCTGCCAAGGGTTGAAGAGGCTTTGTTAGGAGGTCTAGGATCATCATTAGGTGGTTGTGTCAAAGTTGGAGTTATGGTCTAGTATATCTTCTTCTTCTGCATCATTCTATATCATTGTAAAGTGGACCATTTTCTATGGTACGTGAGTCCATTCTTATTTTATTATTCTATAGGGTGGTAGGGTGGTGCTAGGGTGAGTTGTAGTTCATTGGGTGTTGGGGCATCCATTCAGTTGACTACTAAATAATCTCGGGCGTTGGAGCATCCATCTAGTGGGAGCTGGAGAAGAATGCTTTTTTAGATTCTAGGAAGTTGGAGCTTTATTTTTCACTAGAGTTGAATATTAAAGAATTATTAGAAAAGCATTAGGTGGTTTTTTTCCTAGAGTGGGTTTCCACCTTAAAAACTGTGTGCATTTGTGTTCCTCTTGTTTGTTGCTATCATTGTACAAAAACTGATAATAATTGAAGATTAATTAATGCTCTAATTGAAAGGAATACTGATTCACCCCCTCCCCCCCTCAGTATTTCCAAAAATTGGAATCGGAGCTTGGTTCCTTCAATAGCAGTTTAACAGCTGGAAGGAGGTCATGGAGCATAACAAGAATGGTGTACCTCTATTCAATGAAAATAATTATGCACTCTGGAAAGGAAGAATGGAGGTCTATCTCTTGATGCAAGGTTACGAAGTATGGGACACTGTTCAAAATGGATTTACATCAACTATGGATGAACAAGGTAAGAAGAATTTGGTAAATGATGAAAAAGAAAAGAATATTATTATTAGTGGACTTATTGAATCTGCTTATCATAAGGTTTTGGGCTGTAAAACTGCCAAAAATGTATGGGACAAGCTTGAGAATATATATGTAGGTGACTCAAATGTTAAAGAAGCAAAGCTTCAAATATATAGAGAAAAAACTTGAGCAACTCAGAATGAAAGAATATTGCAACATTGCTGCATACTTCTAATACGTTGATGAAATAACCAATACTCTGGAAGGATTGGGAGAGCTAGTTGATGAGAAGACTATTATACGGAAGATTCTTAGAATTTTACCAGGGAGATTCAACCCAAAGGTATCGGTCTTAGAATACAACGCAAATCTAGAAAAACTCAGTAAAGAGGAATTACATGGAGTTCTCATAGCATATGAAATGAGACTTGATGAAGAAGAGGGTACTTCGCATCTAGAAACTGTGTTCGTTGCATATAAGAAAACCAATAAGGATAAACAACCTTGAATTGAAAAGACATGCACCTGCAAGTGTGAAGAAAAGGGAGATAATGAAGGTGGTCTTTTAGATGAAGAATATGCTTACTTCACGAGAAAACTAAAAATTGGTAAGGGACAATTCAAAGGTAAACTTCCATTGATATGTTTCAGCTATAACGAGGTTGGGAATTTTGTAGCAAAATGTCCAAACAGAAGTAATGGCAACTCAAAAGGAAAGAAAGGCTCTAAGAAATTCAACAAGCAAGATCCAAAAGGAACTTTCTCTCTAAAGAAGATAGCTCATCATCCAATGAAGACAATGATAGTGAAGAAGAAGCCAATGAGAGAGTATTGTTTATGGCCAAGAAAAATAAACCCAAGCATAATAAACAAGAGGTATCAAACAACGAAGAAGAATGATGGACCATAGAATAATTTTATGAGGAAGCAATCGAGCTTATAAAAGAACTCAAGGCAGAGAAGATCCGTTCCAATACTCTTGAAGAACAAGTTCAAGGTCTCAAAATTGAAGTTGAAGAACACAAATGCATTGAAGAGTCATTTCAAAAGAATTTGGAAGAAAGAAACCAAGAAAGGGAAGAATTAGAAGCCGAAGTAGTCTCGCTGCGTGAGGAAGTGAAGAAAGGAAAAGCTATCCAAAACTATGCCAACAGCTCAAGGTCATTGGAAGAACTCATCAACAATCAACGATCTTACAACGACAAAACTAGCATCGGTTACAAAGAAGAAGAGGCAGGACCTTCTACAACAAAATACAATGAACCTATGAGATCTAACATGCATGTAGACTTCATTGGACAAGATTTGCAAGAACAGCCTTGGAAGACAATTCCTCGACGAAAATTTCCATCCAGATACCAACATATTTTTTATGGCTACTGTTATTCATGTGGAAAATTTGGTCATAAAGTTGTAGAATGTCACATGTAACCTAGGAATGAATAAAATTCCAAGAGATCTATCAAATATGAACCTCCCAGGGCTTAACGAAACAAGGGATTCGGCCATTTGAAACAGGTCATCATGGAATTTGCGCTCTAACATTTTTTTCTACGAAGGTTCAGAAGCTGAAATTTTAATGAGGCAAAGTTGAAATCCTGAGGAAGTTGCTGTAAAAATTTCAGATCAAGGTGCACAATAGTTTTGGAGATATGATCTGTGGAAGTCAGGGTTTTTTGCAGGCTCCTGAAATTAATCTCAAAGAAGTGACCTTGGTAAATTCTTCATAACTCCCTCTCTGAGTATCAGATTGGAATTCTATAAAAATTGGCCGATAGTGCATAGTCTGTAATTTTCTTTCTATCAATTTCAGAGCCAAATGAAGAAACGTGGACACATGGCACGCAGTACAAGTGCGCTCTGCTGAAAAATCCATAATTAGGGCATTGTGAGAGATTGGGTATAACTCTCCCTTGAAGAATCGAAATTGGGTTAGACCTGTGGCATTGGAAAGACAAATAAGAGGAGTACTACAGGACCAAAAATCAGATATTTAGGATCTGAAATAACAGAGATACACCAGATTCAATATCGAGCTCCTAGAAGGCAAGAAAAATCTAGATCATGTGTTGTCAAGGGTTGCAAAGGACCAGACTTTCTACTGTAGCAAAGCAAAGCAAGATGCAGCAGAGGGTAGCATGACAAGAGCAGCAACCAAGGTGCATAACAGTAGCAAGTAGTTCATCATATGAAGTCTTCAAGTGGACAGCACTGCATACAATCATTGTAAAGGTATCACTTAGTCATTGTAAATACATTATTATACAAATTTTATTAATGTCTATCTGCCAAGGGTTGAAGATGCAGTGTTGGGCGGTCTAGGATCATCATTAGGTGGTTGTGTCAAATTTGGGGTTATGGTCTAGTATATCTTCTTCTTCTGCATCATTCTATATCATTATAAAGTGGACCATTTTCCTTGGTACGGGAGTCCATTCTCTTTTTATTCTTCTATAGGGTGGTAGGGTGGTGCTAGGGTGAGTTGTAGCTCATTGGGTGTTGGGGCATCCATTCAGTTCACTACTAAAGAATCTCGGGCGTTGGAGCATCCATCCAGTGGGAGATGGAGAAGAATGCTTTTCTAGATTCTAGGAAGTTGGAGCTTTATTTTCAATTGGAGTTGAATATTAAAGAATTAGGTGTTTTTTTTCCTGGAGTGGGTTTCCACCTTAAAAACTATGTGCATTTGTGTTCCTCTTGTTTGCTGCTATCATTGTACAAACACTGATAATAATTGAAGATTAACTAATGCTCTAATTGAAAGGAATACTGATTCACCCCCCCCCCCCCCTCTCAGTATTTCCAACACATTCTTGTGCTCTCTCCTCGAGTACAAGCTCCAGAGAGTTGGATGCTCTCCCTTTTCCTGGACAATACTGTTATGAAGTAGATGTTGAAAATTTCTATTTTGAGCTCTTGAACCCCAATGATGAAAATTTGGCGATTGATGTCCCATGTCCCGATGAGATATTCTAACAGCTCCAGCTGTTCTCTAAGTCTTGAGGTTTGGAAAAACTGGAGAAATCTGAAATTTCTTAACGCATTTATGCAATTTGGATCTTGGAGGGCTTCGTGGTCTTCCAGCTCATGACCCCTCTCTATCCATTCAACCAAAATATTTGCTGAAGACACCTGAAAAATATTCACACATGACGTTTTAGGAGTTTTCATTGGAGTAAAATTTGAAATGAATCATTAAAAATAGGGTTATTTTCATGTTTTTAAATTTCCTCTATGCTAGTTGGAGCAGGGTCCCCTGGGGTCAATTTTGGTTATGTTTTTGTTTATATTTTGTTGTGGGCACAAGGCAGAAGAGTCAAAGGTGATTTGGGGAGGGTTAAAGTACCTATTTCATTTAAATGGGCTTTAGGGAAAACTATTATCAAACCATGGTTTGAGACCATGGTATTTGCGCGCTAAATATTAGTATAAATATAGATAGATCGAGTCAAGTGAAGATATAGTATGTTTTGATGATGAAATTTTTTGTAAGGGTTTGATCTAAGTCTCGGCTTTTGGGTAAAAAGGATCCCGCTGGTTGTGTGCGCGAAGACCTTAGTCCTGGATGTGTGTGGACTCTTCTGGTTGTGTTTGAAGGGTAAATTGTATGGGAAGTATGAATGTACTAGAAATGTTGGATCTATTAATGTAGAAGACTGTTTTGGTGAACTGAATCTGTTGTGCGATTAATGTGTTATGTATCTATTATTTGCTTAAGATCAAAGTTTGTTTTATGATTGCACCTTTACTTCTGTTATGGTTAAAGTGCATCTGTGCAAATAAATAACATAGTTTATGCATGATTATCAGTTGATGATTAAAGTACATGATTGATGAATAGATCTACTTAAGTATATCTATTTACTGTGCACGAATACATATATATATTGCATGCTGAAATATTCTGCGACGAATTTGATCTGTTAGTTATTGATCTGTTTATGCACGCATCTAATCTATTATCGATGATAAGTTCTATTATAATTTTGTTTAGGGCCACCACATTAAATTCTTCCTTAGGGTGTGGAAACCTAGTTCCAGCACCCCCCCATATTGCTTCAGGTGAGACTTTGATTTGCGTAAGAAGGTCATTGTCGAAAGGGCCAATAGTTGGATGGTTTGTTGGTTGCGCAATAAATCTGAACCTGGTATAGGACCCCTCAAGCCAAAAAATGGTTCTGTTTCCCAACAACACTCAGAACGCCTGTCAGAATTAAAAAGGCACTGATGGCGCGTTGGCCTAATGGGCTAGGGGTGATGAGCACGGGTCCGATAGCTCAAACTCGCGCTGATTGCCCACGATATTAGAATTTGAAAATCCTTCCTCAACACCGAAATTTATCAGTTAAATGGCTTGAAAATGGAATCAAATTGATAAGAAAAGATAGGTCTCTTACCTGTAGCTGACAAATTTCCTAACGATGTCCTGGATCGACTGCACCACTAGTCTGAAATCGGGAGAAAATGGGGTAAAATTTTCTTCTCCAATTTAATCCAAGTGAAAAGGTAAAAACGATTTACTTTTGGTATATTCATATATATTTTAAAGATATTTTTACCAATATTTTATTATTATTCTCGATTAGTGATGTTTATCGTTCTTTGTGTAGCGACAGGATCTTTTATGGTAATAGTGATAATTTTCGATTGATGCAACGAGTTTTATTTTATTTCTTTTTCAGACTCTTTAAAAAACAAACAAAAAAGGAACCCTCTGGAGTCATCTTTCAACTCTTTTATGACTCTCGAAAATGAAAAGATTGTCGAGTACTTGTCATTTCGAACTTGTTAAAATAAATGAATTGACATGGTCTTAATCTACGTTTACCCCATTTTTGAGTTGAGATTAAATATTTACAAAAAATGAATACCTTTATTGAACATGGTCAAGAGGTTCTCTCAGATATTTGTTTCTACCTTTTCGGATAAGAGGGACGGCTTATGGAAAGGGACATTGTTGGCTCTCCATTTTGGTCATTTTCCACTTATATTTTCCACCTATCATCATCCTTTCCTATAATATTATGGAAATTTTCCCATATTTTTGCATCTTATTACACTTTAAAGGTAAAAATAGTTATGTCTTTTAAATTTATAAGTTTTAGTAGAAAATTTGATATTAAAAATTATTTTGACTAGAACAAAATTTCCTGTAATTTCCCCTTTGAAGTCACATGTGCAGGTCACTTGGATAGGACCTAAAGCCATATTCGGAAAGCTACGAAACCAAGGATGGAAAAATTCGTATTGGTTCGCTCCAGATCAGAAGGAATATGCCTGGCCAACACTATTCAAACCTGAGCAGTCATTCATAAAATCCCTTGAATCAAGGGAAGATTTATGATTTTGTGGGATTCATCCTGATTTTGTGTAACAAACAGATAATTTCGAACTCATGATATGAAGTAGGGATGTTGATAGCTGTTGCACCTTTTTAGCTTATATTATTATGTTTATTTTGCCTATTTAAACAATACATTCATAGTTATAAAGGGAAAAGGATTTGAGACTTGAGACTATTATTTTCTAAAGATAATTGAAGACAAAGCTTATAATTTTCTTGTGCATATGAGTTGAATGGATTGCTGTAGATGAGTGTTTTTAATAGGTGTACCAAACAAATTTGGAAGGGACCCCACACTGAGCTAAGTACAATTTGATGTAGTTTATTGTTCATAATTGTGTATATGCTAGTTTTTCGTATTCCTTATGATTATCATACTTTGTTGTAGATACTTGTATATATTTTCATTATGAATTTATGTTATGACCATGTTTTTATTATGTGAAGATTGATTTCTTTTTAGTAGCTAGTTTTTATGTGAAAGGACAACCAAGACTCTTAGACAAGAGACTCTTCTCCATGAGCTAGGACTTAACAGAAAACAATATTTACTTTCATGCTTTGCTATAATTACTTTCATACTTTCCTAGTTATGTTTTGTATGTAAAATTTGATTCTCTTTTCAGTAGATGACTTTTATGTGAAAGGAAAACCAAGAATCTTGGATAAGAGACTCTTCTCCATGAGCTAAGAATTGAAATGAAAACAATATTTACTTGCTTTCATTTATACAATTTCTTTCATACTTTCTTAGATGTTTGGAAATGCTATTATAGAAGGATTAACTAATTCCAAAGTTAACTAATTCCACTGATCAAACATTTTTTATGTTTTCATAAATATATCTAAATCTGTCCTTTTAAAAATAGTTTAGATTTGTATAAGTAGAAAAAAAATCTAAAAAATCATTTTCTAATAGTATTTTTATCCAAGACTCCATAAACTTTGGTTTTCTTCTAAGATTACCAACCTGGATTGATAGATAAATATTCGTTTAATTTACCCAGTAAATTGAACCAATAGATATGATGGAGTTTTATTTTTCGTTTCTTTTTCAAACTCTCTAAACATGAAAAAGACACCAAGTTATTCTTCCATCGGACTCGTAAAATATTAAACATCGAAAGGCTTATCACCATGACGAGGCCGAGTTCATCCTTCCTAGGGCTCGTTAAAAATACTCTGATGGATTCAATCAAAGAATGAACTTATACGCTCAAAATATGATATCCTTTTCATGTTGGCTATAAAAAATAAAGAGGTAATCATTAGCAATAAAGATGGAAAATTTAAAGTGGAACGTCCTATGTATTAGGAAACATGTCATTCTTGAACATGAGAATCATTTGTATTTCGTGTTGGGTTGGGGATATCCTTCATTTGCCACTTCCCTTCCTAGGTTTTGGAAATTCATTTGCCTCTTATTCGATCACCATTTTTTTCATCATGACCTTTGATCCCATTTTGAGTCAAACACTGCCACGCTCTAGAGTCGTGTCGCCGATATGTTAAGGAGAAGTCCCTTTTGTCAAAGTCAAACATCCTCTGCTTATCTGACCCTCTCTGCAACAGTCCCGAATCACTCCTATTATGTCGATAAATCCTTTGTTTCATGTCGATAATGTGGGAGTAATCATGGCCCTCCTTCGATGAATCACTTCCTGTCGACTTTAGCTCATTATCTAGGAAGATTATTTAGAAACTCCTTTTTAGTGCATTGGAGCTTGCATTGTTCAATGGAAATTTCTTCTTGTTTGACGACAAGTTCACCTCATGGGCCTTTGATCAGATGATTTTGAATGTGTTAGACTTCAAAACATTTATTCACACTTGTATATTGTGTTGTTATACCTTGAGGGCCATCGTCATTATTGGTGGTATCTCTCGTACCTTTTAACGATTTTCATCATTGACCGATAATCAGGTGGTTTCTACCATGTTCGACATCAACACATCTATTCACATGGTTAGATTCATACATTGTGTAGATAAATATTGTGACGAAGACCCTAGATCACATCTATTATTATCGAGGTTGAGTGGAGTTATTAAGTATTCATGATTGTACACATGATCCTTTATATACGGATGGGTGCGACCATACCTTGGATCCATTTCCATGATCTCTTTCAGATGGATGGCTGCGACCATGTCATGGGTTCATGTGCTATTTGATGCCTATTCAGAGACATGCCATTATGCATATTCATATTAGATATGTCATATATTTTATTATGCTTTATTTGGTAGGTTTCCTAGCAGTTCTTCGACTCCTTGCCTTGGTTCGTAAAGCATTTCACCCATCACTCCCTATTTTGCCTTCATGCTTTAGTGCAGATTTTTTACATAGTAATTTGTCACCCTATTCAATTCCCATCCCTGATCCTAAAGTTACCTGTGATGAATACTATGCAGTATATCCACTTGGGAAAAATACATCAAGATATCCTTTGAAGACTAAAAGAAAGTTGCCTTGAAGAATTTCTGAAGAAGCTTAGCTCAAACCCTAAATTTTTGGGTGAGTGCTCTTAGAAAGTTGTCTTCCCGTGATGATGGCAGGTTGCATGTTCTGGCCTAGCGCTGTCAGCGCTCTTCTGATTGGAAAAACCGCGCTGATTTCTTTTTGGTCATGGTTCCCCAAATGGAGGATAAGCTTTGTTCACTAGAAGCTTCTAGAATGACGAGCTAGATATTGTTTGGTGGAGATATGGTCGAGTTTGTTGAACCTTTAATTAAACTGAGAGGGGGGGGGTGAATCAGTTTAATGCATTCCTGATCTTTTAAAACTTTTCATTAAGCTATTTACACCTTCATTTCATATCCAATTTAATGTGCAAGTAATCTTAGAATGCAAGCAACAAGTATTAGTTTAATATAGAAGTAGACTTAATATGAGATTTGCAGGTATTAAGCAGATGATACATATCAAATTCAATATATAACTATCATGCACAGAGACACCAGATATAAGTGGAAACCCATAATGGGAGAAAACCACATCTTATTATTGTTGTGATGCAAAGGCAAGCTCCTACTCCCTCTCACCACTGTTTTTCTGCAGGCACCAACCTACAGGAGGCTCCAACCTCAATTCTGCAAGCTACAACTTGCAAGGAAGCACCAACTCCCTTCAATTTTCTATAGGCACCAACCTACAGGAGGCTTCAACCTTTGTTAGCTACAACTGATAGCTATTAAGCTGAATGTTTGCTGATTTACTCCAGATATCAACTCTGTTCTGTATCTGCTCTTCTTCTCTTAATCTTCTCTGTTTAATTCTTCTATATTCTGCATTCTCTATATCTGCTCTCTCTCTCTCTCTCTCTCTCTCACTCTCTCACTCTCTCTCTCTCTCTTCTTAAACTTTGCATATCAAAATGATATTACTTATAGAAATCCTCACATGACTGTTTTTATTCCTCTAGGAATTCGAAATGGATGGTCATACCCCTTGGTCTTCTGCCTCCTCATTTCTTTATCCAACTCAATTTAAAATCATAATAATTTGTACCAAATTTCATGCTACAATAGGATTTTGTCTTTTCCTTAGGATACTTTCCTTTGCATCACAAACAATAAAAATAATTAAAACATTTACATTCACATTTTCAATTACATATTTCAATTTCACTCAGCTCCTTTTCTGGATTTTGGCTTTACTGAATTTGTCTTTTCTTGCTGCTGTTAAGAACCTGTTCTGCATACACTTTGTTCAGTGTCATCTGCATATTCCCTGTTTTCTGTGCTTATTCACCTGTCCGACTCATTCCTGTACATATTCCTGTCAAACCTATAATCTCTGTGTATCTCTGCATGCTCTGCATTCAAGTTTCATGCCCAAGCATTTCCATATCCGGCAATCTCACACTTGTCCTATTCCACGCTGGCAATTTCAAACAAATAAGGCTGGGCTATTTTAATATCTTAATTCAGAGAATTTAGATATTAATTTCATACTCCTCTATAGTTACAAATCCGACAATCTCTTATATGGACATATGCGTTAACTTCGCATTACAACCCTCATACGCAACATAATAGTTGACTATTGAACCATAATAAAACCAAACCTTATGACATTAGCACAATGAATAAGAGTGTATTGTCCTTTGGCTCCAGGTCCACGAAGCATTGCACCCTGCCTTTTTATATATATTGCACACCGTATATATATATATATATATATATATGGTTTGGGATTTTTTATATAAGGCGCATAATACTTTGGCTATTAAAACCATGTTAATTGACCTTCGGCATATTTAATCACATATACATATTCTATTATATGTAATATATCCATATACATATTCCGGCGCCCTTCAATAATTAATGGAGTCCCATAGTACATATCATACCCTTATGAACTTGTGAACCATGATAAAAATCTTTTAATATACTCCGTCGAACCTTATATTAAGATTATAATACGTCAAAAACATTAATAAATCAATTAATTTTGTATGACTCCGCCCTGGGCCCACAATACAGTCAAAGACCAATCAAACGCGTCCACTGTACCTGGCTTAACCTTTAGACTCCTTTATTAACCTTCGTGCGGGTTCAACAAGCGATCACCATTAGATGTCGGCCCACTAGATCGATGGCTCCTGTCCATTTCGCTCTGTGTCCTGGTACGATAGTTAATGTGCGAAGGCGCACGTTAAACGGCGGTTTTGTAATGTCGGTCGGGAAACGCGTCAGTCAATTTGTGGAATCGTTGCGAATTCTCCAATACCACCTTCCGTATATGAGTGGTGCAAAAAATACCACCATCCAGCGCCAAACTGCCATCACTGTTCATATTGGTCACGGTTCCGCTTCTCCCTATCATGGTTCCATCCATCTTTATTATTTAACAAATTTCTCACTTTTCAATGTATTTTATGATTCAAATCCGCTCCATTCAATTATATATATATATATTTTCGACTATGGTTTTGTTACCATTCATACTGCGCATTTGACTATGGTTCCACCTCCAACGCAGAGTTCCACTCCTTTTCTCGGTTCCATCTATTCTTATGCAGAGTGCACACAGCCACTCGTTCACAGAGAATATGGTTACATAGGTTGATTGGAGATCGACGGAGTGCGGGGGGTTGAAGAGCGCGGAGGTTAACACAGAGGGTAACCCCCGTAGTTGACTGGACGATCACACGTTGACCGCCGATCAACGGCTATGATGAACTGCGGGGCCTCAACCCATTTGATGTGTACGGAGAAATGGGAGCCCTCGTAGACACCACTTTGTGGTGCCTCCACCATGCACCACCGCCAGCGCGCCACCAATTCACCACCGCAGCGGGAAAATTCACCAGTAAATACACAATTCTTCATACACAGATATATGTATATATTTACAAGTGGTAGGTCTCAAGCAAATTCTTACAGGCCAAATATTCAGTTCTGTGGCCATTATCCTCCTATACTGTCACTGAAGAGGTTCTTTGCCTCTCTCCAGCTCTCAGGCTTCCTCTCCTTTTTCTTTGCTGCCTCTGCTTCTTTTCTGCTGCCTCTCCTTTTTCTTTGCTGCCTCTGCTTCTTTTCTGCTGCCTCTCCTTTTTCTTTGCTGCCTCTTTTCTTTTCCATCTCCTTGCAACTGTTCCTGTCTCTGCATCTGTTACCTCCTTTGCCATCAATGACAACATTTCCAACAGAGTTCTCTCATTTGGAGCTCTTGATCTTATTAATAGGGGATTTTCCCTTAAGAAGTGGACCTTCCTCCTTCTTTTATGGGCTCCTAGCTCCCTCTCCCTTCCTATAAATTGAATCCCATCCTTCCAATATGGGTTGGTCATTGTTGGGTTGGTTTAATCATTAATCCTTTGCATCCCCATGATGTGTTAATGCCTAAATTTCCATTCAGGAGAAGGATCGCTTGAAGAATCTCAGTTTGGACTCAGATTATACCAAAGGGAGGCCTCCAACATCAATGCCACAATTGTAAGATTCCTCTTTTATATTATCAATAATGCATCTGGTGTTTCACTTTCTATATTTGTTTGGATATCCATACAAGTAGCCTAATTCTCCTTTATACATTAGGTAGTTTATGTTCAATGTATGTTTTTTATTGGATCACGTTTGTTGTCATCTCTTGATCTCCTATAGGTATTTGAACACCACAAGTAGCGAGGAGTGAGCCTTAAGGATTATGGATTGAGGCCTTCATCAAAGGGTTGAGAAAAGCATCAGGAAGAGGTAGGTCCTTTCCCCTTACTCATCTTGCTTTGAATATTAACTAAGAAAGTGTCCATTAGATTGTGTCTTATGTTGTTAGACCCACTCTAGGGCTAGAGAGATCACCTCTGTCCGTAGAGGGGATTATCTTCACAACAACTACACATTTCAATTTAAATGGTAATTCAAAGGGTTGTGTGCACATGTATACTATTTCACTTATCCGGACATTAATATGAATGCATGTCCACTGACCATATTCTATTTTAAATTTCACTTTAATTGGTATTTCAAAGGGTTTTGTACACATCTGTATTTTTTTCTTATAAATTACTATTGCATGCATCTGTTGCTAACCTAATGTTGCAAAGATTGTTGTGTATAATTAATTTTGAAGTCTTTCAAAATGCTCCAATTTCCAAGATATAATTTTCTAATTTTCCTTAATATACCAGAGATTTCTTTCAAAACACCGGTTTTATATAACGATATATCTGGGATTTATTTCAAAACACTAGCTTTATAAAACATTATGCGTAATCTCCGACTTAGTGCTACCCTTTTGATAGATGCATCAAGGTACTTGATATTTTCATCCATACACATTGAAGGTCAGTTTGCGAGTTATTCTTTTTTTATATATTAATATGTATAACTTCTGAATTTCCAAATTTGTTGTAACGTTGTTCTAGCTTCGGTCAGGGTTGAGGAATATGAAGGTAGCTAGTTTTTTCTTAAAACTTGCACTAAATATCGCATATATTAGTGATCCAGATTTATGCAGGAACACAATATAATACAAATATAACCATAAATACAAATATGCAACAGAAAAAAAAACTTCATTTCAGTAATATCAAATAATTGAAATATGCTTACAGACAGAATGGAAATAAACTAGTTAGGGCGTTGGTAGCTTATCTATGAGAAGATATGTGGTGGCTAAATGCCTTTGAATTGTGTTAAAATGAATTTCCAAGGCCTATTTATGATTGAGAAACAATGAAAAACCTTAAACATCCAAAAACCTAACCCTAGGAGATGAAGCACCAAAACTATGGGCCCCGTTTGGGTAAATTGTTACATTAACTTCCTGGGGACGTAACTTTGGCATACGATCTCCGTTTTAAGTGCACAATAACTCGTTAGAAATATCTATTTTAGGACTACAAAAAGCGTCATTTAGGGCCTCAAAATGGCTTTGGAAGTTTAGGACCCGAAAAACAGCCAAAAATAGTAAATTGTGCTACAATTAAGGAAACTGAAAAGCTAAAAGAAACAATCGCAGGGGTCAAAGTGGAATAGGCGGGTGGCCACCAATATCCACCTAGATCATTTATCCCCCATTAGAAATCAATAGTCCCCATTACGTTGATTTCCTCCATGAGATGAGGAAACTTTTCCTGAACTTGGTCCCTTGTTAGCCACTTGCCTTAGTGTAGGAGTTGGCCAAATTTGACAATCCGATACAACTGCATCTTTTGCTGTCGGTTGTTCTTTATTTGTGTGTCCATGATCCGATTAGTTCTTTATTTTTTCCATGCATTTTGGGTTTAACTCTGTTGGTGTGAGTTGTTTAGCCATTTCAGATGTGTCTAGTAGAGGTGGAAAGTAGGGTTGAAGGTGGTCCACATTGAACACTGGGTGCAAACCAAGGAATGGTGGAATACTGAGCTCGAAGGCATATTCACCTACCACCTTGGCGATGGTGTATGACCCATATCAAAGTGGGCACAACATGGTGCTCCTTTTTCAAATGTAGGCAAACTTTGTCGCCCACCTGGAACTTGTGTGGCACCTGATCTTGATCACATCGCCGCTTGTACTTCGCATTGTATTTCTCCAAGATGTCGTGGAACTGCTGGATGCGTTCAATAAATCTGGTTGCTTTATTAGCCTCATATAGTACATGTGTGGATCTTGTCTGTGTGGTTTCATGAGGTATGGCAACATTAGGCAGCGACGTGTTTGGGGTCAGATCAATGGAGTTCTTGACGTGACAATGTAGAGGAACCTCTATGGGTGAGGAGAAAATGTCCTTGTATTGCTCATTGTATTTGTCCATCTTCCCCTACCACGGAGGGGAGCCCTGTTTAGAGGCTGCATCCACAATATTCTTCTTTCCCTGTGGGTGAATCGTAATGAAAAAAAAATTCATGGTTTGGGAAATAATCTTACTCCATTGCTTTGCAGTACTTAAAGAGATGGAATAAGGTAGTACTACCTCAGGTATCATCTACAACTTATTTCCAAAAGTAATAATAAAAGAATGAGGCCTAGAATCATAAACAACATGCCACTTCCACAAGTATGATAATACATAAGACACGCCAATAGGAGAAACATCACACAGTACCTCATCCGTGAATGGCTTGATGTTGAACGGAAGGAGGCATTGCAAGCGAACACAAAGATCTATTCCTTGGTGAAGCCACCCAATAGTATATGGCTGCAGGTGTGCTCTGGTCAGTAGGCCAAGCCGCTTCATGACCTCTGGTGAAATGAGGTTCTTTTGGTTTCTGCTATCGACAAGGAATTGCAGTGGAGAACCCTTCACCCACATCCGGGAATGGAAGAGGCGTTGCTCCTATTAGACGTGGCAACAATGGAATTGGGTTCCGAATCAATTATTTCCTTCCCTTTATCATTTCTCTTGTTCGGTTATGACTTAGAATTAGAACATGCATCTAATTTAGATGCCTTCAATTCGGCTAGCAACGACTGTTTGGACTGACACTCACTTGTGTTGTGAGTGGGGTTGTTATGAAATTCACACCACTTCCCTGTGTCCTTCTTTGGCATTGTGGTTTTGTTTTGAGTCACCCCACTTTGCCTTTTCCCCTTGTTCTACGCTTCAGGGGTGCCTTTCCTTGGCTTCAAATTCACAGATCCAAAGTCTTGCTTCTTCTACTTAAATTTCTGCTCTATCTTTGCGGCATATCGATATGTCGTGCGAAGCACGGTAATGTTGAGGAAATCCACCTCCTGAATGTATCTGTGAAAACAATTGTGGTACTTGAGCACAAAATGTTTCTCTGAATATTTAATACCCAAATTTGTGCATAGGGTATGGAACAAATTTGTCATCTCGTGCACATCTTGATCCCTTTGTTGCCACAACATGGTCCATTGGATGTACTTGTCCTCATAGATCCCCATGGGGTAATATTACTCCTTGATGTTGTCTCGGAAAGAATTCCAAGTGGGTGCATCCAAGAACAGAGAGGGTCCCTTATCGTCCTTTTGCTCATAGTAGGTTTCCCTCAAGTATTTGACATGGGGGGCGACTTTGAGGAGTGAAAAAGTAATCTTTTCTCGGTCGGAGAAATCATGGACCGAGAAATACCTTCAATTAAATTCAACCATCTATCTACGAAATCTAGGCCTTCAAATACATGAATGTCGAAGTTGACCCATACCTTTAAAGGAGTGGCACCTCCAGAGTGGTTGCTTGATGCAAATTTGCTGCCGGTGGGAAACTGTTGAAGGATTTGGGAAAATTTATCCATCATTGCGTTCCTTTGTTTCTTGAGGGCATCCTCGAGCAATATTTTGGTAGGATCTCTTGCTCCCTCATCTTTCCTTTCTTCCAAAATGGGAGGTCATCACAGTTTGCAAGGCCAATCTTGCAAGGGTTCAACCAGATCAAGCCCTAAATCCTTATACCATGACCTCATTAGGGACACGCCAAGAAAAAATAGAGAAAGAGCAGACTGCTTTGATACCACTGATCTAGATTTATGCAAGAATGAAATAAATACAAATATAACCATAAATAAAGATGTTGTGGAAATAAAAATTCATTTCATTAATATCAAATAACTGAAATATGCTTACAGACAGAATGGAAATAAACTAGCTAGGGTGTTGGTAGCTTATCTCTGAGATGAGATGTGGCCTTTGAATTGTGTTACAATGAGGCTCTGAGGCCTCTGAATTGTGTTACAATGAGGCTTGGAGGCCCCTGAATTGTGTTAAAATGAGGCTCCAAGGCCTCTAAATTGTGTTACAATGAGGCTCCAAGGCCTATTTATGATTGAGAAACAATGGAAAACCCTAAATATCCAAAAACCTAACCCTAGGAGATGATGACCAAAACTATGGGCCTCGTTTGGTTAAATTGGTACATCAACTTCTTGGGGATGTAACTTTGACATACGATCTCCGTTTGATGCACACAATACCTCGTTAGAAATATATATCCGAGTAATACAACTTGCAAGTGAGAAACATTGATCAAAGCATGATGTTTTTCCCTATTTTCCTAAAAAATGTCGTTTAGGGCCTCAAAACGGCTCTGGAAGTTCAGGACCCAAAAAACTGTCTAAAATAGTAAATTGTGCTACAATTAAAGAAACTAAAATGCTGAAAGAAAAAATGGTAGGGGTCCAAGTGGAATAGGCAGATGGACACCAATATCCACCTTGATCAATTAAGCATAAGACTAGGTGTCTTGTGATTCTCAACTATGGTAGGAATTTTGTTTCCCGCTTCTATGTTTTTATAGAAAATAAGTGCATTGAAGTTGCTTTTCGACTCATTTCAAGATGTTTATATAAATTATTTTTGCAAAGCCGAGAAATTTAATGAAGGCAACAATCAAGAGAAATTGTTCACCTCAACTGAAGCAAGGAAAATTCTGTAGTGTATTACCATGGTTTTGAAGAATAATTTCCTTGAAATTTTTATAGAAACACTGTCAAATGAGAGAAAGTTGTAAACTTAATATGCTTTGAAAATTATTGCATTGTCACAAGTTTGTATTATTTTTTTTCTAGCAAAGAAAAATCTTCTGCAGATCTATCCAACTTTAACTTTGGGGTATTGTTGATTAGGAGATCAAGTCTCTTGTAGAAAAATGCTCAAAAATGAAGTTGCTCAGAATTGCTCTGAAACAGATCGACTGGAAAGAGCTCGACGATACGATCCCAACGCCGTGAATGGCACTCAAATCTGTTGCCGTATGAAGAAGATATTCAGCTTTAAAGATTCACCAATTTCAATTAAAAAATGCCAAAGTGGACTTTATAAAAAATATTTTTATTTAAAAAAGAATATTCCACAGAATATTCTGGGAATATTCTGCAGAATATTTTGGAGAATATTTTGGTGCCATCCAATTGCAGAGTGCGACGTGGCCAGCCCGAAGGCTGCCATGTGGCCCCAAGGCGGAATGGAATGACATATTAAAAGTTTTGGTTTGGCCGCGACAAGGTTTGAACCTGGGTCGGGCCGGAAACAATGGAGCGGACCGACCGTTGGGCCACATGGTGGTTCTTGTTAACCAATGCCATGAACATTTATTTGAAGTTTAATGTTCATTTGGGCGGGGCCCCAAAGGGGGCCAGCCCCTAAGGGCCAGCCCCCTCAGCATAGAAACTCAGGTCCAGAACCAAAGGCGTAAATGGTTGGCGCGTTAAAACAGATTGTAACGTGGTCACATTATCCACAAAAAGTGCGTGATGGGCTGTCATATGGTTTATTACATATGGTTCAACATTAAAAGAACCCGCGTATAACATAATTTGTTCAACCAACTCCGACGGGTGCGGTCCCATGGGGCTTATCCGCCAGCCCTCCAATGCGGCGGTAAATTCGACGGTCTGCCCCAAATTTAGCAACCGTTCCAATTTTGTCGGTGTTATCTGGAGTTTCTCCAGATTTGGTGGAGTTTCTCTAGGCCAAACTAGCAATTGGAGTAAAAGAGCCATAACTTTGGCTAGGAGAGGCCTTTTGATACGAATTTTTTTTTTATTCTAGGGTAATTGATCATTCTGGAGCTGTTGGGAGTGTTTTTAGAGCCATCAGGTGCTCTAACAGAGAATTTATGAGCGTTTTTGGTCGTGGAGCCACTAGGGCCTAAGGGAAGAAGAGCTGTTTTGGACTACCTTCATCCAATGGAGGTGTTTGTTTAGTCATTTTATACTGATTTGAGCCTTTTGAATCTTAATTTGCAGTGTATTTTTCCATTTGAGGCTTCTATACAGTTGTATTCACATTTTGAGCATTTAATCAAAAAGGGAAAAGCCTAATTAGAGGCTTTTGGACCCAGCGGAGGTAGCCCAAGAGAGGGGCGAACCACTTAAACAATTATTTGCTGTCATAATGTATAATTTTGCTGCATATTTTCAGATTTTTCTCCTTTAAACAGTAAATTTTTATAAGCAAACTTTTCCCAAGCAGGTTTAAACAATGAACAAAACTTATTAGTTCATCTTCAAACCACTATACTTTATTTGCAGAATATGTATACTTGCCTATTCACACATTAAAGTTGGATCAATGAATAGTTTGCACTTAAAAAAAATAATTTCATTGATTGGATCTCAGTGATTACATTTTATTTCTTTAGGTAGAGTCTGTAGAAGGGCCAGGTAGCCTCCGGATTCATCCTTTCTTTGAAAGGTGAAATATATGGTGAATGCCCCTATAGTCAATCTCTGTATGAGAAATACTTTGTTCTCACAATTTTAGATCAGGTTGGTATCAAAGCTCAAGGTTTTGCTTAAGAGTTTGTGAAATTTGTGCAAGTAAATTGTGTTATTCTGCAAAATTTGATGCTTACTAGGCTGAAATTGCAAACAGGGGAAGGTCAATTGGTTAGAGAACAAGTTAATCCTCAACCAAGGAGGGCTAGAGTGCCATTACATCCACCTTCCATTTCATCCTCAATAGCCTTAGAATCAGCCACAAACATGTCATCCAGAGAAGGAGAAGTACATGAGGAAATGGATCCCAAGGAAGAAGAAAGAGTCTTTAGAAAAGCTTTCTTGGACTTGACTGAGATGGTTAGGATCCTATACCAGGAGAGAAATGATAGGATTGATGGAGAAGGGTCTAGAAACCAAAGAGAAGAAGGAGATTCTTCAAGAGGAAAGAAAGACAAAGATGAGTCTAAGAAAGGGAATGGAGGAAATGGTGATCCACCATCTCCATCATCATCCTCATCCTCCACATCATCCTCTTCAACTTCTGAAAATCAGTCACAAAAAACAAAAACATCTCTTAAAAATCCTTTGTTAAAGCTTGATGTGAAGTTTGAGTTTCCGATGTTTAATGGTGATGTTAATGCAGAAAAATTGGATAACTGGATTAGACAGCTGGAAGTCTATCTAAGAATTCAGAATTTGCATGATGATGACACAAAAATCCAATTAGCCTCTTTGAGAATGGATGGAGCAGCTTTGGTTTGGTGGGAAGCCAAGACTAGAGAGGAGATTAAAAAGCATGGTAAGATAACTCTAACTTGGAATGATTTTATTACAGCTATTAAGAAATAGTTTTATCCTCTTGCTCATATTCAGAAATCAATTATGAATTGGAAAAATTTTAGGCAACTTAAGGGTCAAAATGTGCAAGATTATACCCAAGAGTTTAGAAGGAGAGCACTTCTACTTGGAGTATACTTACAAAGTCAAGACACCCTGTTGAAATACATAGGAGGTTTGCACAATTACCTTAAACATACTATCCTAATGTTCAATCCTACCAGCTTAGATGAAGTCTGTGTGTAGGCTACACACTTAGAAGCTAGAGGAAAGAATACTTTTGATGAAGGTAGAAACAAGACTTTCAAAGGAAAGAACAAAGAGAAAAAAATAGGAAAAGGCAAGAAAAATGCATCTATCAAACAAGAGGGTGAAAATGTCATTTGTAAAAATTGTTCAAAGAGTGGCCATGAAGAGAAAAACTATTGGAAACTTCATCCTGAAAAAAGAAACCAGTTTAACAAAAACAAGGGAAAGAAGAAAAATGAAGCTACTACAACTACACCACAAGATTTAGGTGATGATTCAGGTGACGAAACAAAAATTATAGCCATGGGTTTGAAAAGTTTGAAAGGGAAGGAAATTGAAACTCAAGCAAGTTCTAGTTCTTCAAACTGTCATACACAAGCTCCTAATGAGGAAGAAAGAATTGAACTGTTCCATGTGAGGGTAGTTTCAAAACATACCAAAATTGACACACTATTTGACAGTGGGTCACAAGCTAACATCATATCTGAAGACTTGGTCAAGTAGCTTAAACTTGAGACCATTCCACATCCGAAGCCTTATCCACTTGGATGGATATGCAAGGATGCCAACTTGCAAGTCTCAAGGAAGTGCATATTGCGCTTTGCAATAACTGCACACTTTATTGACACAGTTGAACTTGATGTGGTTCCACTTGATATATCTGGTATTGTTTTGGGAAGTCCTTACTTGTTTGATAGGAAAACGATCTTCTATCGCCATGAAAACAAATATCATCTTTTCAAAGATGGCAAGGAGTTTATTGTCAGAGCTCATCGCAAGAAGACAAATTTTGCAATGGTAAATGCAGGACAGGTAAAAAGGCTATTCAATTCAAGCAAGAGTTTTGTACTTCTTATGGTCAAGCCAAAGGTTGATGTGAATCATGAGTCATTTGAAAATTGTGATGCAAAGCATAAATCTGATTTATATGATGTAGTTTATGCACATCATGAGATGTTTCAGGAGCCAACAGGTTTGCCTCCTAAAAGGGAGATTCAACATGAAATCCATTTACATCCAGATTGTCCTCTTCCTAACATAGGCATGTATCGCATGTCTGTTATGGAGAATGCTGAAATAAAGAAGCAGAGTAAAGAATTGTTGGACAAGGGTTTCATAAGGCCAAGCACTTCACCATGTGGTTCACCAATAGTGTTGATTTTGAAGAAAGATGGAACTTGGCGTATGTGTGTTGACTTCAGAGCTTTGAACAAGATAACAGTAAAGAATCATTACCCACTTCCAAGAATATATGATTTGTTAGATCAGCTGAAATATGCAAGATATTTCACTAAGTTAGACTTAAGAAGTGGTTATCATCAAGTAAGAATTGAAGAAAGTGACATTTGGAAGACATCTTTTAAAACCAAACAAGGACTCTTTGAGTGGCTTGTGATGCCATTTGGTTTATGCAATGCACCTGCAACTTTCATGCGGGTCATGGATGATGTCTTATGTCCTTTTCTTGATGATTTTGTTATTGTCTACTTAGATGACATCTTGATTTTTAGCAAGAAAAGAGAAAATCATGTCATGCATGTCAGTAAAGTACTTGATGTTTTGAAGAAAAATCAGTTATTTCTTAAGATGTCAAAGTGTGAATTTGGAAAGACTTCTTTGGTTTATTTGGGACACATAGTAGGTGGAGGTGCTTTGAGAATTGATCCTTCCAAAGTAGAAGCTATTGTGAATTGGCCTACTCCCAAGTCCATTACAGAGGTAAGAAGTTTTTTGGGTGCAACTCAGTATTGGAGAAATTTTATTGCTAACTTTTCTGCCATAGCAGCTCCTATGCATGCAGTGACAAGTGTGAAGCGTGCTTTCCAATGGGGAAGTAAGCAACAAAAATCTTTCGAATCTTTGAAAGAAAAGATCAGTTCAGCTCTGGTTCTTGCATTACCTGATTTGAGACAACCATTCGAGATTCAGACAAATGCTAGTGATTATGCCATGGGTGCAGTGCTCTTACAGCATGGTAAGCCTATCGCTTTTCATTCTGAGACATTTAATGGTGCTGTTGTGAATTATCCTACATATGATAAGGAGTTGTATCCGTTGGTACAAAGTGTCAAAAAGTGGAAGCACTATTTTATGGGCAAAGAAACAATTGTGCATACTGACCATCAGCCTTTACAGTATTTGCAGTCGCAAAGTAAATTGCAGCAGTCATGACATTTCAGATGGATGGGTTTCCTACAACAATTTCACTTGGTAATAAGGTACAAGAAAGGTATTAACAATAAAGTTGCTGATATGATTTCAAGGCCTATTATTAGTGCTAGTATTTTTCTTAAGAATGATTCTATTGTGCATGAAAGCTACATAGAACAGTATGCATCAGATGAAGATTTTAAAGAGGTGTATGCTAACTTGAGTAAAGGAAATCATGTTGAGGAGAATGATTATCATTTGCATAACAATTTGCTGTTTCATTTGGGAAATTTATGTATACCACAGGGAGAGAGATTAAGCATGATGAGAGAAGCTCATTCTTCTCTTATTGCTGGTCATTTCGGTGTAAGCAAAACGGTGGCACATCTGCAGAGGTATTGTTATTGGCCTCGCATGGTAGATAGTGTTACACGTTTCATTAGAGGTTGTTCATTATGTGCTACAAGAAAGCCTAGCAATAGGAAGCTTGGATTGTATACGCCATTTCCGGTACCTTCTAGACCATGGGAAAGTGTTTCTATGGATTTTGTTGGGGGATTACCATTATCTAGAAAGCAACATGATTATCTTTTTGTAGTAGTTGATCGTTTCAGCAAGATGTGTATTCTTATGCCATGTAAGAAAACTATAACTGCTGAACAAACTGCTGATTTATATTTTCAACATGTATGGGTTCATTATGGCTTGCCTACTTCTATTGTTAGTGACAGGGATTCCAGATTTGTGGGAATTTTTGGTCCAATCTATGGAATATGATGGACACCAAGTTGAAGAAGAGTACTGCTTTCCATCCGTAAACAGATGGTCAAACAGAGGTAGTGAGCAGAACCATTGTGAATCTTTTGAGAGGGTATTGCAGCAAGCATCCCAAGCTTTGGGATGAGCATTTTCATTACATTCAACATGCTTACAACTGGGCCAAGCACTCTTCTACAAATACTTCGCCATTTGAAGCTTGTTTTGGATATTTGCCTAAGTCACCATTAGACTTCATTCTTGAGAAGGATATTGCCATTGATGGGCATAGTGACATTGACAAATCTCGCATGTTCATTGAAAGAATTCAGCTCATTCATCAGCAAGTTCAAGAACAACTTGAAAAGAGTCAAGGCAAGTACAAAGAAAGACATGACAAACATAGAATTGATCACAAGTTTCAGGAAGGAGATGAGGTATGGTTGCATATAAGTAAGGATAGAATGCAAGGAGAAGGTAAAAAGCTGAAGCTTATTTGTTATGGTCCATTAAAAATCCTTAAACAAGTTGGAAATAATGCTTTTCAACTAGATTTGCCTTCATACATGCAAATGTATTCCGTTGTTAATGTGGAAAATTTACGTTTGTATGAACCTCCTCTTATTGATGATTCTGAAAATCATGTTTAGCTACCATCCATAGAAGATCTCGCCAGAATTTTTGGATGAGTTGAAAGAAGATGCAATCCTTTACAGAAGGACACACACTTCAAGGAGGGGAGATGTTGATTATCTAAGAGTTGGTTTAAAAGGCAGTAAACCAAGCAAAGAAAAGTGGATGGAGTTGGAACAGGTGAGGAGGTTGTATCCTCACCTTCTTAATAGGTAATTGAAAGCTTTTGAGGGTCAAAAAGCTTCCCATTTGGGAGGTGTGATAAGGAGATCAAGTCTCTTGTAGAAAAATGCTAAAAAATGAAGTTGCTCAAAATTGCTCCAAAATAGATCGACTAGAAAGAGCTTGGCGATACGATCCCAACGCCGCGAATGGAACTCAAATCCGTTGCCGTATGAAGAAGATATTCAGCTTTAAAGATTCGCCAATTTCAATTAAAAAATGCCAAAGTGGACTTTATAAAAAATATTTTTATTTAAAAAAGAATATTCCACAGAATATTCTGGGAATATTCTATGGAATATTCTGTAGAATATTTTGGAGAATATTTCGGTGGCATCCAATTGCAGAGTGCCACGTGGCCAGCCCGGAGGCCGCCACGTGGCCCTAAGGCGGAATGGAATGACATATTAAAATTTTTGGTTTGGCCGCGGCGAGGTTTGAACCTGGGTCGGGCCGGAAACAATGGAGCGGGCCGACCATTGGGCCACATGGTGGTTCTTGTTAACCAATGTCGTGAACATTTATTTGAAGTTTAATGTTCATTTGGGCGGGGCCCCAAAGGGGGCCAGCCCCTAAGGGCCAGCCCCCTCAGCATAGAACCTCAGGTCCAGAACCAAAGGCGTAAACGGTTGGCGCGTTAAAACAGATTGCAACATGGTCAAATTATCCGCAAGAAGTGCGTGATGGGCTGTCATATGGTTTATTACATGTGGTTCAACATTAAAAGAACCCGCGTATAACGTAATTTGTTCAACCAACTCCGATGGGTGCGGTCCCATGGGGCTTATCCGCCAGCCCTCCAATTCGGCGGTAAATTTGGCGGTCCGCCCCAAATTTAGCAACCGTTCCATTTTTTTCGGTGTTATCTGGAGTTTGTCCAGATTTGGTGGAGTTTCTCTAGGCCAAACTGGCAGTTGGAGTAAAAGAGCCATAACTTTGGCTAGGAGAGGCCTTTTGATACGAAATTATTTTTTGATTTTGGGGTAATTGATCATTCTAGAGTTGTTGGGAGTGTTTGCAGAGCCATCAGGGTGCTCTAATAGAGAATTTACGAGCGTTTTTGGTCGTGGAGCCACCAGGGCCTAAGGGAAGAAGAGCTGTTTTGGACTACCTTCATCCAATGGAGGTGTTTTTTTAGTCATTTTATACTGATTTGAGCCTTCTGAATCTTAATTTGCAGTGTATTTTTCCATTTGAGGCTTCTATACAGTTGTATTCACATTTTGAGCATTTAATCAAAAAGGGAAAAGCCTAATTAGAGGCTTTTGGACCCAGCGGAGGTAGCCCAAGAGAGGGGTGATCCGCTTAAACAATTATTTACTGTCATACTGTATAATTTTGCTGCATATTTTCAGATTTTGCTCCTTTAAACAGTAAATTATTATAAGCAAACTTTTCCCAAGCAGGTTTAAACAGTGAACAAAACTTATTAGTTCATCTTCAAACCACTATACTTTATTTGAAGAATATGTATACTTGCCTATTCACACATTAAAGTTGGATCAATGAATACTTTGCACTTAAAAAAAATACTTTCATTGATCGGATCTCAATGATTACATTTTATTTCTTTAGGCAGAGTCTGTAGAAGGGCCAGGTAGCCTCCGGATTCATCCTTTCTTTGAAAGGTGAAATATCCGATGAATGCCCCTACAGTCAATCTCTGTATGAGAAATACTTTGTTCTCACAATTTCAGATCAATTGTTCTTGCTATTCTAAGGAACTTGTTATAATTTGCTTTGTCAACTATATTTCTTGAAATCAATTATTATTATGAATATTATTATTTAGGTATCAATGAAATATCATCAAGAAGACCCTACATTCTTTGTTATGCGCTTGGATATCCATGTATGTAGTATGTGCATTCTTGCAACATTAGACAACTTCTTCAAGGACATGGTCATATTCGAATTTGATGGTACCTATTTGAGAAAACCTATATCAGAAAAAAAAGTGACCATAGAGGTAGACTGAGCATAAACAATATAATGAATTTATGTAGAGGAGGTGATCACAACAATGTGATATGTACAACCATTGACAGACTGCTTCGTATAATTGACACAATCTACATTCAACATTGTTGCCCAATTCTCACGATAACAATGATTTCGAGTGCGGGAATATTAGATCTACTAAAATAGCTATCTATCTAAGAAACCAAAAAAATATCAACATATAAATAAGAAAATAAAGAGAGCAAGGAAAAAGAATACAACATATATATGTGGTTCACCCAATTGGGCTACATCATGGGGAAGGTTGTCTTCTATTATCTCTAGAAATTTCCTACAATATTACAAAGAGAGAAAATACAAATAACCCGATACAAATAACAGTATGAGCAAGAGATAAGATGTGATATATTTAAAATAGGATCCTTGACCCTATTGTATACCAAGAGATGTGGAGGAATTACTCTCACATATTGAATGCGGGGTAATATAGTTCTCCAAAATAACACCTCTTTATATAATAAATGGGTTCACGAGTATACTATACCATAATGAATATGGGATATAATGTGTTACTATTTTACATGAGATTGTATTCAACTTTCGACAAAATACAAAAAAATTATTACCTTCCAAGGAATATAATATATTCCAACGCCCCCCCTTAATAATGGCTAGGAGAAGGGCCTATCCTAACACTACATAACACTAAGGAAGGAAGGAGTCATTACTACTCCCCCTTGATGACAACTTCCCTCATCCCAAGAAAAGAATGAAGATACACATACTTCACTTCTATCAAGGATTTGGTGAAGATATCGACTGGCTGCTGCACAGTAGGACAATAATCCAGAGAAATAATACCATCGGCGACAAGACCTGAAATATAATGAGCATCAAGGTCGAGATGCTTCGTTTTGGAGTGATATACCAGATTGTAAGCAAGCTGGATTGCACCCTGATTTTCACATTTCAACATGGTGGATGATTTTGGAACTAGACCAAGCTCAGTAAGAATACGTTGTAACCAAACGGTTTCTTTAGGTGCTTCTTTGGCTACTCCATAATCTTCTTCACATGAAGATAAAGAAAGAGTCAACTTCTTGTTGGACCAAGAGATTAGACCAGAACCAAGCTGAAATATGTAACCAATAGTTGAACCTCGATCAGAACTGTCACCTACCCAATCAGAATCTGTATAACCAGAGAGTAAAATTGTAGCACTGCTCGAATAAAATACACCATAATGCAATGTCCCCTGTAAATATCACAAAATTCTCTTGGCTGTCTTCCAATGAATTTCACGAGGTTGCTGCATGAATCAAGAAATCATATTGACGGAAAAATAGAGATCTGGTCTACTATGAGTTAAATATATTAAACTTCCAATGAGTTGACGATAAATAGTAGCATCAACCAATGGAGTGGTACACTCAATAATTAACTTTACACGGGATTGAAATGGTGTAGGAGTAGGTTTACAATTACTCATATGGAAACGATCCAATAGATCTGTTGCATACTTAGGCTGAGAGAGAAAAATACCATCGACCATATGCCAGATCTGAAGACCCAAGAAATAGTGCAATGTACCAAGATCTGTCATCTCAAACTGCTTTTGAAGAGAAATTTTCATATCTTGAACTAATACAAGATGGTTGCCAGTGATAATTAGATCATCCACATATAAAACAATAGTGAGTAAATTATCACCAAAGTTCTTAACATACAGATTTGGATCAGATATACAACGCTTAAAACCATTATTCAAGAAATCTGCATCAATTTTATCATACCAAGCCCTAGAGGCTTGTTTGAGACCATATAAGGATTTGTGTACTTTTCATAGTAAACTTGAAAATTCAGTAGAAATAAAACAGGGAGGTTGTTGCATATAAATATCTTCAGTAATATCACCATTTAAAAATTCACTTTTAACATCCGTTTGATGAATTTCCCACTTAAAAGATGTAGCAAGTGATAAAATGGTTCTTCTTGTGTTCATTTTACCAACAGGAGAAAAAGTTTCAATATAATCAATACCTTCAAGTTGATTAAAGCCTTTGGAAACTAATCTAGCTTTATACTTTTCGATCTGTCCTTCTACAGTGAACTTAGTTTTATAAACCCATTTACAACCAACTAAATTCTTTCCTGAAGGAAGAGGAACAAGAGACCAAGTCTTGTTTCTCAAAAGAGATTCATATTCAACAGACATAGCTTGTTCCCAATGAGGATTACCCTTAGCTTGAGCAAAAGTAGCAGGATCATCTATGGCTAAAACTTTGGTCATAGGAGAAAAGTTAGATCTAGTTCAACGAGTGTCGGAAGGATTTCCGACCTCACTACCTGAAGATTCAAGGGTTTTCCGAGCCCAAAAAAGAAGAATCGAAGGAACACGAGTCACTTCAGGAGCTTCATGAGTTTCAGGTGGAATAATTGAGGTAGAGGACGAATCAAGATCAATAAGAGGAACAAAACTGGAAGAAGGAGTAACAGGAATAGGAGTAACAGGTGGTATTGGTAAATTCAGGGTAGCATGAGTTTCTACAGACTTAGGTGGGGAAGAGACTTCATGAAATTGAACATCCCTTTTGATTATGACACTTTTATTAGAAGGATCAAACAACCCGTAAGCCTTGGAATTTTCATCATAACCAATGGAGATACACTTGTGAGATGTGGGTTCTAACTTTTTCCATTTTTCATTAGGAATATGAGCCCAACATTCACAACTAAACACCTTAAAATTACTAATATCTGATTTACGTCCATTCCATTTTTCCTCAAGGGTAACATGATTAACATCTTTAGTAGGAACTTTATTTAAAATAA
Organism: Pinus albicaulis; assembly: GCA_034641835.2. Classification (NCBI taxonomy): domain Eukaryota; kingdom Viridiplantae; phylum Streptophyta; class Pinopsida; order Pinales; family Pinaceae; genus Pinus; species Pinus albicaulis. Next base: position 2,062,770,433 of record CM076575.1, read on the forward strand.
AATTATCACAGCATATGGCTTCAACCCAAAATTTCTTATGCAGTCCTTTAGAATAAAGAATACATCTAGCCATTTCAACTAAAGCTTTGTTTTTCCTTTCAACAAATACCATTTTGTTGAGGTGTGTAAGGAACACTCTTTTGATGTTGAATACCATGTTTAGATAAATATGCATCAAATTAATTCTTAACAAATTCCCCCCAATTATTAGATCACAAAGTTTTAATACTCTTACTAGATGCATTTTCAACCATGGATTTAAATTCTTGAAATTTTATAAATGTTTTGTAATATTCCCAAATGGCGAATGCAACAATACAATGCAGATTTGCAGGAAAATAACGCAATTCATCTTAAATAGAGAAGGAGGCCAATATGGAGAACTTATGTTTGTTATAACAGTATAAAAATAGACATAAAGAGTGGCCCATAAGATGCATAACAAGAAAAGATAGCCTCCAATAGAAGAAAATCCTCAAAAAGAGGTTCTGCAACCATATATATAGATTGGAAATTGCTTTACAACATTATTTTATTGGGCTACAACAGTTGTTGATTACACTTCAGATATAGAGAAAATAAGTGCATGAAAAGTAAGATCTATAACAGATCCATACACCATATAGGCTTCTCTTCAAAATCCCCTTGGGGTTTCCAGCATTACACCATGTACAAGTTGTAGATCTGAGTTTTTAAGACTACATATCTGCAGAGATATTCAGATATGGAACTGGATCTGATCTGATATGAACAAGAGAGTAATCCCCTCCAATGGATCTCCAAAGTGAAGGGCAAAACCCCAACACTTGAAAACCAAATCTCCAGATGGTATGCCAAAAGACCCTGCAACAACACCTATAGGAATAATGCAGATTTGGAAGTAAAACTGCGCTGTAGGGTTTAGAGTGTGGTTAGCCACATGCCAAGATTAGAAAATGAAGCTCAATACATCCAATACTCTCCTCCCAATGAAGTAGAAGTCTCCTCCATTGAAAAGGAGCACTGAAATGACCTAGACATGAAAGGATCTAGCCTCCACTTGCTCCAGCTTGCAAAGACAACCAAACCCTCAACATCATCTGCATTGTAGTTGAAAGAAGAAGCTTGACCTTCAACCTGATAGTGGACAATACAATGAAAAATCTTCCAAGATGCCTCTCAAGGTAAGAGGTGGGATTCCCGATCAGGAACACCCAATGCTAAACATCATTAATTCTCAGCTAAACATCAAGAGAATGAGATATGTCTAAACAGACCATATACTTAGAAAAATATCATATCATCAACAACCTTCTAATGCTGCCATCCTCTTCCTTTTATAAGTTAAGAGCTTGCAAACCCTAAACCACTTTCAATGAGATTACTTCTTTCACACCAAGCATCTCCATCTAAAATTGTGTTGTGCCTCATTGATGGCCACTCCTCTATGACGTTGCTGTATATTTGGTCAAGGTTGACCCAGTCAAAATGTCCAGCCCCTTTTCACGCCTAAGGGTGCTTGATTTAGCAGCCAAGATTCAGCCTTTTTACATTTGGAATTGATTTATTCATTGTTTAGGAGTATTATGGACCTCCTTTACACTTTTATTCCTTAAACAAAGAAATAAAACAAAAATGAATATTCCAATTAGCTTAGGATTAATTGGAAATATTACAGTCCTCCCCTCCCAAATGTTACTTTTCCTCAAGCAACTGATAAGGTGAGTGTTGCAAATCTTCTTCTCCTTCATTGGTGACACCAACATGTGATAAGATTCCTCCATAAGCTAAATGTTCACCAATCCAACCCTCCATGAATTGCTCCTCCAATGTTCTCATGAGATGTAAACAATCCATCCCATAAAAAGACAATAGCTCAACTGAAACAAACATGGTTTGCCCAATGTTCTCCCTGAAACATGTAGCATAAGGTACATGGAGAATCTCCATCCCATAGGGCACATTCATACTTCCCATTCTCCCTCCATACATTCCCATAAAAAGTACAAGTACATCATCAATGTATGGGAGCAAAAATACATACATACAAACAAAAATTTGTGCATATGGAGGTGGGTCATAGTCCCACATGTGGAACCAGCACAGTGCATCTCTTGCTTGCATTATATCAAGATGTGGTAAGAGGTTTCCCCACCACTTACTTGCTTCCCATGTCATCTCACTATGGCTGAAAGTGTGAGATATATTTGGTGCCTTAGGAATGCACCTATCATGAAACAAAATCTCCCTTTGTCCTCCAATGGGGTGGCCATGTTTAGAAATTTTTGTGGCCCAAAGTTGGCCATGAAGTTTATAAGGTACAATAATTCTCCTTGGAGTCATGGCCTGCATATACATGATAAAATAATACATACAATCAGAAAATAAAACATGATTTACATGAGTATGTCCTTCACCAACAATCCTCCTTGTATAAATGGAGTGGTGCATAGATCTTTCTGCTCTCTCAAAAGAAGGAAGAGATGGCTGAAATAACTCCTTCATAGAGTCATGTTGCTGTCCCAAATCCACATGGTTCATGCATTCTTGAAAATGCTGATGTAACTATCTTTCAAATCCTTCCCAATAAAAGCTTCTCATGATGATATTATAGATCTTCATGGAATATGTGTGGCTTAAACATAACTCTTCATAGGCCCCTTGTAGCAACTTCTCCTTGAGCTTGGAGGCTCTAGAAAAGAAGATCCTACCATGATCATAGATGACTCCTTCTTGGACTGAATAGCCCTCTTCATGTAGCTGGTCATCAAGTATCATGCATGTGTGAAGATCCTTGGAATAATCCACCAACAGTTGGGATTTCCAATATGGATCTAAGCTCCCCAACAATGACATCAATGATGATCTATCAACCGAAATGTCTGTCATGTGGCTGCTCTCCTCCTTGACATATCCCATGCCAAAGGTACATGTTGGAAGGTCACTCCTTCCCTTCTCCTCCCACAACGCAGAATCTAAAATGAGAGTGGGTACTGATGATGTTGGGAGAAGATCTCCCTCCTCCTTGAGCCTACCCAAGACTCCCAACGCTGTATCATTGTCTTCCAATGCTCCCATCCCTCCTGGATCTATGCTTGGAGAATCATGTTGTGAGACTTCTCCCACAAAATATGAATAAGGTGGCCTCCTAGGTGGTTTTCCACTAGATAATAGTGTCCCATGCAAAAATATCATGAGCATGATAGATGGGACTATAAGGTCCTTGCTTCCACTGTGCAAATCCATATTTGTTCTTTGTGTGGAAGTTGTATGTGAGGGATATGTATGCATGCCTTTGATCATTTGAGTCTCACCACTATTTTTGTCCACCCATTCCATTTGCAAAGCCTCCCAATTGATGGTGACTTTCCCCAATGTAATCAACCATTGGAAACCCAATATCCCATTAATGTCAGGTATATCAACCAAAAAGAAATGATCAATCAAAGTATATGTTCCCATGGTGACTGAAAGTGATGGTACATAATGCATGCATTGCATTGTTCTATCTCCTGGGACCAAAATAGAGAATCCCTCAAATGCATCAGTGGGTATTTCCCTCCTTTTCACTAGTTGGGCATCAATGAAATTGTGGGTAGCCCCACTGTCACTCAGAACAAAAACCCTCTGATTCAAGATGGAACCTTGAACTATTAAGGTCAAGTACTTAGGTACTCCTTTCAAAGATGCAAGAGCCCCTCCAATAGGAGAAAATGCTCCATTCCCATCTCCTGATGGTGTTATATCTCCTCCTGTAGTGTCAGCGCTGTGACCTCTTCTTGGTTCATCTTCTTCATCATCATCAAGAGGCTTCTTGTATGAGCTCTCCTTTGAAGGAGCAAATTTTTCTTCCTTTCCCTTTGAAGGAAAATAGGGCTTATGTTGGAAAGTTTCCTTTGCTTTTGGCAAGGCATATTGAAGGTCTCTAGCCCTTTCAATAGCATCATGTGGGGTATTGGGCTTGGAAGATTTAACCAACCCATGAAGAGGTTCATCTAAACCATCCATGAACATGTACACCCTTCTTGTTGTAGACAAATCAGGAACCTATGGTAGAGGCTACAACAAATTGCGATTCATTGGTAGGATCCAGAATCTCTACTGATGATTTATCATTGTGGTGGGGGGGGGGGGGGGTAGGGGGCCTTAGCAGGTTGTTCCTTTCACCCTTAGGTTTCCATGATTTTTCCTTTTGTACCTTGCGAGGTTGCTTCACCTGCTTCCCATTTAGGTGCTGGTTGACCGAGCTTTTACTTTTGGATTCCGGATCAAAAGGGTTGGAACACTTCAAGGATTTCCTGGATCCGGTATAGTTATTTCATCCTCATTGTGTTTCTTTGCTTCCTACGAACCTTGCGGTCCCGGTGGAGTCACTTCCTAGGAGTCATGGACATTGCTCCACTGTTGGAGAGCCTGGTCAGTACCCCGGTAGAGTCGTCGCATCACCTCTCTATGCAGTAAGCCTTTCTCAATCCTTTACCCTTTATTGGTGTGCTACTGCACTTATTTAAATGTGCTCAAGGCACTTATTTAGATGTGCTCAAGGCACTTATTTGATAGAGGCAATTTTTCCTGGGCAGATGAGGGATCTCGGCTTATTTTACTTGTAAGAGAGGTTGCTCCTGGTCTGTATGAGGACTTTAGGTTTTCCTGGATATCCTTGCGTCACCCGAAGTTAGCTCTATTCCCTTTCAATCTAGTTTGTTGTTTTAACCAACTTTCTTTTCACAGACACCCTTCAAGCTTGCTAGGTGAGCTATCTATGCTTAGTAGCCTGAACTAAGTCATGTTTTACCTTGGGTGTCAATCTCAGACAAGCTGCTGCCACCTTTTGTGATCTTCAGGGAAAAATTTTCATTAGAACAGATCATGGCACAGCATGCCAAATGCGTGACTTGTACAATGCCTTCCGCCTTTTGAAGTTCTTAGAAGGACACTCTTACTAAGGTGCTAATTGAATAAGTGCTTTTATTTGCAGGAAATGAAAAACTGGAAAATAAAATAAAAGAAAACAACAAAATATGGTACAGGGGTGGTGACGGCCCTCCTAGGACCGCTAATTGAAGTAGTGCTTGAGGTCATGCCCGTTTACCGAGAGGATCTCGACTCTTCCCTCTAGACTTTGCAGTCAGAAAGTGTGGGAACCTAGTTTCTTTTTAATTTGGAATGGACCTATCCAAAGGGCTTGGAATTTGGAATGTTTCCCCTTCTCCTCGTGATATTTATCCCATTTAAGAACAAGCTCTCCTACTTCGAAAATTTTATTCTCGATGGACCTTTTATCAAACCATCTCTTAATCCAACTTTGGTGGATGATGAATTTTTCCCAGGTTTTTTGCCTTTCCTCCTCTAGTTTCAATAACGTATAGATTCAGGCTTGCAAGGTGGGGCATGGGGTGCCATGGGTCTCTTGGGACAACTGAAGGGCAGGGAGAGATAGGTGGGGAGGAAGGATGGCCTCTTTCCCATATATAAGAAAAAATGGGGAGGTGCCCATCGATGATTTGGGTGTGACCCGATCAGCCCACAGGGCGTTATGGAGGGCGTGATGCTAGTTTCGTTCGTGGGATAATAGGGTCTTCTTGATGATGCGGATAAGGTTCTTATTAGTTGACTCGGCTAACCCATTCCCTTGGGGATAATAGTTTGCAGAGTGTTTAAGTACAATGCCATTTTCTAAAGAAAAATCATACAACTTGAAAGATGAAAAATAAGTTGCATTGTCAAAAACAAGGGAGGTTGGAACACCAAACCTAGTCATGATGAAATGAGTGACAAACTCTATTACCTCTTGATCGTTGATTTGGCGTAGTGGTATCACTTCAACCCACCTGGTGAAATAGTCAGTAGCAGTGAGGATATACCGGTGTTTCTTGGAGGAGTGTAGTAAGATTTCTCCAATCACGTCCAACCCCCGTTGTTGAAAAGGTTCCTCTACTGCCACCGACTGTAATGGAGCAGCCGACCATGCTTCCTGGTTGGCGAATTTTTGACATTGAACACACTTCCATACATATGCGTGAGCATCCTTGAAGAGATTTGGGAAATAGTATCCAATGCACATGATCTTGTGGGCAGTGGTATCATCTGCAAAATGCCCTCCGGCTGGTCCATTGTGTAGTTTGGTCAGGACGCTTTGTGCTTCATTGTGTTCCAGGTAGCGTAGTAGGACTCCATTGTAATGTTTCTTAAAGAATTTTCCTTGTACTAACTGGTAGGATGAAAATTTTCGTCTTATTGCTCGTTTTTGCCGAGCAGTTAAAATAAGATCCATAACACCGTGGGCAAAATATTTCAAAATGTCAGAGTACCAAGAAAGGTTTCTCTGCTGAGGCATGTTTTCAATCTGATACATGTTGATTTCTTGCTCCCAACATTCTTCTTCACACCCATGTGGATTTGCAGCCTCCACAGCTATTTGGCAGAGTCCTTGACCTTTGACAGTATGTGTCGGTTTGAACTCCAGGTCATACTCTTGGAGACATGTCATCTAGTTTCCTCATCTTTCACCTAGCTATTACTACACGAAAAGTGAACGAACAGTTGGGTGGGGGAAGAACACCGTGACATGGTTGTTCAAGATGTATGGCCAGAAATGCTTGACCGCTTTGTATACTGCGTAACCCTGCTTGTCAATTTCGGGGTAATTTAGTTCAACACCTTGCAAACCAGTAGTCATGAATGGGATGGGTCATTCATCGTTGTTAGCGTCTTTTTGTGTGAGGACAGCCGTGAGTGATGAATTCGAGGCAAAGGTATATAAGCTGAAATCTTTTCTGAAGTCTGGGCTTTGGAGGGATGGTGCCTCTGCAATGGCCTACTTGATCTTATCGAATGCTTCCTTCTCGGGTGGATTCCATTTGAAACTTGCATTCTTTTTAATCATCCCTTGCAAAGGCCTAACTATTTGGGCAAAATCTGATATGAATTTCTGTACAAAGTTGATTTTCCCAAGAAAGGATTGCATGGCATTTTTGCTACTAGGAGGTGGAATCTGGGCGATGACCTTTTCTCGCTCGGGATCTACAACTATACCATTCCTAGTTATGATATGACCCAGAAAGTTCCCCTCAGACACAGAAAAGACACTTTTCTTTGGGTTGAGTGAGATCCCATACTTTCTGCATCTTTCGAAGATTTTCCTGAGGTGACGTAGGTGATCACCTCTCTGCTTTGAGAACATGGTGACGTTGTCCAAGTATACTACCATGCTTTGTCCTATTAGACCTCAGAAAGCTATATCCATAGCCCATTGAAATGTCACCCCAGCATTTATCAATCTGAAGGGCATGCGTCTAAAAGCAAAAGTTCCCCATTTGGTCTGGAACATCGTTTTTAATCTATCGGGTTCAGCTACCAGTACTTGGTTATACCTGGAAAAAGCATCCAACAAAGAGAACATCTCTGATTTGGATACAGCTTGCAGTATCTATTCCATAGGGGGAACCAGGTAGTTATCTTTGTCTGAGGCTCTGTTTAGATTTCGGAAATCCACGCACAAACGGATCTCACCGGATTTTTTTTCATACCGGAACCAGATTTTATACCCAAGTGGAGTGTCGGACTTTGAAGATTATGCATGCATCCAAAAGCTTCTTAAGTTCTTTTTGAATCATTGGTTCCAGCGTAGGGTGTACTTTTCTTATCTTTTGCTGGAATGGCTTCACTCCCTCCTTCATAGGGATCACATTCTGAATAATCTGAGTGTCATAAGTACGCAGTTCATCATATGTCCAGGCGAACACATCTTGGTATTTCTGGAATAGTTCGATGAAAGCTTGCCTTTCCTGATCGGAAAAATCCTTCTCGAGTTTGATGAAATTAGGGTCTTTATTTGTCCCCAATTTTACCTTTTTATGTGCCAGAGTGGAACTCTATACTTTAGTGTTGGGGGGTCCGCGGAAACGGTTCTGCAGATCAATTTTTTTTTCAAGGGACACTATTCCCTTGGGCATGGGGTTTTCCTTGCGGTTTTCTCGTTCTTCCTGCAAGGCTTGATCATGGTCCGCTTCTTCTATCACTGTGTCTTTGAACAACTCAGTGTTGAGCATGAATTCAAGTACATGTTGGTCATCATAAAATATGCGTATATTAGTGATTTTATTTGGCACAGAGGGTTTATACACTATTTCAATAGAGAAACCATCCCTTAGAGGGGTGAATCTAGCAGCAGCGTTAGCCAGAGTATCAGCTGCTGCATTATGCATCCTAAGCACAGATTTAATACCAAATGCATCAAAAGCAGAAATTAGACGCCATACCTCTTGTTGGTAATCTTTCAGGTACGGAGATAAGCAATGGATGGTATTGCGTACCTAGCGAGTGATGATTTCAGAATCTCTGATAACCTTTAAGCATTTCACCTTTAGGTCTAATGCCTTTTTGAGTCTGAGAACTAAGGCCTCGTATTCGGCGGTATTGTTGGTGCACTGAAATTCTAGCCGACATGATATCAAAAAAATGTTTTTTTGGGGGTCTAACAGGATGCAGCCCGCACCTGCTTCATCATGCATCTTGGAGCCATCATAATACAAGGTCCATACATTGTCTTCAAGTTTTTCCGGAACTGTGGGCTGGGGAGAGATTTCAGTTTGGTTTACGATGGGTACAACTTGGTCTTCAGTGATGAGCATTAGCTCTGATTGGACGTTTGGGTTTATCAGGGATTGAGGGGGATGGTAACATCCAAAGATGGCTTCTAATAAACACATGCCGAGCTCTTCTTGGGAAAAGCTGATAGGTTCATTGGTAGCGTCCAAATCGGTCACAGTATGTTTCATATAAGTTTCACTCTCAACTTTGATTTGGTTGTTTCAACCCTTGTAGGGAAGCCATAAGTGAGACCAATCGGTAGCGAAGTACCCTTGTTGCTTACTGGACCATTCCCTGCTCAACAAGAGACTGTAGGCTTCTAGGATGTCTACGAATACTATGTCTATGCACTAGTGGACTCTAGAGTCGAAAGATAGGTTGATGATAACATTATTTAATTCACCTATAGTGGGCACTTGCGATTTGTCAAGCTGAATAATCCTAGCATCATTTTTCTCTGGGCGAATGTTTAGCTTCTTACAGACGGACAGGGGAATGACATTAGTGGATGCACCGGAGTTGACTATGCAGTTATGAATGTTAAAGTTAAATATTTCAAAAGATAGGAGGAAGGGGGGAGTAGATCCCCTAGAGTTAGCATTCACGGCGTTCACAATAGATTGGAGGCTTGCTCCATTCCAATTGGAGAAAATGATCCATTCCCATCTCCTAATGATGTTGGCTCTCCTCTTGTGGTGTCAGCGCTGTGACCTCTTCTTGGTTCATCTTCTTCTTCCTCCTCATCATCTGAGAAGACCTCTATGTAATGTGATTTTCCAGTTGCACATCTATTTCCAGGTGTCCATGATTCTTGGAAAGTGAATCAAAGCTTCCTTCTTCTTAGATCTCTCTGGACATCATCATCAAGAGGCTTCTTGTATGAGCTCTCCTTTGAAGGAGCAAATTTTTCTTCCTTTCCCTTTGAAGGAAAAGAGGGCTTATGCTGGAAGGTTGCCTTTGCTTTTGGCAAGGCATCTTGAAGGTCTCTAGCCCTTTCAATAGCATCATGTAGGGCATTGGGCTTGGTAGATTTAACCAACCCATGAAGAGGTTCATCTAAACCATCAATGAACATGTACACCCTTCTTGTTGTAGACAAATCAGGAACCTGTTGTAGAGGCTACAACAAATGGCGATTCACTGGTAGGATCCAGAATCTCTACTTATGATTTATCATTGTGGGGGGGGGGGGGGGGGGGGCCTTAGCAGGCTGTTCCTTTCACCCTTAGGTTTCCATGATTTTTCCTTTTGTACCTTGCGAGGTTACTTCGCCTGCTGCTCGTTTAGGTGCTGTTTGACTGAGCTTTTACTTCTGGATTCCAGACCGAAAGGGTTGGAGCACTTCAGGGATTTCCCGGATCCGATATAGTTATTTCATCCTCATTGTGTTGCTCCGCTGCCTACAAACCTTGCGGTCCCAGCAGAGTCATTGCCTAGGAGTCACGGACGTTGCTCCGCTGCCGGCGAGCCTGGTTAGTACCCCGGTGGAGTCGTCGCATCGCCTCTCTAGGTAGGAAGCCTTTCTCAATCCTTTACCCTTTATTGGTGTGCTACTGCACTTATTTAAATGTGCTCAAGGCACTTATTTAGATGTGCTAGAGGATTGAGCAGTAGCCGGACCCACACCTCGGACAGGATACCTATTCCAAATGGTTTAGAGTCTAGTTGGGAATTTTTATCAGGGAGATCCCCTGCTATTGGCTGGATATATTTTCCCTTCAACAGAACCATAACATAAAGTCTTAAAAAATCAGAGATGTAAGTTTTTGTATTACCTGATTGTTTCAACTTTGCAAGGCTCATGAATGGTGCCTCTGAATATCTTCTATCAAATCTTTCCACCAACCTCCTAGTGAACTCTGAATAAGCAGTCACATTGGCATAACCCAATGTAGACAAGCCATGGAACCACCAATCATGTTCTTCACCTTCAAGGTGCAACACTGCAATATTGATAGCCTCCATCTCTAGAACCTTGTTCAACTGAAAGTAGATGTCAATTTTTTCCACCCAAGATTTGGCAGAACACTTGTATGACCCATCAAAGTTGGGTAAAAATAATATTCCCATAGTGTGGTGTCGATCATGATGTTGAATGAATCCACCACCTCTATGATGATGCCTTGGTCTTCTATTGTCCTTTATGTGAAAAAACTCCTGAAAACTCAAGTTATCTTTGAATCTTTGATTTTGAGACTCATATTCTTCAAAATAGTCTTCAAGGGATTCATGCTCTTGAAACCCTTCATTTCCCACAGCCAAAAAGGTAGGCATGGTAGAGTGTTGGGAAACTTGTGGCTGATGCACTGGTTGATCATTCCAGTGATGAGATATTCTAGAGCCTTCTCCAATATGGAATCCTTTAGGGGATTCTTTGATTATTTTCATTCTCATCTCTTTGATCTCTCTAGCAAGATCTTACATGGCTCTAAGAAGGATCTTAGGAAAATCCTTTTCTTCTTCACTTCCAGATAAAGGGGCTTTACCCTTGTCTTCATTATCATTTGTGTAATCAAATTTCTCCTGTCTTCTCTTTAGATACCTCTTTTCTCTGTCAATAAGAGGCCCTTATTCTTCAGAAGACATATTGGCTTCTTAGAAAGCATAGGCTGTGCCAAGATGATGCTCTGATACCACTGTAATATTCCCAAATGGGGAATGCAACAATACAATGCATATTTGCAGGAAAATAACGCAGTTCATCTTAAATAGAGCAGGAGGCCAATATGGAGACCTTCCATTTGTTATAACAGCAGCAAAATAGACATAAAGAGTGGCCCATAAGATGAATAACAAGAAAAGATAGCCTCCAATAGAAGAAAATCCTCAAAAAGAGGTGCTGCAACCATATATATAGACTAGAAATTTCTTTACAACTTTATTTTATTGGGATGCAACAACTGTTGATTACACTTCAGATCTAGAGAAAATAAGTGCATGAAAATTTAGATCTATAATAGATCCATACACTATATAGGCTCCTCTTCAAAATCCCCTTGGGGTTTTCAACATTACACCATGTACAAGTTGTAGATCTGAGTTTTTAAGTCTGCAGATCTGTAGAAATATTCAGATCTGGAATTGGATCTAATCGGATATGAACAAGAGAATGATCCCCTCCAATGGATCTCCAAAGTGAAGGGAAGAACACCAACACTTGAAAACCAACACTCCAGATGGTATGCCAAAAGACCCTATAACAACACCTACAGGAATAATGCAGACCTGGAAGTAAAACTGTGCTGTAGGGTTTAGAATGTGGTTGGCCACATGCTAAGATTAGAAAATGAAGCTCAAGAAATCCAATACTCTCCTCCCAATGAAGTATAAGTCTCCTCCACTGAAAAGGAGCACTGAAATGGCCTAGATCTGAAAGGATCTAGCCTCCACTTGCTGTAGCTTGCAAAGAAAACCAAACCCTCAACATGATCTACATTGTAGTTCAAAGAAGAATCTTGGCCTTCAGCCAGATAGTGGACAATACAATGCAAAATATTCCAAGAGGCCTCTCAAGGAAAGAGGTGGGATTCCTGATCAGGAACACACAATGCTAAACATCATTAATTCTCAGCTAAACAACAAGAGAATTAGATATGTCTAAACAGACCATATACTCAGAAAAATATCATATCATCAACAACCTTCTAATGTTGCCATCCTCTTCCTTTTATAAGTTAAGATCTTGCAAACCCTAAACCACTTTCATTCAGATTACTTCTTTCACACCAAGCATCTCCAGCTAAAAATGTGTTGTGCCTCATTGATGGCCACTCCTCCATGACAGCACTATAGATTTGGTCAAGGTTGACCCAGTCAAAATGTCTAGCCCCTTTTCACACCTAAGGGTGCTTGATTTAGTAGCCAAGATTCAACCTTTTTACATTTGGCATTGATTTATTCATTGTTTAGGAGTATTATGGACCTCCTTTACACTTTTATTCCTTAAACAAAGAAATAAAACAAAAATGAATATTCCAATTAGCTTAGGACTAATTGGGAATATTACATGTTTCACTTTTATTTTTCAAAAAATAAACCCAAGATTTTCTACTAAAGTCATCAATAAAGGTAAGAAAATAAACTGCATGGGATATTGAAGGAACTTCAAGAGGACCATAGATATCACTATGAATTAAGTGCAAAGGTTCTTTAGCACGTTAGTATTGACCTTTGTCAAACATTTCTCTATGATGTTTACCAAGAACACATCCTTCACAAACACGAGTAGTAGAAGAAATATTAGGAAAACCATGAACCATTTTAGTTAGTATTTGCATTGTACCATAATTCAAGTGACCCAATACTTCATGCCATAATTTACTTAGTTCATCAGCATGAAAAACATAGGAATAAAAGGGTTGTCTCTTAGTTGAAAAAAAACCTGGAAATTTATATAAGCCAACTGTATGATCAACAGGGCCAGAAGAAACTACTTTGTAATTTTGGTTGATATCTTTAAGAACATGTTTATCGAGCCAAGCTTCAAATTTAAAACCTTGCTGACATGCATGATAAATAGAAAGTAAGTCGATGGGCATGTTTTGAACATGAAAAACATCTTTCAATTGACCATTAGCAACATTAATATTACTAGAACCAATTGCGGAAAGTTGTTTACCATAACCAATAGAAAATTTCTGAGATGAGTGCATATTAGTGTCATAAGATGTAAATAAAGAAGCATTACCAGTCATATGTTTAGAAGCACCATAAACCATTATCCGTTCCACATTAGAAGAAAAACTATTAGACGAAACAATAGATGCACATAAAGCTACTTGAGATTCATTAGAATTTTTCTTGTTTGCTTTAGTCATTAAAATTTTCGCTTTAAAGCAATTCTCTTCAGGACGGTTAGTTTTACGACAATTTTTACAAGGATCATAAACTTTTTTTTCTTACTAGTTTCATGATGTGCATGAGAATCATGACCATTATTAGTACTATGATTAGAAGTGTGTGAACAAGAACCTTTGGCATTATTAAAAATTTTCTTAGTATTTTTATTTTTATTTTTGAATTTGGTAGAGCCTTTCTATTTTCTATTTATCAAAAAGCAAGTTGTTATATAGTTATTTATTCTTGCAATAGCCTCAACCTTCCCAAAGGAAACGAGGTCTGTTTTCCACTTGAGGGAATTAAATTCCAACCAGTATTGGTATTGTATTTTCCTTCTACTTGCCACTAGAACTACTTTACTATGTCCATAATAGCTACATTTGAAACAACAACTATTAAAGCTTCCCACAAAAATAATTTAAAGATATTAAACTTAAAATTGTCCCATCAGAAGAATCTATTGGAGCCAGGTCCTTTGCAGTGGATCCTGGCATCTCAACTTGCTGCATCCCTTGGAGTTGATGTTCTATCTTCCCAATCCTTGCTATAGTAAGGTACTGAGATCTCACAATTTCTCGAATATCCTTCTAAATTTGCTGAAACTCTGACAACACTGATTGATTGCCTCCAGTGTCCTACATGCCTACTATGGTATTTTCCAAGACACATTTGAGTTTCCAGTAGGTGTTTACAGATTGGTGGAATAGTGACACCCTTCCTCTAGTGCTTGTTGGGTCACAAAGGAAATCCAAGGTTGCCTCCTATTGTTTGATGTCTTCTTCATCATAGGAACTTTCCCTTTCCCATCCATGAATGGTGTTATGGATTTGAACTGAGTTACTAGCTTCGTAGAGGTCAGCAATGTTTTCTAGAACTTCTTTATGGGTTTTCCTCCCATGCTTACTTGGGCCCTCATACTGGGTTGGTTTTTTCTGCTTGCCTCTGCCTTCTCCTTTACGCTTCCCAAATTGCCCTCTTTCCATGATAACTTGACAAAGTGATATCCCTGTAAGAATTTAAGAGAGACCTGTATATCGCTGAATAAAATTAATACATTAGTTCTGGAAAACAATGGTGGAGTCCCTTACTCCAATAATGTCAAGTGGAGACTCATTCTTTTATGGGCTACCATAATGGTGTTTGGTAAGAGTGACGATTACAGAGTCTTTGACAGAGACCTTTTTACATATAAGAAAATGAAGTTTTCCATTATAGAAAAATCCTATTATTAAACACCAATTACGACTACCACAAGACTACAAACAAAGAAAGACTCGACAGTGGCATCCCAGATTACAGGCGGACCTATTTTGAAAGAGGTTCAATTTATGCTTGACAATGATGATGTACCTGGTTTCAGACCCCATGAGATATATTCTCATAGAGCTTAAACAGAGGAAAATTATACTAAAACCTTCCAACTTGAAACAAATAATTTCCACAGAACCCTTCTTAAAAGTATTACAGAGGATTATTAAGTTACACTTCAAGTAGGACAGAGGGTTTCCCATACTGATACCATACAGATTGACTGCATTTCCGAATTTAAAATCGTTGCAGAGATTGAAAACAATTAGAATTAGAATTTTGAACGCATAGAGCAAAGGATAGTTTCCTATGGGTGGGTTGAAAAAACAAGGCTCAATTTCGTTATCATGCAGAATGCTCAACCCTTCATTGCCTTTGAAACTAGAATAACTAAGGAGGTGACCCAACTGACAGAATAACCGAGTAAAAAAACAAAACAATTTACATTTAGTGTTACCATGACCTACATCTTCCAATATTACGGCAAAGAATTGATAAACGAATGTAACGAAGGCCATTACATACCACTTAGCCAGACGGTTGCGTTTCTCCACTATTACCTCCATTGCATCTAGAAATTCTTCAAACTGGAAATTGTAAACATTCCTTCTATGCCTTGTTATGCTTCTCCACTCTCGGCATGGTTCCCCGATCCCTTCTGACATGAAATGCAGGCCAGTTTCTATTTATTTGACTACCATTACCTTGAAGCATGCCGAGTACCTCACTTGCTACGACTAATTTATTAACTATGATGGATGGGTAGGTGCACGCCACCGCGTGGCACCGACCTCCTGTCATGTGTTCCATCGTGGAATCCCAATCGGGGGCTTTTTTTAGTATTTTTATTATGTTTCATAAGAGCTTTATTAGGTGAGACTTGTCCTGAAGAAATCAACATTTCTTGCTCATTTATCAACCCTTTAGAGAAATCATCAAAAGTAGGTTACATGGTACGTTGAGAAAATTCAAGAGCCCTATTCCTAGTTTGGATGAACATGTCAAAACAAGATGGCAATTTTTGTTCTACAATAATGATAAGAGCAGTGTCTGTCTTCTTGTAATCTTTACCACAATTATTTAACTTTTCATTTAAGGTTTTAAATTCAGAAAGATATAATTCTACTCTATTAAAATTAGTAGGATCTAGCTCATGAGTATTCTTTTCAAGGTGATAAGAAGAAACATCATCAGATTTATCAAATAAAGAAGAAAGAATTTCCCATACCTCAGCCGGGCTGTCTTTTGCCTCAATACTTACCTAAAGACAATCTGAAACCGTTTGACCAATCAACCCTCTTGCTTGATAAAAATTTTCTTCCCATTTAATCAAGGCTTGAGCATTTGTAGGTTTCTTGTGTTCACCATTAACCAACCTCCATAGATTCTTACTCCTGAGAACATCAATCATTTTCCTTTTCCATGCAAGATAATTAGAGTCGATAAGTTCAGGAACGAAAAATACTTCTGAAGTTATAATGATAGAAATTTTTACAATAAATATAAACCCAAATGCAAGAAATGACAAGAGAAAAAGTGGATAGAAAAATGTAAATTTCTGCAGTTCGTTTTCCGTCACCAAAAAACCTGAAAAAACTACCAATCTTAAATCAATAATAACTTTGCTTCCGGGACTCTGTTTGAGCTTATTTGTTTTTTGAAATTGGGTAGCTCGGTGAGAGGAACCCAAATATCTATTATTTTCTATGAAAATTAGTTTTTGGAAATGGCACAACGACTCTGTATCAACCTATGCGGCCGAAATTATGATCCGAACCCTCAATCTGCTAATCTTCTGCCCTATAAAAAAAACAATAACTGCCATAATTGAATATTACAACCGGAAGACAAATCTCCTTGAGGAGGATTAAAAAAACATATATATCTTACAATAAAAAAAATCATGAACCCCTTGAAAATCCAAAAAACATATATACCTTATAGAAAAACAATCAAGAGCCCCGTAAACAAATCTCCAAAAAAACTACACAACAAAGTTAGGGTTATGAGAAAACAAATCTCAAAAATGTGGAATCATGCCCATATCTGAAGAGAAGCCTAATGAATACCAAATAGAAAGCAAATATACCAAAAAAAGAGTGCCCAGATAATAAAGATTTTGATGGTTAAATTCAAAGAAGATTTTAGATCCTAGTAACCATGACTTTGATACCATGTGAGAATATTAGATCTACTAAAATCGCTATCTATCTAAGAAACCAACAACATATCAACATATAAATAAGAACAGAAAGAGAACAAAAAAAAGATTACAACAGATATACGTGGTTCACCCAATTGGTCTACGTCCATGGGAAGGTTGTCTTCTATTATCTCCAGAAATCTCCTGCAATATTATAAAGAGAGAAACTACAAATAACCCGATACAAATAATAGTATAATAAAAATATGAGATGTGATCTATTTCAAAGAGGCTCCCTTGAACCTATTATATACCCAGATATGCGGAGGAATTACTCTCACATATTGAATGTGGGATAATATAATTCTCCAAAATAACACCTCTTTATATAATAAATGGGTACACGATTATACTATGCCATAATGAATATGGGATATAATGTGTTACTCTTTTACATAAGATTGTATTCAAATTCTCAAATAATACAAAGACATTATTACCTTCCAAGGAATATAATATATTCCAGCATTTAGAAGGTGTCAACATCACTGTAGAGTAATTTCTAGTTTATATTAATGATTACTTTATTTTTTAATATCTCATGCTTATTTAATTTTTTGTTTTTTGAAAACGCTTCATATATTTAGTTACTAATAATATAATGTACACAACAATGCTAAAAACTGTCACAAAGGTGTGCCCTCTCTATAAAAGTGTAGGGTGCACATATTTGCTTTTGGTCCAAGGTTAGGAGAATCTATGCTTTCCTCAATATAGCATCCTAGTTAAGAAATGCATAGCCACCTCTGATCTAAAAGCTGTTATATCTCTTTCTTGAAAGGAATTTTACTTGAAAATTTCCAAATTTATAATTAGGCAATAATAGGGGATGATTCCCTGGATGTGGGTGTTAATGTGTAAGCATACGGTACTGGGCCTGCGGGACGACGCGTGGCAAGGCCACATGGCCACCCGCAGGCCTCACTTATGGCGCCTCTATGCAAATAAGTCTCCAAGCCGTCACCTTGTGCAGAATTTATGTCATTGTGGGTGTCGAGGCCATTAGCATTTCAAAATGCTGCACTCTGGTTCTCCTCCTCATCTCCTTGCCTCTACACTTGGGTTACAGGTGATGCCTTAGCTCCTTCTGGTTGTTTCTATGCCGCCTCTGCTTTCACCTTTATGATTTGGTTGCTCCCATGAGGCCGAGGAGCCCAGCTCTCGCACCTCTCATGGCTGGCGATGCAACCTGGGCAGCTGTGTTGAATTCCTCCCTGGCTTCCATTATTCACAGAGCCCCTTCTATCCTCTAAGATCCTCCACCCCTTTCGAGCTCAATTCGCCATCCGCCTCTCTGTCCGCCACTGCCAACTCTGTCTGCTCCCTCTCGCTGAGTGTTGACATGCCTTGGCTCAGGCATCGCTTGAGATGCAGAAGAGGCAGTTCCAGGGCACGCTCTTCTGGCCGGCGTTGCTCCTCCACATCTATCTCCTCTTCATCTTCTCACGAGCATCTTCAGGGTCGCTACCCCGACATACGCATTGGGTGTGGTCGTCTTGCCACTTCCTCCCCTTGGCGCACTGCCTCTGAACACATGGTGCCTCCTCTCTCTCGTCCCACTGCCTTTGCCACTTTTCACAACCTGACTACTGCACATTTCCATTTCTAGTGTAGCACCAACCGCCCTCTTGTTGTGGCAACCATCACGGTTTCTTTTCGTGAAATCCCGGAGGTGGTCCCTGGCCCCTCCTCGTCCGCACACCCGAGAAACGTGCCTAGCCCCTCTGACATCGTGAAACCTCCTCAAGCTCCAGAAGGGCGTAATTCTCTCAAGATGGGTGAAGGGAGCTTGAGCCATCTACAGGACAAAGGAAAACAGGAAGGTGGAGGCGGTGTAGACATTGCAACAACTCAACATGGTCCCTTACCGGATGACGATGATGAGTACTGGTGTCGGATTGAAGAAGAGCCTCCTTCAGATGACTATGGTCTTTAGATCTACAGGTCTTGACCAAGTAATTTTTACCAGTTCTCTTGTTATTTTTGTTGTTTTGGGATGTAATAGTCTATGTTATCATGTAGTTGGTTTCCTCCATAGAGGCAGCATTACAAACCTTACATGGGCTGGTTTCCCCACAAGGGTAGCTGAATTTTTGCTATTTTGCTGGACTTTTGCCACTAATGATGGTCTGCACTATTGAGGTCGTGGCCTCGCTGTAACATATGTTTTACTAATAGAAATACTCTTACTTAGAAAAAAAAAATAATAGGGGATGATTTTTTAAAACCAATGATGCATTATTGGTTGGTACCATCAATTAGAATTTTTATTTTGTTATGTTACCTAACTTCTTAAGAAATATATCAGTGCTGCACGAAATGGAGTGCTGGAGCCACTAGTCTAGGGATCTGCAGGTGTTAGTTACTTGCAACAAGCATTCAATACTTTATATGGCTCTTCTTCTGGGGCTACAAGGTCATTCAAGATGCTTTATGGTGGTTTGGATGTAGGAGTCAAAGATAAACTATCAAATTTTGAGACAATTTCTTCTAATTCAGGTGGAACCTCTTCACATTTCTCCTTTTCTATATCAATCATCAACCTCCAATTTATAACACAAGTTTCAAATGCATTAAAATACCCACTATTGGTAAATTAACTAAACCTTTCAACATTTTCAGATTTACAACTTAAAACCATAATCGCATTTTCTTCAATTCATTTACTTAATGATGGACTTCAAACCGTATTAAAGCCTTTTCCATGATATTATCGCATCTAATATTTAGACTAACCTCCACACAAATTTTCATGCGAACATCGTTGGATCGATGCTTGTGATGCGAAAGCTGTCAGATTTATTAAGTGCTGGACGAATGGCTCAATACATAAAATAGGATTTATAATTTATCGTGTCCATTAGAAAGGTTAAATAATACGTATCTTATTGTGTGATATTCGTCGATTCACCAGTTGGATGGAAAATCATGATGCCACGACCTCCAAACTTTGTTTTAATAAAAAATTGACTTTTTTTGAAATTTTGATTGCTGCAACAACTTGATATGCAATATTTTTTTAACCTCCTTATGCACTATTGTGATTTCATTTGTTCAACTCTACATGACTTAACACTAGTTGTAGGTCCACACGAATAGCAGGTTCTGCAAAAAATTATAAGATCTCTATGCAAGGAATTTAACACGTACTTTAAAAGCCAATTTGTATTACATTCAATATAATTTTACATGCAGAGAGTCAATTAAAACCAAGCACAATCTGGAATCAAAACTTAATAATATTTCAGAAATAAAAAGAACATCCGGTATTTTGACAATTATGCCTACATTCTCACAGTACAGAGGAATTGCAATTTCTTATATTCGATTCCTATTTCCCTCAATTCCTCTTCTCCGAATACATTACAAACTTACATTTTAAATATATATTGTTCATACAAACAAATTGATCAAATTCTATGGATCGAATTTTCCCAATTTTAGATAAAATTCTATTATATGATATTCTCCCTAAAAATCTCAACTAAAACTAAATACATCGAACTAAGTACCAACAATCCAAATCCCTAAGGAATAGTTCAAATCCTATCTATCAAAACAGTAAATTTATAGCTAAAGGAACCCACTCCTTTTCTTGTAATTTTTTTTTGTATTTTTGGAATAAAAATGAAGTAATTTTCGCTCGTGCCTCATGCTCCTACATCAGAGACTCTTGAGGACAAAATTATTCATGAGCTCCTGTCCATGAGCTCCTCTACAGAACTGCCCAATTTCTGTAACATGGTTTTTGTCATCCAAGTAGCTTCTGCAACTGGTTGATCTTTCCACTTGATCAAATACTTAAAATACTCTCGTCCTCTTGTATTTTTAGACAATCTTTGTCTAAAATATTCTCTGGCTGTAATATTTGTGCTATGGGTAATTGTTTAAACCAGTAAATCTCTTCTTTGCTTTCAGCTGTATCATTTGTGTCTCTGTCTTCATACCTGTACAAATCAAAAACATTGAAAATTGGAGATATTCCAATGTCAGGGGCTAATTCAATTTCATATGAATTTGCAGAAAATTTTGTCAATACTTTGCGTGGTCCATTTTTTTAAAATTTCAATTTGTCATATGCCCTTTTTGGAAATCTTTCCTTCCTCAGGTGTGCTAGAACCAAATCTCCAACCTCAAAATTAACTTCTCTTTTCTTCAAATCTGCTCTGCTTTTGTATTTAATGTTGTTATCCTGTAACTGCTGTTTTACCTGGTCATGTATTACTTGTATTTCTGAAGAAAATTTTTCTCCTTTAGTGCTTCTCATCTCTGCTTTTCCAAAATTAATTAATTCATACACTCCTCTTGGGTGTATTCCATAAACTATATGGAATGGACTCTGCCCTATACTCCTGTTAGGAGAGTCATTATAAGCATATTAATCCCGTGCCAAAATATGATCCCACTGTTTAGGATGTTCACCTACAAGACTTCTCAAAATATTACCCAAGCTTCTATTCACCACCTCAATCTGTCCATCAATCTGAGGGTGATACGCTGAGCTGAAACTTAGTTTAGTACCATTATTTTTCCACAATTTTCTCCAAAAATGACCAACAAATCTGGTGTCCCTATTAGAGACAATGCTTTTAGGTAGCCCATGCAATCTTATAATCTCTTTGAAAAACAAATTAGCAAAATGAGTAACATCACTCTTTTTATAACATGGAATAAAATGTGCCATTTTAGAAAATTTGTCAACTACAACATAAATTGCATCATTCCCTCTCTGTGTTTTCGGTAAACCCAAAACAAAATCCATACTTACCATATCCCAAGGTCTATCTTGTTGAGATTCAACAAGATGATGAGCTTAGTGAAAAGATTCGCCTTCACTAAGTGGGTCCGCAAGCTATTTTTGGCGCAAGTCTATTTTTAGACTATGTCTATTTTTAGACATGTCGATCATATTCTATGAGTTGCAGGATGCTATTTGTGGATGGTTGGTCAAGTTGGAAAAATAGATGGACTTCTATTTTTAGACATATTTGGCGGAATCTATTTTTAGATTGCCATTCTAAAAATAGATATGTCGAATATTATTAGCTCTTAGTAATATTTGGACTCTAAACATTATCTTATTCTCTTGGATCACTTCAGTTAAGTGCACAGATGTGGCACAGCAGCTGACAGAAGGAATTACGCTATTCCTAAGGTTTACTGGAGCTAATGCATGAGGACTTCAGTTAGAAATCATGTGACAGAGTTTGGTGGAGTTATAGAAGTAGTTGGTGGAGTTGTATTCAGTTTAACTCAGTTAGACTCAGTTGAGCTAGTTGTATCTAGTATAACTGATTGATACACTAGTGAGAGTGGTGTAAATTAATTACTTAATTAATTCAATAAATAATAACTCATTAATCAATTGAAGAATACATCAGTTAACTACAGTGCATGGAAATTTCAGTGGAGACCAATGGAGAGATAGGTGAAAGAGCAAGTGTGACTATCAGTTGTGACTATAGTGATGCATTGATTGCATCCAACACTCAGTGGAGATGCCAATGTGGATTGCGTGAGCAAGGCTGACTGAATTTGAGTTCATTCAGAGCCATTCTTTAGCAGGGATTGCGTAGTAGAGGCAGGCTAGCAGGTGGCAAAGATTGGTGCATGGATTTGCAAGATCGAGCTTGATTAGTGTGTAGCGATTGTATTGTACTGAGAGCTTGATGTGATCAGCTTTGTATGAGGATTTTTACATGATCTATATGACATATATTATATATAGATAGTTGGGGTTTTCAGCTTTAGGCTTTCCCGTTAAACAACTGCGTTAATGTGTGTGAATTTTTATTGTTTCATGTGTGCATTGCAATTGATTTAATTTCCGCATGTGATGATCAATGGTGGAATAGATTCTGTATTGTGCATGAAGTTAAAATAGTGTGTGATCAGGAGAATCTTGGATATATAACACATAAGTTATATAATTTCTACATATCTGGAATAGGTAATGGAACATACAAACCTATGTTTTGAATCCTTCATTTTGCATACTGACAAAATTTACAATTTCACACATACTTCTCCACTTAAGATCTCATATTTGGCCAAAAATAAAAATGACTCAGCCGTTCATAAGTCTTTTCTGCACCAAAATGTCCACCAATTCCACCACTATGTTTCTCCTTAATTAAATTTTCTCTCATAGAACAATTTGGTATGCACAACTGATTTCTTTTAAACAACAAACCTTCTTGCAAGAAAAAATCCAGCCACTTACTTATGTCCAAAAAAATAGGATTACTGCATGCTTCAAATTCCTCTTTAAAATCCAAATCTATCTTATACAATTCTTTAAGAAAATCAAAACCCAACACTTGAATTTGACTTTCTTGAACTAAAATATTTTTTCTACTTAAGGCATCTACTACTTTGTTTGATTGGCGAGTTATATGTTTCAATAAAAAATTGAAACTTTGAAGATACTCTACCCATTTTGCATGTTTCTGATTCAATTTTGGCTATTGCATAATGTACTGCAATGCATGATTATCTGAATAAAGCACAAAATCTTTAGACATCAAGTAATGTCTCCATTTTTTTAATCACTGCACAATTGCATAAAATTATTTATCATGAGAAGAATACTTCCTTCTTGTCTCATTCAGTTTTTCACTGAAATAAGCTACAGGTCTGTCTTCTTGACTTAACACAGCTCCAATAGCTTCTCCACTAGCATCACATTTCACTTGAAAAGGTTTGTTAAAATCAGGCAAAACTAGAATGGGTTTTTCTGTTATCTTTCTTTTCAACAACTAATATTTATTTATTTTCCTACTTCATCAGTCCATTTAAATGGTTGTTTATCCTTCTTTATGGTTTCAATAATAGGACCATTGATCTTACTAATTTTTTTTTTTCGAATTTTCTATAAAAACTAGCAAGACCATGGAAGCTTCTTACCTCAAAAACAATCTTAGGTGAAGGCCATTCTATGATTGCCTTTATCTTCTCTGGATCCATTTACAATCCATCAACAGAAACAACAAAGCCTAAATATATCAACTCTTCTTTCATGAATGAACATTTTTTTAAAATTTACCAACAACTTTTCCTGGTGCAACTTCCTTAAGACATAATTCAGATGTCTCATATGTTCTTCTTTAGATTTGCTATAAATTAATATATCATCCAAATATACTATTACAAATTTATCAATAAATTATTTCAACACTTCATTCATAAGCCTCATAAATGTACTAGGAGCATTTGATAATCCAAACGACATTACCATCCATTCATACAATCCTTCATTTGTTTTAAAAGTTGTCTTCCATTCATCTCC
The DNA here is from genome assembly GCA_034641835.2 of Pinus albicaulis. NCBI lineage: Eukaryota > Viridiplantae > Streptophyta > Pinopsida > Pinales > Pinaceae > Pinus > Pinus albicaulis. The sequence goes on from CM076575.1 coordinate 2,062,794,642, forward strand.
TTCCCTTATCCTAATTTGATGATAGCCACTCTTTAAATCCAGTTTTTTAAAATATCTTGCCCCACTTAAACAATCCATCAAATCTCCAATTCTAATGGCCGAAGTGTGCTCAGACATGTAATTTTATTAATCAGAAAAAACAATTACATTGGAATTATGCAAGAGTTTACACCCGAACAACAAAAACACTCTTGCAATGAGCTATTTATAAGCTCAATGTCCTAACTTCCACTAATTATGGATCACTTATTAAATAACAGGTTTCCACTTACATTGTATGACCTTCTAACTATTCTACTAACTTTACTCCTAACTTAGAGCCTAGGAAACGACTCTATTCTAGAATCCTATTTTTAATAAAAAAATTATATTTCTAAGTATCTCAAATATTTATTAACTATTCTAGAATAATAATTATTAATTTAATACCTTAAATTAATAATTATTTTATTCAAACTTTATAACCTATGATAATATTTATTTTTGGATCATCTAACAAATTCTGGGTAAAGGAAATCTATACCTGATTGTCATTTTGTTAATTGCTCTTGAGTCAGTGCATATTATCTAGCCTCCATATTTTTTTGGACTCAACACTGTTGGCACTGCACAAGGACTCAAACTTTCTCTGATCAATTTTTTATTTAACAGTTCCTGTACCTGCTTCCTGATTTCTTCATTTTCTGTAGGAGTCATTCTGTATGCTACTTTATTTGGAAAATTTTCTCCTGGAATCAAATCTATATGATGGTTGATCTTTCTAATAGGTGGTAATTCATCCAGAAAATAATCTACAATGATATCACAATAATTTTCTAGCATCTCTTGAATTTCAATTGGTAAATCAGAAATTTTAGCGGAAGTAATTACTACCTTGGGTTTGCAAATTAATTCAAAGTTTACCTCATCATCTTCAATCTGTTGCAGATATTCTTTTCCACTCAGTAACAAAGCTTTCGGATCAGATCTTCTTTTTGATGTATTTTCTTCTTCTATAGGCAACAATGTATAATTGACACCATCTTTAAAAAACTTGTATGTGTTATTTTTCCCATCATGCATAGCTCCTCTGTCATATTGCCACAGTTTACCCAGAAATATGTGACATACGTCCATAGGCATTACATCACACATAATCTTGTCTTTGTAGCTACCTGTTGTACGGTACAACAACCCTCCCCATTTCAAAATTTTAGAATAAATTTTACTTTAGAAATAGGTCCCCTTTCCTTTTAAATAGAAATAAAAAACTTTGAAGAAATCCGATTATGTTAAATAAAACAATAAAAGGATTCATAGTTTAAAAGTTTGATGCAATCGCAATCGCAAATCGGTAGGGTCTTAAGGTTTCACTTTTCTTTTGCAAAAATCCGATGTGATGTAACCTATCACAATCACATTTAAAAAAAATTATCCTTCATTCGGCCTATTTCATAAACTCCGATGCGATACAATTTATCGCAATCACACTTCAAAGAAGCAACATCACATTTATTTGATTTATAAAATCCTGATTGCGATACGACTTATCGCAAATCGCATTTCTAAAAGGATACCCTTCATTCAGTCTATTTCATAAACGCCGATGCGATGCGATTCATCGCAATCGCATTTCGGAGGAACAACATCACATCTACTTATCTTGAAAAACTCCGATGCGATGGACCCCACCATCATCGCAATCACAAATCGGTGGAAATTGTATACAACTTAATTCCTTTGGGAATGTCCGATGCGATATATTATCATCGCAATCGCAAATCGGTGGAACATATGAGATGATATTTGATTCCCTTTCGAAACCTCCGATGCGATGGATAGATAGTATTTTTTTATTGCTGTTTGCGCCACACATATATTATTTATTAATCAAAATCAGAAAATTCAAAGGAAAAGTTTCACGTTAACTTTTCAATATCGCCGATCTCCGATTTGTATGATAATCATTAATTATAAAATCAAACGAATTATGGTGATCGATTCTAATATGAATGCATGAATGTGACTCTTATGGAGTGAATTTAAGTTTAATATGAGTTAATCCATTGGGATCATTAATAAAAATATTTTCTCGCAGTTGTTCTTCTAACTTCATTCCTCCCGTTCTGAAAGGTTTTTCTCATTTGCAAAGCCATAGACCATCCAACCCTCTCGTTTGCCTAGCCAGTGAAATGATACCAGACAGGAAAATGTCTAAGAAATTTAAGAAAGCAAGAACGGCTATTGCCGCAAAGACTGTTGTCACTCCCACAATACCAAAAGAAAAACCAGCTAAAATCAAGATGGTTACAAATATGGCATGCCAGGGTCTCGGGAAGATTTCCTGGGAAGAAGTGTATAATTTGATTGAAGCAGAAAAACCCACTGTAACAGAGGTAAAACCGATAGTACCAGATGAAGAAGACTCAGATTCTGATTCTGAGACTCCTCTCAAGGTACTTGCAAATTCTTTTCTTCACAGAATTGTGGGTCGGGCGAATATGTTCCCATATTATGATGTAGTACGATGGGTGATAGACAATATCACCATCACAAACATAACCTTTTTCTCAGTTGTGGGAACAAGTTTTGGGTCTTTTAGAGCAGAAGATATCAAAGAAATGTACCATCTCCCAAATCTGCAAAAGGTCTACAACAAAGCTTTCATAGCAGATTTTGCCGCAAGCAATGAAGTTCAATCAAACCCTATTAAGGATTGGAGATGAGCTCCAGAGAAACATAAAAATGAAGCATCAGGTATGTACTTCGTGGAATCTCTTGCACCCCCATATTGCTATGCTACTGCAATGATGTGTAGATTCTTTGGGAATGACAATTCTGCAAGGTTTTCAATTCAGATGGTACCCCTTATTCATGCTGCTATAAATTTTGAAATTATGGTTTGGTCGGTTATCCTTTCTGACAAGATAGCTAATAGAATTATGGAATATAGAAATGATAGAGACACTGGAAATACAACTCCTTTTCATTTCTGTGCCTATATCTTAGATGCCCTATGTTTTAATTCATAATTTCTTATTCTAGGTTGGAGATGGACTCCACAGGAACCTGTTCTGATCCACATTTACCATAAACTCTTGTGGAAGGTCCATTTTAAAAATCATGTATATAAGATTTGTCACGGTTTTTTGTTACCAGACTATCAGACCATTTTTAACCAATTTCCTCCCTGGCTCTCTAAAAAGTCAAAGAATGATATATCCCTAATTGGCAATTGGTTTGGAGAAGAAAGATTTACTTATATCAGAGTTTTTGGGAGCATTGTGGAACCCCATATCTTACCTCTATATGTCCCTGACAAACTGTTAGCCCAAGAAATTTCTTACCAGTTAACAGAAAGAGGGATGTCAAGATGTTAAGTAGAGGATATGAACAAATTTTTTCAGTTCAGAAGTCAGAGATTGCCGAAAGCTCCCCTTGACCAGCTAAGGATTCCTTTGCAAGAAGCTGAAAGTATCGAAACAGAACAAAAGAAAAAGGAAGACACAACTAGCAAGACAGAAAATGAAGTGTCTATGAGCAAGCCTGATGTACATACTGAGAAGGAAAATGTAGCTAGCAAGCTTGATATTCAGACAGAGAAAGAAAATACAGGTACCAAGACCAATATGCAGTCTGAAGAAAGAAATACATATGATAAACCCAATGATCAACTTGAAATAGAAACAACCACAGAAAGAGTGGTAAATTCTGCTGAAATTATTGTTACTCCACAATTTCTAAGACAATATGAGCAATTTGAACAGCAAATTGGAGGACAAAATAATCCTCAAGTTGATAGTTTGAATAATCAAGATATGGAGATTATCCCTGAACATCCATCAGAAGAAATTGTGTTGAAAGTTGAAGAAATCCCTCCTCTGGATATCTTTTGTAGTCCTAAGCATAGGGCTGTTGTCAGGAAACAAAGGAAAAGAAGGAGGACAGATCAAGAATCACTCTCATCCCCACAGGTTGAATTCATGAATATTGTCTGGAAGAATATTGAGGTAGATCCTTCAGAGGATCCTACCAAATTAGCACAATATGCAGGTGCTTACAGTGCAACCACTATAGATAAAGCTACTAAAGTCAATCAAATTATCAAACAAAAAGAATCACAAATAGTAATGCTAGAAGAAAAGACAACAAATGATCAGCAAAATATAATGCAGTTGGAACAACAGTTAGTAGAAGAAAAAATCAGAGCCAAACAGCTGGAAGAACAACTGAGTGTGGAAAAGAAAAAGCTTGATCAACAAGCTTTTAATAAGCAACAACAGTTGTCCCAAGAGGTGTCCAAGTTACAAACCTTGCTGCAAAATGAGAAAACTTCCAAAGCAGAGCAAGGAAAAATATTTCAAGCAATATTGGATAAATTTAAGGATTATCCTAAAATTGACCAATTTAAAACTGAAGCTCTGGAAACAAATAAGCTATTGTCTCAGTAGTTAGATGATCTCTGTCAAAAGATTGCACAAGCAGAGCCTTTATGTGAAATAACATCTTCCCTTATTGATGAATCAATCAGCCTCAGACTTGAATTTGAGAATGCAGATGACAAGATATCAGAGTTTATTTCATAGAAAAACTTAGAAGAAGGAAAGAATGAAAATCTTCCCAGGATCGAAGAAATAAATAAAGAAATTTTGTTTGCTGAATGGGAAAAATAGTTGATTAAAGAATAAAAAGCTACATCAAGGGCTAGAGCTATGATGAACAATCTGACACAATTAGTTAATGATAACTTATAAGCTACTAATTTAATTTCAGATTGTATTCCAGGTAAATTACCAAAGGTGAAAGAAACTGATACCAGGTGGAAGCATGAACTAATCAACAAGAATCAGAAAATCAACAAAATTCAAGAAATTACATGGGATGTCATGCAGACATATTTAATTAAACCACACAGTCAATAGATGGCAATCAAATGTCTTTCAAATGACATCAATTGCATCATTCCAGAGTTATCTGATGCCACATACACTGGTCAGTTGCATTCGAGGCTCAGTCATCCAATCGAGGTCAAGGATATGCTCAAAATATGCCATCTCATCACATTGAATACAGGAGAAAATAAATGAATCTATTTTATTTTGATATCGTAAGTCTTTTTTAGGATCTCCAATGATAGTTTCTAGCATAAGTTATAGATAATCTGTTTTGTTAATTTCCTATTTAAACCCCTTTCATGAATTTAGAAAGGGGTCCTAAATTTGTAATATTTTGGCTTGGATGATACATTTTTGTACTCCATTGACTATTTTATTTTTATAAAGGATCACATCCTGTGATTTATGGCGAATTATCTTTAAGAATTTCATTTCTGTACCTTGGAGGTTGTTTTAAGTTAAAGCACAGGATCTGGATATTAAGTTGCATCAAGAAATCTCAATGAATATGGTATTTCTATCGATTTACTGTTATTTTCTTTATGTTATGAAGTATTCTCTTTGAAATTTGCTATCATGTATATATGCTTGTTTTCACAAATATTTCCTTATCATATCATTTCTGAAGATATAGAAATATTCATCTATCATAGTATATGCAAATGATATATAGAATTATGAATGCGATGTGTTATTCTAACTCTATTTAATTTCTTAAACAGAGTTATAATTATATGATACTGCATATTTCTGTTGAATAATAATACATTTTCATGGTTATTTTTTTAACTGAAACTATCTTTAAGTCGTATTCATACTTAATGCCCGGGTTAGTTTTAGAATTATTTGCAAGTTATAATTTAAGTTAGATAGATTATTTCAGTCAGTTAGTTCCATTATTCACCTACATAAACACTTCATCACCAATCCACTCATTATTAGGAAACTGGTCCTATAAATCCAGTCAGAGCCACCACACCAAACGGAAAAGGAGCTGTCCTAAGGTAACGACCGGGTGGTTTTCCCCCAATGTTTGAAGCAGCGATTTTCGAGGCTTAAACACTACCCAAATAAAATTCCACTTCACACTGTTCATTCACTAACAGCTGATGTCCTTTATGAAGCCATGACACCTTGTAGGGTGTTGGATGTTTCTTTGTCTTCAATTTCAATTTCTCCACCACTTCTGTAGAGACCAAATTATTAGTGTTGCCACTATCAATTACCATTTGACAACATTTTCCTTGAACTTTGCACACACTTCTAAACAAAGTTTTTCTCTGTGTTGGTTCAACAACTTCCTTTGTTGGTTTTAACAAAACTTTGTTAACTACCAAAGATTCTCCTTTCTCTGGTGTATTTTTTGCTTCTAGCACTTTTGCTGCTTCTGGCATTTTTGTTGTTTCTTCTTCATTCTGAGCAACAATTACATTTCTCTGATTTGTCCCCACATTCTCTGGACATTCATAAGCTCTATGTCCAAGCTTATTACATCTATAACATCTGATTTCTCTTCCTCTGCCTCTGCCTCCTCTTCCTCTGGAAAAACTCTTTCTGCCACTTGCATATGACTTCTATGGATGTATGCTGAATTGAGCTGCTACTAGCTCCTTCTCTAGGTGTTGTAGATCTTCCTCTACCACCTTGACTTCCTTTTCCTCAGAAAGTACCTCTACTTCTGGCATATTGCTTCCTTATGAGTTTTTCTTCAACTTTCAAGGCCATCTGATAAGCCTATTCCACTGTTTTAGGAGACAACAGACTTATCTCATCTTGTATCTCCATTCTGAGACCATTTATATATCTTACAATCTTCTCTACTGTATCTTGAATTTGTCCTGCTCTTATGCTCACTTTGTAAAATTCCTTTATGTATTCTTTGACTGTCATTGATCTCTGTCTAAGATTCTACATTTGTCTAAATAATGAAAGTTGATAATCACTTGGAAAACACTTACCTCTCAACTTTGCCACCATCCTGTTCCAATTCTTTATTGGTTGCTTACCAAGTCTCATTCTTTCTGCTTGCACTCCATCCCACCAAAGCGCTGCATGTCCTTTCAATTTTGTGACAACAAATTTTACTCTTTTTCCTTCATCCATTTTTTCATAATCTAAGAACTTATCCATGTCATTAACCCAATCTATTAATTCCTCTGGATTTAAGCTTCCTGTAAAAATTGAAACCTCAAGTCTGGGTTTAGATGTGGATCCCAACACTCATTTAAAAAATCTCATTTCAGGAGTAACTTTTGCAGGTTCTCCATCTTCTGCAGATTCAACTTTAGGCTCACTGACATCTCCAGCATCTGCATCTCTTTGATTTCCCATTTCCATTGCTGCTATATTGGTTTGCATTTGTTGCATAACTTCCATCACTTCAGCATTTTCAACTCGTCTTCCCCTTCTTCGACCAGCACCACCTCCTCTTCCAACTCTGTAAGCCATGTTGGATTTCTTTTCCTGACCTTTGAGATCTCGCTCAGTGTTTAAAGGTTGCTCTGATACCACTAATGGTGGTCTGGATGCAGGAGTCAAGGATAAACTCTCAAATTTTGAGACAATTTCTTCTAATTCAAGTGGAACCTCTTCACGGTTCTCCTTTTCTATATCGGTCATCAACCTCTAATTTATAACACAAATTTCAAATGCATTAAAATACCCACTATTGGTAAATTAACTAAACCTTTCAACATTTGTGGATTTACAACTTAAAACCATAATCCCATTTTATTCAATTTATTACTTAATGATGGACTTCAAACCATATTAAATCATTTTCTATGATATTATTGCATCCAATCTTTAGACTAACCTCCATGCATATTTTCATGCGAACACCGTCAGATCGATGATTGTTATGCGAAAGTCGTCAAATTTATTAAGTGCTGGACGGATGGCTCAAAACATAAAATCAGATTTATAATTTATTGGGTCCATTTGAAATTTTAACTAATACACAACTTATTGTGCGATATCCATCGATTCACCAATTGGATGGATAGTCATGATGCCACGGTCTCCAAACTCTTTTTTAATAAAAAATTGACTTTTTTTTGAAATGTTGATTGCTACAGCTTGATATGCGATATTTTTTTAACCTCCTTACGCACTACTGTGATTTCATTTGTTCAACTCCACATGAATTAACACTAGTTGCAGGTCCACACAAATAGCAGGTTCTACGAAAACTTATAATATCTCTATGCAAGGAATTTAACACGTACTTTAAAAACCAATTTGTATTACATTCAATATAATTTTACATGCAGAGAGTCAATTAAAACCAAGAACAATCTAGAATCAAAACTTAATAATTTTTCAGAAAGAAAATGAACATCCGATAATTAGACAATTATGCCTACATTCTCACAATACAGAGGAATTGCAATTTCTTCTATTCGATTCCTATTTCTCTCAATTCCTCCTCTCCGAATACATTCCAAACTTACATTTTAAATATATATTTTTCATACAAAAATTGATCAAATTCTATGGATCGAATTTGCCCAATTTTAGATAAAATTCTATTATACGATATTCTCCCTAAAAATCTCAACTAAAACTAAATACATCGAACTAAGTACCAACAATCCAAATCCCTAAGGAATATTTCAAATCCTATCTATCAAAACAGTACATTCCCAGCTAAAGGAACCCATTCCTTTGCTTGTAAATTTTTTTTTGTATTTTTGGAATAAATATGAAGTAATTTTCCCTTGAGCCTCATGCTCTTGCATCACTTTACAAAAAAAAAAATTTACTGTTATTTTATTCTATCTTCATCCTATCACATGAAAATTTTATATGCTTGGCAGGGTATGAAATATATTCTTGTTATAGCCAGTGAAGGACGAAAAATTTAGCCAGCATGTACACAATCATATCGTGGCAATATAAGGAAGGGACAATCAATCACTATGTTTTAAAAACAAACTTCACCCTCCTATCATAAAAAATACAATGGATACTGATAAGGATCAGCTTAAGCTGAAGCTTCAGGTTGTTTTTTCATGGTGGATTCGTGTTTCTGAATATTTTATAGCCAGTGATTTCTAAGTCTATCTTGCTTCTTGTCAATGATACAACATATATTTAATTATTTAACTAAAGTGAAATAATATGGTATTTTACAACACATGTTTCTTGATGAAAGGCCACATCTTCAATGGATGCTAGACTTTATAGTAGACAGAGTTAAAATTAATGAAACTCATGCAACTACTCAGTGTAGGCAATTTTGAGGAAACAACTAAACATGTAAGACTTTGATTTTTTCTAATGGAGGGGACCTAAGGTCGTATTTTCATAAATTTAACATTACCATGTTTCTCACTTATCTTAGTAATTACTTTCATAAAATTAGTACTATTATTCTGAGGGTTTATTGGTGCCTTTTATCTCCATGGACAACATTTTCTTTTACATGTGAAAGTGTAGCAGAATGCTCATATACCACATCAAAAAACATTTATCAGTGCATGATTCCAACTAAATTGTTGGATTTTAACATTCAAATATGGAGATACCTGTTCTGAATGTTAAACAAAGACATGCATATCTACGACAAATGCAGCAGCTCATAACAACTCACCATAGCATGGACCTTTTCAATTTGACTGGAAAGATGATTCAATTTTTGGAGATGGATGCCATTCTACTTATATTTGATTCAAATTTGGATTTTCAACATAAATTAAGGACTATCCAGTGAAAATCCTATTACTAATGTGAAACTTTTTACTTAAAATTGGATTATGCAAAACATACACAATCATTTTCGAGTTTATGTCTCCTTGCAGGTGAAAATTAGCTCTGAGCAGAAATCCATGGGATTTCTCACCTTCAAGGTTTGAAGCTGCAACACATGGCATTTCAAATACCATGGTTGATATGATTGAACTGAACCGAACAAAGTTATGTAGTTTAGATAGCCCAAACCAAAGCAAGAAAATTGCAGCCATGCTGATAGGAAAAATTTCTAAGAACAATGCAAACATTGTCATATACATGGACAAACAAATGATAATTATTGAATACTTCATCCAAAATTGTTTCAAAAATGATTTTGATAAGCATTGAATACTTCATCCAAATTTTTTTCAAAATGGTTATGATAAGTAATGAATACTTCCTCCACAATTCTGTAAAAAATGGTTGAAGTTTAATAATTCCCGAACGACAAAAACTCAAATAGAGAGTATAAACATATAAGAGAGCTCTCATGTAAATGAAATACTTTTTTATATTGCAGTAAAACATCCAAGGGGAAGTTGACAAATCAGTTCTCAATGCAATCTGATTTTTACATATTTAGTTGATGGATTTGGATTGGAAACATGTGAACATCCACATTCATGTTCATTGGGTTCTTTAAAAGACATTTTAGGGTTGTTTACACAAGATTTGCATTCATAGATTCATAATGCAATATAAATTTTAGTTTCACATCAATCTTAATTTTGCTGATACAATATGACATAGATCCTATTTCTCTTAATAAGGTGGAATGTCATCTAACAACACTAATTTCCATTAACCCTAAGACTAATATTTCAAATATAATATAAGCATCTCCTTCAAATAAAGGTCTAGAGATATGACCTCCCACCTTTTATCACCATTGACCTATTGTAGGACCTAAAAGTTTCCCAAATGGGGGTGCTATGATTCAAAATGAATAAATAGGAACTAAGACTCATCTTTACCATATAGACAATTCATATTGGCTAAGTGGGGATGGCACAAAAAAATTACATTTCATAGTTTAAAAGCCAATAATCCATGTAATCAATAACTTGTCCATTTCATACAATTTCCCCTTCAATTTCAGATTCTCCACCCATAGGTTAACATTGATTATGTGCCACATGTAGCACACCCATAAATTTTCCTTCCATATTCCTTTACACCTCCAGGTGCAATTGCTAGTTAAATAGTTTAGTTTAGTTATGTATTGAAATGTTTTTGAAAAGTAAAGAATGACACATCTTCCTCTCAAAAGTAAAAATATAAGAATATTTTTTATTGTAATTTTTTTCATAGAAAGTTAATATAAAATTATGTTGCTTCACATGGACATATAAATATATTATATTTATGGTTGAGATTGAGAGTTAAAAATGTCCTTCATAGTGGGTTGGGATAACAAGAATGAGAATGGTATCATTGACATTATACTATAATTAAAAGTAACAACAAACAAATATTCATTTTTATTTTCCATTAGAGTGGAAGTTGTTTTTTATTTATGGAGTATTTCATTTTTATTTTAGAAGGGACATGTGTCAATTCCAAGTTACTGATTTCCCTCATATAGTCATATATTTATTCTCTTGGTGCAACTTTCATATCTTTATGTATATAATTCCATAATTTAAATATGATTAGTAAATTCAATTTATATTATAAAATGAAATATTGTTTTTAGCTAATATTAATGTTATATATGCATATATATTTAACTTTTCCACATATAAAAATATTATATTTTTAATTATATATTTATTAATTAAATTTAGTAAGTTTTTATATGGTTTTTAATTATATATTATGAAAAGGTATAGAATTGAATATAAATTAATTAATTATTTTTGTATTTGGTGATTAAGCAACTCTTTCATTCCAATATTCCATGTAAAAGAAGAAAATTTCATTTTTGTTTTCGTTAAAATATATACACTCATAAAAATATGAATCCTTTTAAATATAAATTGATTTAATTTTCAAATCTTTCTATAGTATATATATGAATTTTAAAATAAATCTAAACTAATAAATTATACATATCAAAATTATTATGTGATAAGAAAATCAATAAATTATTAATAAATTTAAAATTAAATTCAATACAGAATGAAAAATATATTTCACATAAAAAATAATTCACCTCCACTATTTAATAAATTTGGAAATAAAAATATTTTCAATCATAAGCAATAGTTTATGGTTTTTCTTTAAGATTTTAAGGATATAAATTTATCTTAACTATTTAATAAATTTGGAAATAAAAATACGTTTGTTTGAGGAATATTTCAAGCATAGAAAAATATTTTAAAATGTAAATTTTTTTAGCTTTGTATGTTGTGATACTTGTTTAGTTGTAACATTTTTAATGATACAATGTTTATAAAATTTTGGCAGTTTTGGAGATAACATAATTTTATGGTGTAACAAGTTATAAATTATTTTAAAAAATAGAAATTAACAATTGCTTAAGAAAAAACTTGAAAAATTAAACCAACATATCTAAAATTTAACAACTAAAATTTTCCTTATAATTATCGTATTAAAAATAACAAAATACATTGAAAAAATAAAAATGGAAAAGTTTCACAACTCAGATAAATGTGATAACCATACCTACTATTATAGGTAAATTTGGGTATCATTCCCAATGACTTGGTTAACTGGGCATCATCTCCAGGACCAATGATCGAGGGTCTATCATTCCCCATCATTTTAGTTGCTATATGCCCTAAGATAAGAAACAAGACAAATCAAGCAAGACTTTCATCAAGCAAAGGTTTCCATGGTTTGAAGCTTATTATTTAGGATATGAGAGTTCACCAACACAGGCTCTAAGGGGCCTAAGTGCGTTGCATATGTAGGTAGCCCCATGCAAGGCTGCTCTGCGAAGCACTTCCCGACATTCACAGGTGCGTTGGTCATATTGGGAGCGAAATTCTCATTGTTCCAAAATCTCCACTTGGCCAGTGCCTTCTAGAAGAGTTCACATGTGTCAAGCTTCGGATCCAAGTGTCCATTTGACATCTACATGGATGGAAACATGTCTTGCCTATTTTTGGAAAGTTATTGATTGCAAAACAACCTACATTTCATCTATAAATTGAACATAGATCTAAGTGTTTGAGGAGGAAGAATTTTAGTAGAGAAATGCTGGAGAATTTTCACATTAGGGGAATTTGAGGTCTAAAATGGGCCTCCTAAGGAAATAAAAAATAATAGCTACACCAATAAAATAATATTTATGAATTTTCAATTCACTTTTTGCATCAAAATCCATGTAACCATGGTTAAATTCAATTCAAAACTTGTACCAAAATAAAATTAATAAAAAAATTGTATTGATGTGACTATAAATAAGAATAAGTTTTTCAAGAAAAAGTCATTATCATGGAACAACTAATGCATTTTTCATTTGTACTTAAATAGTTTAAAGTAAAATATAAATATAAATTCATAAATTCTTAATTATATGATATACTATTAATTAAAATTTTATTATTTAAATTATATAATAACATTTAATTATTATACTATATATAACATGTAACATGTAGGGCCCCTGGGGCTTGGTCTAATGGCCAGCGGACGTACTGCTAAGACGTTCGTGCTGATACGCAGGTCACGAGTTCAATCCCCGACCGTGAGGCTCAAAAGGCTTAGTCGATTACCCGGGAGGCGTGCCTGGGGGTATTGCGTCTCCCCTAGAGTATATAGTGGTAGCCGGGGGGATTCGACCCTGTGTCACGCGAGTACGATACCTCCGCAGTTGCCGATTTCTCTAGTTACAAAAAAAAAAAAAACATGTAACATGTAGGGATATACATTGTTTCTTTCAAAAAATATGAAATGATAATAATAATATTTTATTCAATAATTATGAAATGATATTTATTATGAGTACTTTATTTTATGACTTTAGAAGTATTTAGAGCACTACCATGGATATGCATTGTTTCTTTAAAAAAATATGAAATGACAATAATAATATTTGATTAAAAAAATATGAAATGAAATTTATTATGAGTACTTTACTTTGACTTTAAAAGTACTTAGAGCACTACCATGGTTAACTATGAGTTTTATTTCATCCATTGAGAATGTCACAAGTAAGTACCTTTAACTCAAACAATGCCACATCAACCATTAGGGATGATGGCATCCCATAAAATGTGATTGGTTCTCATAAAGTGAATTTTGATTGTACATTTTCTTTAGGAGGCTCATTTTAGACTTAAAAATTCCCCTAATGATTGAGAGCTTGATCTGTGAAGCTGCTACTAGAGATATTTATGTTGTGATGAGACTTGGGAACTTTGCTGGAAGGTCACTTCAAATTAGTCACTAGGTTGTAACCTCTCATTCTATCATCAATAAAGAGTACTTCTTATTTTTCCCTACATGCATCTGTATTAACTTTGATTTTCTATATTGTAAGATCTTGGTTGATGAATGTAGTTTATGCTTTACTGATTTAGCTAACTAGCTTGAATAGATATCTATATTATTGCATCTTTGTTGTTTCAGTGTTCTTTCTTGCAGGAAGCATTCAGCTCACAAACTGCTTGAATTTGAAGCCACAACAGAAGTGAAAGAAGGAGCCATTTGGAAGCGACTGAACAAGTAAGCCTCCAATCCTCTTTGTATATCTGTTCTGAGTTAGGAGAAATAGTAGTATAGTCTTTCACCTGTTGTTCTAGACTAGCACCTGTCTAGAGAAGCGTAATTTATCCATAGATTACAATTCTGGCCCAACACCTACATCATTTAATGTTCATCTAACAACCATATTTTCTTAACACAATTTTGTTACTCCAAAATGCAATGCAAAGAAAATAAATCTAATACTAAATCCAGAATGGTATTTTCTTAACAAAACATCATTACTCCAAAACACAATACAATGAAATTTGATGTAATACTAACTCTAATGGTATTTTCTTAACAAAATATAGTTACTCCAAAATACAATACAATGAAATTTGATGTAATACTAACTCTAATGGTATTTTCTTAACGAAACATCATTACTCCAAAATACAATACAATGAAATTTGATGTAATAATAACTCGAGAACTACAACGAGGACATCATAAACTTGTTTTAAAATAGAGAATTACTCATGCATCATATATATATATATATATATATATATGCAATAGTCTTGTATTGAAGGTTGATTAGGCCTTCGCCCAACCTGATTTTCCCTAAAAATAAAAACTCATAACTTTTTCAGTTTAATATATATATATATTAAACTGAAACAGTTATGAGTTTTTATTTTTAGGGAAAATCAGGTTGGGCGAAGGCCTAATCAACCTTCAATACAAGACTATTGCCATTTTCCTATTACATGCTGAATTTCTCTTCATGGAATTCATATTTGTGCAGGTATTCCATCGTTTATGCTAAGGTCTCCTTGACCCAGAAGGCAACATTTATTGGGATAAATGTCTGCTTCTTTGTTTGATTCTCTAAGAATGTGGAAGCATTTAAAGGAGGTGAATTCGTGAAGAATGAATCTGAGCCTTTGTCAATTCTTGTTTAAGGCAGCATCATTAAACTGGCCTTTCGAATATATCTTTTTGATCAGGATTTCAGAATCACCAAATTCTTGCAGCTCCTTGAATCCTCTTTCTTTGGAAATCTGGCAAGATTTTATCAAGCTTAGAATTTTAGCTTGATTATTAGTTCATTGTCCTAGTCCCTAGCTGAAGGTTTCTCTTAAGATTCCATCCAGAGAATATATAAGGCCTCCAGCGCCCATAATCCCAGGGTTTCCCTTGGAGGCGCCATCAAAGAAGACCATTTCTATTCCTTGCTTCCTCCACCAACTCTGAAATATTTTGTCCTTGTCTCTTAATCTCCACTCAAGATTGAGTTGGGGTTCTACAGTGCTTTGATTCCTATGTATAAAGACAAAGGTCTCGAACCATCTCTTTTCCTCTTGATGTAACAAAGTTTCAGGTTTGAGGACTTGGGTTCTCAATGTTTCAAGAAGTAGGCCTTTTTCTTTAGTGGCTACAATGTTGGGGGTCCATGCTATATTGTTGAAAATATGTTCATTCCTGGAAAGCCTTAATTTCCAGCATACAAACTTGAGGATGGTGATCCAAACCTGAGCCCAAAGGGAGTTGTTGATGAGGGTCAAAGGATATCGGTCCTTCCATGTATAGAAGAGGTCAACTGCTGAGATTTTGGAGGGGGCAGTGACATTGAGGCCATGAAGAGCAAGAGTCCAGACTTTATAAGCAAAATGACAATCCACGAACAGATGGTCAATGGTTTCCAAGGCTTGATTGTAGAGTGCACATCTATGAGGACCAACAATTATGCTTCTTTTTAGTAAATTTTCACCTGTCAAGATTTTTTTGTGCATTAATGTCCAAAAAAATAAATTTATTTTGGGTAATGCCATTGAGTCCCATACCTGAGCCCAGAATTTTGTAGGAAAATTCCTATCTCGCTGTGGTTGCAGCAATGCATATCCCTTGGCCGAGGAGTATGTGCCATAATATCCCCATCCCCATGTGTCTTCAACATCCTTTTGCACCGGGGCAATGTCACATAGCTCTTCTTTGAGCGTTTTTGCCTGCTGAATAAGTTCATATGGAATGTTACTGATATTCCAATCAGTCTAATTTCCAGCCTCATCCCAGACAGAGATATCAAAAATGTTTTTAATACCTCCATTCTTCAAAATTTCACGGATTTCATCAAGGCTAGCAATGGATGCCAGGGGTGCATGGCCCATAATCCTGTCTATCCATAATTTAATTCGTTTCTCATTTCCTGGAATGCGATATGAATGCTGCATGAAGAAGTGTATTCCTTTTTTTGCAGAGGCACCATAGCTACGTGCTTTTCCTGCTATTTTCATTTTGAATGTTCCTTAACAATGCTGTTGGGATATATTTGTGTCTGAGTGTTCGACTTGCTGGATGCTCAAGATCGGTGTGCATCTGCCACATAATCTTGCAGCCCAAAGACGTGTTGGCATGGTCTGGATCTCTGATTTGAAGACCACCATCAGGCAGAGGTCTTTTAACTATGTCCCATTTAATCAAATGCATTTTACGCTGGTTCCCTTTGCCACCATGCCACAAAAATTTATGCATGAGTTTGTTGATTTGCCCAGAAATCAATTTTGGAGCCATAAAGAAGGAGGCTTGATTGATCCAGATTTATGCAGGAACGCAAAAAAATACAGAAATAACCATAAACATAGAGATGCAGTGGAAATAATGCGTCATTTCATTAATATCAAATAACAGAAATATGCTTACAGACATAATGGAAAAAAAATAGCTAGGGTGCTGGTAGCGAATCTCTAAGAAGAGATGTGGTGGCTACAGACCTCTGAACTATGTTATAATGAGGTTCGAGGGCCTATTTATTATTGAGAAACAATGGAAAAACTGAAACGTCCAAAAACCTAACTCTAGGAGATGAAGCGCCAAAATTGTGGGTCCCGTTTGGGTAAATTGGTGTTTCAACTTCCCGGGGACGCAACTTTGGCATCCGATCTCTGTTTGACGTGCTCAATAGCTCTTTAGAAAGATATATCCAAGGAGTACAAATTTTGATGTGAGATACATTGGTCCATGGAACCATGTTGCTCCCGGTTTTCCCAAAAAATGTCTTTTAGGGCCTTAAAACGGCTCTGGAAGTTTAGGACCCGAAACACTGCTAATAATAGTAAGTTGTGCTGCAACTTAAAAACTGAATGAACTAATGGTGGGGGTTCAAATGGAATAGGTGGGTGGCCACAAATATCCACCTGGATCATTACTCCCTCCTTAGGAAGCAATGGTCCCCATTGCGTTGAGATCCTCCCTGAGATGAAGCAAATTCTGTTGAACTGGGTATTAGATTTGTTGAAGATGTCATGGACCTGTGGGCAGACATGCTGGATGCATTTAGTAAATTTTGTTTCTTTATCAGCCCAAGACAATACATGTGTGGATTCTATATGTGTATTTGCAGTAGGTATGGCAACATCAGCGGCGGTGTGTTGGGGGTCAGATCAATGGAGTGCTTGTCCTGACAGTGTAGAGGAACCTTTGTGAATGAGGAGAAAATGTCCTTGTATTCCTCCATGAATTTGTCCATCTGCTGCAGCTGTGCAGGGGAGCCCTATCTCAAGGTTGTGGTGACAATATTATTATTTCCCTATGAGAAAGTTGTAAGGAAAATGAATTTCCTAGTTTGGGAAACAATCTTACTACGTTGTTTTGCAGTAGTCAAAGAGATGACAGGAGGTGGTACTGCCTCCGGTATCCTGTATAAGTTATTTCCAAAAGTAATAATAATAGCACGAGGCCTAGACTCATACACATCATGTCTCCTCCACAAATATGGTTGGCCCAATAATACATTAGCTACATCAAGAGGAGCAACATCACATAATACCTCATCCATGAATGGCTTGATGCTGTGCGGAAGGCGGCATTGTTGGCAGATGCAGATATCTCTCCTTGGGTGAAGCCACCTGATGGTATATGGTTGTAGGTGTGCTATGGTCGGTAAGCCGAGTCGCTTCATGACCTCTGCTGAAATAAGGTTCTTTTGGCTTCCACTATCGATAAGAAATTGCAGCGGAGAACCCTTCACCCACATTTGTGAATGGAAGAGGCGCTCCCCCTCCTTTGAATCCTTTGGGTCCTCCCTCTAGATCTTGGTGGTGGAAAAAAATGGCACTAGGATCTGCATCACTGATATGCTTCCCTTTTTCATTGCCTTTGTCTGGTTCTGACTCAGTATCAGAAAATGCATCTGATTTGGGTGCCTTTAGTTTCGCCACCAATGACTGTTTGGCCCGACACTCGTTTGTGATGTGAGTGGGGCTGTTATGAAATTCACACCACTTCCCTGTGTCCTTCTTTTTATTTTTGGTGTTGTTTTGAGTCGCACCACTTTGGCCTTGCCCCTTGTTCTTCGGTTCGGGGGCACCTTTCGGATTCGTAGATCCAAGGTATCGCTTCTTCTACATAAATTTATGCTTGACCTTGGCGAGATAGCGATATGCAGTGCTAAGCGATGTAATGCCGAGGAACTCCATTTCCTCTTGAATGTGTTTGTGTAGACAACTGGGGTACTTGAGCACCAAATGTCTCTCTGAACCTTTAATACCCAACTTTGTACGCAGGGTATGGAATAGATTCGTCAGTTCGTGCACATCTTGATCCCTTTGTTGCCACAGCATGGTCCATTGGATGTATTTGTCCTCATTTCTCCCCACGGGGTAATATTGTTCCTTGATGCCATCTTAGAATGAATTCCAAGTGGATGTGGCCGAGAACAGAGAGGGTTCCCCTTCATCCTCTTGCTCACGGTAGGTTTCCCACCAGTCTTTGACATGGGGGGCGGCTTTGAGGAGTGAAAAAATAATCTTTTCTCAGTCAGAGAAATCATGGACTGAGAAATACCCTTCTAGAAAATTCAACCATCTATCTACAGCGTTTGCATCTATTTGGCCTTCAAATACAAGAATATCAAAGTTTATCTGTACCTTGAAGGGGGTGGCGCCTTCAGAGTGGCTGTTGGATGCAGATGCGTTGTAGGTGGGAAGTCGTTGAAGGATCTGAGCAAAGTTATCCATCATCGCATTCATTTGTTTCTCGAGGGCCTCCTTGAGCAATATTTTGATAGGATCTCCTTCTCCCTCGTATTTATTTTCTTCCTCCATGGGAGGTCATCAGGGTTCGTGAGGCTGATCTTGTAAGGGTTCAACCAGATCGAGCCCTAACTCCTTATACCCTAACCACATTGGAGACATGAAAAGAAAAACAAAGAAAGAGCATACCACTCTGATACCACTGGTCCAGATTTATGCAGGAATGCAACAGAATACAGAAATAACCATAAAAATAGAGATGCAGTGGAAATAATGTGTCATTTTATTAATATCAAATAACAGAAATATGATTATATACATAATGGAAATAAAATAGCTAGGGTTCTGGTAGCGAATCTCTAAGAAGAGATGTGGTGGCTACAGACCTTTGAACTATGTTACAATGAGGCTCGAGGGCCTATTTATTATTGAGAAACAATGGAAAAAATGAAACGTCCAAAAACCTAACTCTAGGATATGAAGCACCAAAACTGTGGGTCTCGTTTGGGTAAATTGGTGTTTCAACTTCCCGAGGACGTAACTTTGGCATCTGATCTCTGTTTGACACGCTCAATAGCTCGTTAGAATGATATATCTGAGGAGTACAACTTTCAATGTGAGAAACATTGGTCCATGGACCCATGTTGCTCTCGGTTTTCCCAAAAAATGTTGTTTAGGGCCTCAAAACGGCTCAGGAAGTTCAGGACCCGAAAAACTGCTAAAAATAGTAAGTTGTGCTGCAACTTAAAAACTGAACGAACTAATGGTGGGGGTTCAAATGGAAGAGGTGGGTGGCCACCAATATCCACATGGATCATTGATAAATCAAGAGAGATGAAAGAACGGATTTGATCAATGTTAGCTTACCTCCGCGTGTGAGCCACTGTCCTCCCCATGCTGCGATTTTGGCTTTAATTTTGGTTAACACTCCTTCCCAAAAAGAAGCCATGTTTGTGCCCAATGTTAGAGGCAGCACGAGGTAGATGATCTTGTCCCATCCGGAGTAGCCATTGAACCCCAAAATATGAGCTAAATTCTGTATCTCATTCTCTTTGACATTCCAGCTGTAGACAACACTTTTTCTTTCACTTATCATTGCGTCGGATACTCTGCAGTAAGCTTGGAGGGTGGCTTTGAACGCAGAAGCTATTCTGTAGGAGGCTCCTCCCAACATGAGGGAATCATCAACAAAAAGAGCATGGTTTATTGGGTCTAGATTCTTCATAATTCTCAGTCTTGGAGTAGCTCCAGCTGCCTTGTCTTGCTCCAATTTTCTGCAAAGTGTGTCTGCCAAGAGAATATATAGAAAGGGAGAGAGGGGGAATCCTTGCCTTAGCCCTCTCATCGCTTGGGAGTAGCTAGATGGCCTCCCATTTACCAAGGGAGCTATCCAAGGCCTGTTGGTACATGCTTTAATAAAGTTTACAAACTCTTGCGAAAATCCGAAGGAAAGAAGGACTTTATATAGGAAGGACAAGTTTACTTTGTCGACGAAATTGGCCATATCCAACTTGACTAGCATGCCTTTCTCTTTTCTAAGATTGTTGGAGTGCATGGTTTCCTGAACTTGAATTACATTATCCAATATGTGTCTTCCTTTGAAGAAGCCTCCTTGCGTGAAGGAGATGAGGCTGCCCAAAAGCGGCTTTATTCTGTTGGCAAGGAATTTTGCAATAATCTTGTAAGAGGCGTTGCAGAGAGAGATGGGCCTGAACCTGTCGAAGGAGGCAGGGTTTGTTTCTTTGAGAATTAATGCAAGAAAATTTGAGTTGGTGTTGCCCCCCATTTTTTCTTTCTGAAGGAATCCTTTGATCATTCTAATCAGATCTGATTTAATTATATCCCAACATATCCTGTAAAAATAAATTGTGAACCCATTTGGCCTGGGAGCTTTATCTGGTTTCATGGACCAGATGAATTTGTTGATTTCTTCCTAATTGATTTTCTTCAATAGGAATTTTTTTTCATCCTTAGTGACCAAGGAAGGAATATTGTTGAGAAATTATCTGTTGTCTTCTTCACTACCCTCATTCCCTTTGATGTATGGTTTTTGAAAATGTGAGACAGAAACAACTTTTATTTGATCTATGCCTTTGCAGAGCATCCCTTCAGAGGTTGTGATCTCCGAGATGTAATTCTGGGAAAGTCAGGCTCTGAATTGTTGATGAAAATAAGTTGTGTTTCTATCTCCATATTCCAACCAAAGGCTGCGGGAATTTAGTCTCCAGTATTCTTCTTCGTTTCAAAAGGAACGGAAGGATTTGCATTGGGTAGCTTGCTCTTTATCTAGTTCTGCTTTTGTTATGTCTATGGTGTCCATTTATCTTTGAAGATTTTCCAGTTGCTGCACTACTTCCTTTCTTTGACTCTTCAGAGTGTTTGTAGGGAGTTTTCTCCATTCCTTGAGGGCCTTTTTTGTGATTTTTAGTCTTTGTTCCCAAACATAGCTGGGGGAGCCATTGATAGGGGTGGACCAAGCCATTCAAACTATCTCAAAGAATCCACTTTTCCCACTCCACAGTGGGCTAAATTTGAATGGAATTGGGCCCAAGTTTTCTTCGTCATCCAACGAGAGAAGGATGGGTTTGTGATCCGAGGTGAGTTTAGGGAGGATGGTTGTGGAAATGAGCCTCCTTTCCAACAACATGGTGCTTTGTACTAAGAACCTATCCAATCTGGCTGAGATGTGATCATCCCCTATCCTGTTGTTGGTCCAAGTATATAACCCTTTCTTAGGTTTAAAATCCATTAAGTCCCATTGTTGTATTATATCTTCTACCACGTGGATCATTTGATCCTTACTGTTTCTGCCTCCTCTTTTTTCTTTTACATTCGTCACTAAATTAAGGTCTCCAGCGATGATGATATTGTTTGGGGAGTGCAGTTCCAGAAATTCATTTAGAGATTTTTAGCATTCTTTCTTCTCTGAATACATTACCGGAACATATACATTGAAAAGGGTGAGAGTTAAATTACTTTCTATATGCTTCAGCTCAGTGGAACTCCAGTGCTGGGTGTTGAAGGAGTTAACAAGCTTGAATTGGTCCTCCTTCCACAGGGTGGCAATTCCTCCTGAGGAGTCCCTTGCGCTTATTTATTTCCCTGCATTCTTCTGCCATTTATTTTTACTAATCTCAAGAAGGGCGTCCCCTTCAATTTTTATCTATTGGAGCAAGAGGATGTCTATTGGTTCGGTTTTCATGAGGTCCTTGACCGCTTCTATTTTTGAAGGATTCTCCAAACCTCTGCAATTCCAAGAGATGATTCACATTACTTACTATTGGGGGTGGTAGGAGCTCCTCCTTTTGGAGGCCTTGTTCTAGTGCTCCTTCCGATTGACATTTCTATTGTAGGTTGAATTCCTTGTGTCTTTTGTCTTTCTGCCTCTTCCTCCCTTGCTTCTCTATGAGAATTTCTTCCTGCTCTTTTAGCTGGCCTTTCGAGGATCTCGTCCTCTGAGGAGCTTGGCGAGTCTAGTGTTTTCTTTCTGGCTATATCGGCATATGTAGGGGAGGGGGAAAATTCAGGGTTTACTGCTGTCTGCCCTTGTTCCTCGTTGCCTTTTCCGTTAGGAGAGAGCTTTGATTGTTCACTGCTATCTTTGTTTGCTTCTAGTACTTCTACTGCTTTATTGGACTCCATGTTTTGAGTTCCTGCTATCGGCATGGGGTTGGTGTTCCCATATATTTGTTATTTCCCTGAAAGCCTGAGGTTTCTCTCTTTTAACAGACCTTTACCTTGAGGTTTTGTTGTCCCTGTTTTCTGCACTGTGGTCCATTGATTAGCTTTCGCATTTTCGCTTTCTTCGACAATATTTTTTTGCAGTGCCTTGCAAAATGGAGGTAGCCATGGCAGTGCCGGCAATTGAAGGGTAGCTGCTCGTAGTCTAATTCCTGAATGTGCGTCCAATCTGCCATGGTTAGTTTTATTGCTTCCGGTAACCTTACTTCTAGATCCACCTCCACACAGATCTGTGCACAAGAATACTGATCTTTTCTCACTGCTTGATCTATGTACCTTCCAAGCGAGTTGTCAACGGTTTGCAGATATTTTTGATTCCAGCAATGTAATGGAAGATGGGGGAGACACACCCAAACTGGGACGGCGGAAGGCACATCTTGAGCTGTATTGAAGTCAGGGGTCCATTTGTTTAGGTATAAACCTTGAGGCCCCATGAATTATGGGTTGTTTCTGAAGATGAGGTTTTTGTCTTCTGTATTTTCAAAAATGAATACAAAGAAACCTTTTCCTAAAAAATGGCTCTTGATCCCTTCTGAGATGAGAAGTGACCAATTCCTTTGAATCCAAGCCTCCACAGATTTTGGGGAGGGCCAGAGACCAGTAAACTGGCCAATGAGCCATATGTCTACTAAATTGATTGCGGATCTGCATATTTCTTCAACCGACAACTCGACAATAGGGATGCAGTCAAGTTTCTTAACAAATTTTTGTTGTGCCTCAGACAGGGGTCTTTTGGAGGCTCCAGCCACTAATTTCTTGAAGGCGATAAGATTTGGCAGGGGGGGAGGGTGATCTGCACCCCCTCCAGCCTCCATGGATGCTGTCAACTGTGAAATCGAAATCGAGCAAGAGGACGGCGTAGTCTAGGTCAGAGGCAACGCAACAGAAACACCTCTTCCAAATCCACTCATGCATAATTTTTAACTATGAGAATATTTCACAATTACAATAAGATCTACTTCATTACAATATTTTATTTTCTTGTAGAAAAATTTAAACATCATCGGAATGCTTAGTTAGCTTCAATGCTATTGGTATCCTTGATGTTGATCTCATGGTCCTCTTGGCGAGAAAAAATTGCTAGCGTCTTTTTCAGAAAGCTTTCCAAATGCATTAGGATTTCTTATTCTTTTCCCAAACTAGTCATGGACAAATATTTATGGGTTATAATTATTTTAAAGATAAACAAGGTGAACAGTTACACAAATCAATATTTGGTTGAGAGTATTTCTTCCTCATAAATAGTGGCACTATGATATGAGCATAAGTGGATTAACCATCAAGGATTCAACACCCTCAGCAAACTGCATCCACCAATAGGAAAAAGTGAAATAAATTCTACTAATAATACCCATCACTAAGAATAAATAATTTATCGATAATTAGTTTAAAAGGAAAATTTTCGTTCTACATTAGTTTATTATTTTGAGGGTGTTTGACAAATTATCTTTCAGAGGCTAAATAACTTCCAATTTTAAATCATTTTCAAAATTCATGCTTCTATTCTTTTTTGTAATTCAGTGAAAGAAAATTAAAGCATGGAACACGATGTTGATGGTTCACTATAATATACCTATTTCATCATATATCAAAGTCCTTCATATGCTTCTGTCCATGATGCTTCGAACTTTTTTATAATTGGCGTCTAAGGTATTAAATTTTTAAAAGGTTCCAACTGAATGATATTGGGTTGGCTCATCCCAAAGACAATTGAAACCTACATAGGTATCTTATATCCAATATATGGTAGAAATAATCTGCCCATTAAACAAATATTATTATGTAAGGCTATAAAAGTGAAAATAAGTCACAAATTCTTAACTTTGTGGGAGTCATAATTTCCAAACAAAGGGATACCTCTAGACAAGGTGAAATAGTCCAATGCTTTGTTATTAGCAACAAAAAGTAACAAAAAAACCATCCACCCAATAATTACTAATGATTAAATTAAAATTGTAGATGCCCTATTTGAAAATCTACATGCCTTTTTGCATAAATATATACATAGTTGACATAGAAATATTTTATTTATGGACCACATTGTCCACTTTGAAATGTTTTTTTTGTTATTCATATATTTTTAAATGCGCTTCACTAATGAAAAATTACTTAACACTACATAGTGACATATTTTATTTATAATTGACAATGAATTTTTTTATCATTATTAATATTTTTTAAATGCTACATATTAAATTTATATCAAGAATTGAATTAATTACACATTTCACAATGCAATTTTTTACTTTCAATTATTTTGTCTTGAACATTGGAATGTTTTATTACATTGTCAACATTAAATATATTTTTCCCTCTATATAGATTAATTAACAAGAATATTTAAACAATTTAGTTTAGTCATGTATTGAAATGTTTTTGAAAAGTAAAGAATGAAACATCTTTCTCTCAAAAGTTATATATATATATATATATATATATATATATATATATATATATATATATATATTAGTTACTTTATTTTTATAGAAAGCCAATATAAAATTATGTTGTTTTTACATGAACAAACAAAATATATTATTTATGGTTGAGATTGAGAATAAAACATGTCCTTCATTCTTGATTGCAATATCCACCACCAATAAGAATGACAAGAATGAGAGTGGTATCATCGACATTATACTATAATAAAAAGTAACAACAAATATATATTCATTTTTATTTTCCATTAGAGTCTAAGTTCCATTTTTTATAGAATATTTCATTTTTATTTTAGGAAGGACATGTGTCAACTCAAAGTTACTCGTTTCTCTCATATAATCATAGGATGATCTTCTTGGTGCAAGTTTCATATCTCTATGTATATAGTTATATAATTTAAATATGAAGTTATGAAATATAATGATTACCAATATCAATCACCCAATTTCTTTTGCTTCATTTTTTTATGTTGTTTTGAACTACGGGAAATCTAAACTTTGAATGTAATGATTTACATCACCAAATAAGCTCTCCGAGTATGCTTGAATTGGTAAATTAAATTTATATCATAAAATGAAAATTTAATTTTAGCATATATATATATATATATATATATATATATATATATATATATATATATATATATATATATATATATATAACAATTTTCACATATAAAAAACATTCTTAATTTTTATTCTTGTATATTAATTAAATTTATCTCATGGATTTATATGATTTTAATCATATATTATGAAAACTTATAAAGTTAAATAAATAAATTAATTGTTTTTTATGAATTATAGTAGTAATTATTAGTATTATATGTAAAAAAAAAAGTTTCATTTTATTTAATTAAATATAAGTTCATTTAATTTATGATATATATATATATATATTATATATATATATATATATATATATATATATATATATATATATATATAATGTTGCTTCACATGGACATACAAATATATTATTTATGGTTGAGATTGAGAATTAAATATGTCCTTCATACTCGATTGTGATATCAACCACTAACAAGAATGAGAATGATATCATTGACATTATACTATAATTAAAAGTAACAAAATACATACATTCATTTTTATTTTCCATTAGAGTGGAAGTTGTTTTTTATTTATAGAGTATTTCATTTTTATTTTAGAAAGGACATTTGTCAATTTTGAATTATTGATTTCCCTCATATAGTCATAAAATACATCTCTTGGTGCAAGTTACATATCTCTACAAATATAATTCTATAATTTAAATATGAATTTATGACAATAATGGTTAGGATATCGATCACATGATTTCTTTTTTTAATTTTAATTTTAATTTCTATATGTTGGTTTGAAGTAGATGAACTTTGAATCTAATGATTTACATGACCAATTGAGTTTTCCCTTGTGCTTGAATTGGTAAATTCAATTTATAAAATGGAAATTTATTTTTAGCTAATATTATTATTATATATACATATATACCTAAAATTTCCACATATCAAAATATTATTATTTTTAATTATATACTTATTAATTAAATTTAGTAAAATTTTATATAATTTTTTAATGATATATTATGAAAATATATAGAATTGAATATAATTAATTAATTATTTTTGTGGTTAGTAATTAAAAAATCCTTTCATTTAAGTATTCCGAGTAAAAGAAGAAAATCTCATTTTAATTTTAGTTAAAATCTATACACAGCATAAAAATATAAATCTCTTTATATATATATATATATATATATATATATATATATATATATATATATATATATATATATATATATAACATTAAAAAATTGAACATGTACTATTTAATAAATTTGGAAGTAAAAATACTTTAAATTATAAGCAATAGTTTAGGGTTCTTTTTTAAGATTTTAAAGATATAAATTTATCTTAATTATTTAATAAATTTGGAAACAAAAATATATTTGTTTGGGGAATATTTTAAGCATAGAAATTTATTTTAAAATGTATTTTTTTGGCTTTATAACTTGTAAAATAGCTATGATACTTTTTTAGTTGTGACATTTTTAATGATATAATGTTTATAAAATTTTGATAGTTTTTAAGATATGGTAATTTTATAGTGTAACAAGTTATAAAATATTTTTAAATTAAAAATTAACAAACTTTTAAGAAAAAACTTGAAAAATTAAATCAGTATTTCTAAAATTTAACTACTAAAATTTTCCTTATAATTATTCCATAAAAAATAGCAAAATTCATTACAAAAATAAAAATGACAAAGTTTCACAGCTCAGATAAATGTGATAATGAGACGTGGATCATTTAATATGCATCTAATAACGATATTTTCTTAACATAATTTTGTTACTCCAAAATAAAATGTAAATCTAATACTAAATCCAAAATGGTATTTTCTTAATAAAACTTAGTTACTCCAAAATATAATACAATGAAATTTTTTTTAATACTAATTCCAACAATATTTTCTTAACAAAACATAGTTATTCCAAAATACAATACAATGAAATTTGATATAATACTAACTTAAAAAAAACTACAACCAAAATGTCATAAAGTTGTTGTAAAATAGAGAACTACTCATGCAAATTTTTTAACTCACAATTACAACCGGATCTACTTCATTACAGTATTTTACTTTCTTGTAGAAAAATTTAAAGATCTTCCGAATGCTTAACTAGCTTCAATGCCAATGGTATCCTTGATGTTGATCTCATACTTTCTTGTAGAAAAATTTAAAGATCGTAGGAATGTTTAACTAGGTTTGATGCTACTGGTATCTGGCATCCTTGATGTTGATCTTCCGGTCCTGTTGACGATGCCAGCCCAGCGTTTCTTTTCTTTCAGAAAGCTTTCCAAATGCATTAAGATTTATGATTCTTTTCCCAAGCTCGTACGTGATAAATTTTTATGGGTTGTAATTATTTTAAAGATCAACAAAGTGAACCGTTATACAAATCATGATTTGGTTGACACTATTTCTTCCTCATAAATAGTGACACTCTGATGTGGACATAAGTGGATCAGGCAAACTGCATCCACCAAATTATGATTTGGTTGACACTATTTCTTCCTCATAAATAGTGGCATAAGTGGATTAAGAAAACTGCATCCACCAACTGGAAAAAGTGGAATAAATTCTACCAATAATATTGGTGGTTAAGCATAAATAATATATCAATAATCAGTTTAAAAGGAAATTTTCTATTATTAGTTTATCATTTTGAAGGTGTTTGACAAATTTTCTTTGAGAGGCTAAACGGCTTTTATTTTTAAAGCATTTTCAAAATTCATGCTTCTATTCTCTTTTGTATTTTAGAAAAAGAAAATTAATATATTTCACTTGATGTTGATGGTTCACGATAATATACCCATTTCATCAAATATCAAAGTCTTTCATATGCTTTTGTCCATGATGCTTGGACTTTTTTTATAACTGACATCCAAGGTATTAACTTTTTAAAAGGTGCCAAACTGGATGATATTGGGCTAGCCCATCCCAAAGACAATTGAAACCTGAATAGCTATCTTACGTCCAATATATGGTAGAAATAATCTTTCCATTAAACAACTACTATTATGTAAGGTTATTAAAGTGAAAAGAAGTCACAAATTCTTAACTTTGTGGCAGTCATAATTTCCAAACAAAGGGACACCTCTAGACAAGGTGTGATGTAGAAGCATCTTGCTTGATTTTCATTAAAATATTGTGTAAATAGGGGGTGATGTCTTTTTAATTATTTTATAAATTAGTATGCTCATTTTTAATAAATTAAGAGAGAAATATCTAAGTGTGAGGATTATTGTAAATATTCTCTTAATTAATTGAGAATATGAGGGAGTTGAGCTAGGTAGATAATTTAGGGATCAGGAATTCCTTCAATGGAACTCAGTTGAGTCAAATAAGGGATAAATCTATTTTAGATTTTGGTTAAGATTTGTGTGGAGCAAATCATGAATTGGAATAAATTCATAATTATGTATAAATATTAAGCTTGTGTGAGGATGGGAAATAGAGATACACAGTGAGAGATGGAGAGAATTAGTGTAAGAGTTCATGTGAAGGGCGAGAGCCGAGAGGCCAATCATTGTAATATTAAGCCAATGAAGGGTTTGCATTTGTAAAATTCTGGTTGTATTTTGTGCAATTATTTTGTGTATTGTTTGGCTCTCTCTTCATATGTATTTTAAACTGAGTCTAAGTAGACTTTAACGAAGAAGAAATTGAGGATTTCTTGTAAGAGGAACATACACTCTATTATTGTGTGCAAGGATCTGTTTTGTGCATAATCCTTGCATCATTTGGTATCGGAGCTAGAGATACATGCTTGGCGGCGTGCGATCAGAGGTCTTGGAGGTTAGAGTTTAGTGTGTGATAGACTACTGGAGGTTTGACTTAAATGTGTGAATTGTGTCCTGAGTGAATTTAATCTCTGCAAACTATATATATATGTTGTATATGAGTGTGTGAATGGAGGAACCGAGTTCACTGTAGATATATGATATGCAGTCAGTGTGAATGGGATTCCATATTGCGTTAGCAGTTGAAATGGATGGTTCGATTTTATTTTAAAAAAAATACATGGTGTGCAGCCTTAACACATTGCGTGAGTGGAGTATCAATAGCCGGCCACGAATAGTAGTCTTAACACCTTGCAGTGGAGTGCGACAGATATTAAAAGCACAATCGAAGATTGAAGATCGTGGATTTGTATATACGTTGCCACCATGCAACAAATACAATCAGAACACTGTGGTTTGGATGTGTGGCTTTAGTTTCTTGGAGTCTACGTGAAGAATTAAACACAAACCCGTGGGATTATGGTGTAAGACCTGCGTTGGTTTTTGTTAATAGAAATATATGAATATGCAGTGCCTTCTGATATATACACAGTCACCATGAGTAGTGTGGTTTGATACTGCGTTTGGCATATGTAGTTTCAAATTCCTTGTGAGATTGCATGAGATTTTGAACACTATCCTCATGGGATCGTGGTATGGTGGTAAGCACACACACACACACACACACACACACACACACATATATATAACTGCGTTTCAATTCACATGGTAAAGGATCAACGTTTTGCAGGCAGCTTTGAAGCTTTGTTGCTTGGTTGTAATTGCGTTGATCCCTGTATAACAACTTGTGCTGGCAGTAGTATCAATAACGCATCGTTTGTTTCCTAAGTGATGTTCCAGAATTGGTAATGCGTTATTCCATGTTTGGTAATGAAACTAACTTTGTTAGTTTCACATTGTTACATCTATCAACGATTTCCTTAATGGTTGTATCAACATTATAATGGAATTTTAATTTTTCTGGAGTTGTGGTTGATCTGCCGACTCTTACAGAAAAATACAAGGAGGATATTTTGGTATGGAGATTCCAGTTGGAAAAAATATTCTTGGCTCAGAAATTGATGATATACAAGTGCAATCTGCTAGGAAAGCCCGTTGTCACCGCTACTCAAATGTTGGAATCCATGACTAAGTCTCCTTGCCCTACCCGTGCTGAAGCCCCTGCAGCTGAAGCCTCTGCCGAAAGCGCGGCTATTGAAATAGCAGCAGAAGAAAAGGGTGAAGAGATTTTGGTCAAAGAAGAAGCACTAACTAAAGTTCCAAAAGAAAAAATAGCATCGGTGGAAGAGAGTGTTGTTCAAGAATCAAAGCCGGCTGAAGCAGTCCCCACTGAAGAGAAGGCCGAGGGTGAAGGTAAGGCTGAAGAATAAATGAAGGGTATGGAAAATGAATGAATAAAATGTCTGTATAGATCATTTGGGGATGTTAGTGTCGATGCACAAAACTTATATGACATTGTGGTAAGAAACTATTAAGGGATGTGGTAAATGGATGAGATCCATAGTTTCAAATTAGATGTTTTGATGTGGTTGTTTGTGATATTTCGAGATATTTTTGGAGATCTTGCTTGTAACCAGTCAATGGGCTGAGAGGAGTTTCACTCGAACAAATTAGAAGGGTGCATAAAATTGGAAAGGTATGTTAAGTAAAATTGTGGGACGAGCATATTATGTTGACATTTTTGGTTTTCTTAACCAAAATCGAAATTATAGATAAGCATTTTTTAGGAAATAATTTATATATATGTCAACATGTTGTTCAAACCATAATCAGAATTAAATTGGAAATATTTTAAATGTGGATGTATAAGGTTTTATCACCACAATAAGTTTAAAGGAAATTAAGTTCTCCATAAATGAATGGAAAATGAGAATGCGTTATCTTGGGTGATATAAAGAGAAACATGCATTTTTATAATATATGAGATGGTTTATTATGCATAGTGTGGATTCTTCACAATCTTAGTTGCATCATTTTGGATCAAGGCTTGTAGTTGGAAATGAGAGAATTCTTTTGATTTGTGTTTAAGATTGAAAACACAAACAAACCACAATTGCTCGATGTTGTAGAATCCTTGTTTTACCATCATATGGCAGCGCCTAAGGAGGTGTTGTTCAGGATGGACACAATGTACGAGTTGTACATTATTCATCAAAGGGGTTGAAAACATGAGTAGCTTGTTCTCTGTACAAAGGTGAAGAGATGTGAGTTGATGTACAATTTATAATGTGCAGTGTAGAAATTAGCTGAATAAATCACTTA
>CM076575.1:2062826786-2062916572 GCA_034641835.2 Pinus albicaulis
GGTGATTCATAATTGAGACACAAATCCATGGATGATCATGGTTAGGTGGAACATATGGTTAATTATGAGTTATGTATGATACATGATTTGTATGATTATATGTGCGTAATATCGTACTAAGCATGATGTGGCAGGGGACTTGGTCATTGCCAACAGGGATGCTCAAGTTATAAATGACTGTGGAAGTCATTTCTCCAAAACCAAAATGACTGTGGAAGTCATGCACAATATTTGGTAAAATTTGAATAAGTTAATTATGAAATTCATTTATTTGATCAATGAGATTGTGATGTGTGCAGGTCTTGGAAGAAGACCTTACCAACGAACCATCAGATGGGTATGAGCTCACAATCAGTACCTTAAGGTGAAACACGGAGTTTCAAAGCAGAATAGATGAGAAGCCATGGAAATTAGGGTGCGGAGTCCTAAATCCATGAAATATAAAGACGTGGAGTCTTGGATATATGATAAAAGGATTAGGACGCGGAGTCCTAAATCCATGAAATATAAAGACGTGGAGTCTTGAATATATAAGGAAATGTTTGGGGCGCAGAGTCCTGAATATTTAAAAAGATCAAGGTGTGGAATCTTGGATCTTTAGAGTAGATCAGGGCGCGGAGTCCTCAATCTACTAAGGCACGAAGATGCATACAATAGGGGTGCGGAATCCCTATTATCCGGAAGAAAAATACCACTCATGGGCAGCTCACATATGAATTTCCTTAATAAAATCTCATTCCTAACAATTTTGGTGTGACTTTCTAAAAATAGAAAGTCATGTTTACTATTTCAAGTATGACTTTCCAAAAATAGTAATTCACCTCCAATCAATGGGTAAACAGGTATACTTGAAGGAAAATCACTTAAATTATGATTAATCAATCATAATAGTTCAATATCGACTTAATCCTCAATATTATTAATATTATTATTATCTTTTATGAGACTATGATATTAGTATTAAAAGGGAATTATCTCTGCTCAATCACTTCACACCTCTCTCCTTCATGACTCTCATGGATCTATGTAACTCTATCTATTTTAAATATTACATTACACTCTCTTTTATGCACTCATCAAGGAATGGCATATTCCTCTTACACTCATTAAATATATGTCATAAAATATTCCTCTTACACTTACTTTAATGCATATGTTACACTCTCCTTAAATAAGGCATGCATACCTCTCCTTAATGGCATAAGTTACACTCCTCTAAATGGAATACAATGCATGCATATTACTCCTCCTTTATGACAAGAATTTGTTGCTCCTCCTATATAGGAGTCTCATGTATTCTCATTTGAGGGGAGAGGGGGTAATGCCAAGAGTGGAAGAGACTTGAGGAATATTGTGAGAGGGAGAGATATGGAGAGTATCCAATTACTTCCAAAACAAATCTGAATTTCTTACTAATCTACTAAGTATCTATTGAGGTTGAACATGAGTGGTATTTAAAGGAAGTGAAAACTATCTTCCTTAGTTTTCCTTGCATCTCTCTCTCTATACTGTTGTATTTTGGTACTGTTTGTGAGCTTTTACAGCTCGGGGGTTCCAGGGGGAGGAGTTCTCCCTGGATATGGTTGGGTGGAAAACCGGATGGTTCAAATGAGTTGGTTAAGGGATCGAAGGTGGATCATATTCTCAACGATCGGAGCTGAATATCTCTTCAGTTATAATTTCCATTGTCCTAAAATTATAGTATAGATTTAGCATAAAATAAAAGGTAGACATTTAAATTGTTGTAAGCATCTAATTTTGTTTTAAGCTTATGTTATCTAAAATATTATTGATTAGTTAAAAATGAAGACTATATCAATCTATATGTATGGAGGTTTAGATCTCAATATTGGAGTTATTATTGGTGTAGTTTATGGTACTAATCTTGGTATTGTAGCATTTGAAAAAGGAAAGCCAAATATTGTTGAAGGTAATTGCAATAAATTTATTCCAAAGGAC
The DNA here is from genome assembly GCA_034641835.2 of Pinus albicaulis. NCBI lineage: Eukaryota > Viridiplantae > Streptophyta > Pinopsida > Pinales > Pinaceae > Pinus > Pinus albicaulis. The sequence continues at coordinate 2,062,828,746 of CM076575.1, forward strand.
TTGGGTAAGTATTTCATGATTTATGGTTTTGTTTCAAATAATTAATAGATGCATGTTTTATAAATGGTTTGAGAATAGTTTGCAAGTGTTTGACAATATCTGTGAATAAGTAATGTTATCTGTTTATTTATGCATGAATAAGTGCTAACTTGCAGCTTACATCAGAAGTAAGAAAATGGACATGTACCCAAAATATACTTGGAGGAATTACAGAATCAACCCTTAAAAGAAAATGAAAAAATAATGGCAACTAAAATATAGTTTGGAAGATCAAATGCTTGAGGTAAGTTGGAGATAAATTTCAGTTATGGCTTATGTTTCATATTCTTATTAATAATTCAATGTTTTTTTATTCAAGTTGTTGTAATAGTACTATCAAAATTTTGATAGAAAGTCTTAATGGCTGTAGCATTCAGGGCTGCCATGTGTTTGTCAAATTGTAGCAATTGGTTCAAAAAGCTTGTCAAATCATGTCAAATGAATTAGCTTATGGATGGTAAAATGTTTTAAGGACTCATATGGTGGATTTAGAAATGTGTGATTTCAATGAGCATATCTTAGTAGCATAACTTTGGGTTGTTTTTCCTCATGTAGAGGTGTAGTTGTAAGTTTTCATTCCATATGTTTGACAAAAGTCATAAATGAAACATTTAGGCTATAAATTTTGTTGTTTTAAAGAAACGCATTCCTGGGCATTTTTAATTCGATTCAGCCCAACATCAGGGGGTATCCGTGCCTATTGGACATGTAACCCCTGATTTCATTCCACGAAAATACTTTTCAGAACCCAGATCGGAAATCTGGGCGATTTGGAAGATTGCTAATGTGAGTTATGTGCGCCTGTTTTTGAGTATTTGATGAAAGAATAAGATTATTTAGTCCCTGTTTTAAGATGGACTAAATTTTATGAGATAAATATGTTGAAGAATAATCTTAAATTCATTATTTCCAAGTGTTTGACAAAATGCCTCAATGATTTTTAATTTCATGCGTGCAAAGTGTTTGTCATAAGGGCTCAATGAGTGTAGGGTGCATGTCTGCAAAGTGTTTGTCAAAAGTCTTGAATGGCTGTAGCTTTTGTGCATATAAATTGTTAGTGTAAAATTATTAGTTACTGTTGTTTTTATGTTACTATAAATTATAAATAAACTATTTAATAGGTGTAGCTTCCTATGTCTGCAAGTTTTTGGTATGAATGTGAAAATGAATTTAATAATTTGTTGAAGTGTGAATAAGATAGTTGTTTCTTGTATTATCTAAAGCTTTCAAAAAAAAAGGGGGGGGCTTGTTGTTGGAAACAATTTTACAGTGACTAATTCTTTAGGATTTTGTGGGAATGAGTATTAGTGATTATGTGACATCTACTTCTCTATCTTACTGATGGTATGTAAGGTGGGACCTTACATATGGTATCAGAGCGGAGGTTACAACGCTAGGGCCTAATGGGCCAACATGCTTACTTGTAGGTTGATGATGTATGAATGTTGATTTTGCATGCATGTTGAGTTGTTGTATATCTTGACTTGGAAGCATATTGGTTGCATAGAGGATATTATTATCATTATGTCATTTAGTGACTCATGAAATAAAATAAAATAAAATTCCCTTATATTCCTTTATATTTTTGTTAAGACACATTATCAACAATATGTTAAAATGCTTAGAGACATGCTGGGAAAGGATGTGCTTGAGAAAGTTGGGGTTAAACCCAAGTATCTGAATGACTTGATTTTCAATCAATGAGTGAGATAGGTGGAGTGAATGCATGGTTTCATATATTTTTAGTGCATCATTTTCAATGTGATATGGGCTTAGTAGCCATCTTTACTTGCTGAAATTGTATCTACCAAAAAGAATATTGGCTTAATCTGGACTATAGTGTGATGACCTTGGTGTGTATGCTTTGGGAATGAGTAACAAGTGTAAGGCTGAGATTCCATTAACGTGATGATTGAGTTCATCATGATAATTTTGAATCTTTTCGTACCTACACTAAAGGAAACTTAACTAAAAGCTACCTTGAAAGATGTCACTTTTAATTGTGAATGTAAATTCAAGAGTAATGTATGTGTATTAATTAGATGTGTTAAAATATGATTTGGGAATACATTCTTAATGAGTAAGAATGAAGTTTCTCTGATTTATTTGACATGATTTTGTGTATTTTGGGTTGACATTAGGCATCAAATAACTTTAAATTACTCAAATACTAGGTTGAGGTATGACCTTCCTAATAAACAAGAGGCTTAATTGATTGGTGCATGATGGGTTGTGGAAGCCATTTTAAGGAACACTTGAATGTTATGTTTTCCTTAAGCTAATGTATGGGTGTGGAATCCATACTAGCATATATCTATGAGAAAATGTATGGGTGTGGAATCCATACTAACATATATCTATGATCTAATGTATGGGTGTGGAAACTATACTAGCATATATCTATGAGAAAATGTATGGGTGTGGAATCCATACTAGTATATATCTATGAGATAAGTAATGAGGTAAGGTATGGGTGTGGAATCCAAAGTAAAATATATCTGTGAGCTAAGTAATTCTTCTAGTTAGAATATTTTGATGGAATCTGATATTCATGATTAAGGAGTGATTATGTGTAATTAAAGTTAAATGGATAGAGATTTGTAACACAAATTTGCTTGAGCTTTAAATCCATTATTTTATTTTTATTTCAAATGAAGATACTAAGATTGGTATACTAAACACCATTAGGTGGTTTAGAATGTTTGGAATAATTGATTTTGATATATGGAAGTGTGAACTAGATATATATCCTCTAGTATTGTAATCCTTTTGTATGTATTGAATTTAGGTAGAATTAAAATGACTTTCAAATTCTTGAAATGTAGAAAAAGATTATTGTGATAAGTTGATGAAATAACTTTTCTATTGGCTTAAGACAAATTAAGTCTAGGAAAGCCATAATAGTCTCTTTAATGATTTTATCAGTTGAATATTGGTTGCATTCTATTTAACCAAATTAATTAGAGAAATTATGAGGATTGAACTCATGTATTGCTCTAAGCTATTGCTAGTTTGGCGATCGCGTCAAAATTCAAATTGTTTATAAATTGTGAAGAGAATAACATGTTTAGAAGGTAAATATTTTATGTGGTGAGAACTTGTTTTATTTGAAATTAAAGAAAAAAAAAGCATGTGATTAATGAAAAGCTTAGTTGAGTTCTTGTTTTACAAGAATATGTGCTTGTGATATTTTTTGAGGGAGAAATTGAAGGAGAGTGAGATCACATTTTGATGAATTGGAATTCTTGCATGATTTAAAAGCCTAAGATGAGTGTATTGTATGTGGAATGGAAGAGATTGTTGGATTTAGGAACTTTTTGTTGGGATGTATAGTTGTTTGAGTATTTATTAGTCCTACAAAATGTTGTAATAATTTGAGAGGGTGGTAATTATCCTTAAAAAAAAAGGGTCTAACTTTAGGCTAGAAATTCCCTTGTGATAGTCTAAATCTTATGTAAATTTAACAAGATTCGTCACATTTTGAGAAATGTATGGTTTTCATAGCTTGTTGTTGTGTATGTATTAATAGTAAGGAATAAGATATGAAATCAAATGATTTGATTAATTACTAAATATAAATCATGACTGATTTCATAGTTGGAAAACAAATTGACATAAAGTTATCAAGGTTACCATATTTTCATAATTGTGAGAGTTGTTCTTGATTACAAGCCACTTTCAAAAATATATCATTAATCTACTTTCAAAATGAAGATCTTCTAACTAAGTCATTTCATAATTGATTCTCAAGTTAGAGAAGTGAATAATAATGAAGATTATGCAAACTAAAGGAATGATCTATAATACATAAGTGGGTCAATGAGGACTATATTTAACCTTAGGTTGTTAGTTTAAAAAAAAAAAAAAAAACAAAAACAAAAATGGTGCCTTGAACCTCAAATTGTATTTTTTCCTAAAGAGTAAACGTTTAGTAAAAACTAAAGATAAATCCTAAATATTTTGATTGCAAGGATGTCTTATGGAATGAAAAGAGGAAAATTGGATTGAGAAGACATAAATCAAGTGGGATGTAAGAGTGTGTTTTATATATAATGTCATGTTTTGTTGTGTAAGAGTGGGTTTTATATATAACATCATGTTTTGTTGCATAATTTCACTCACAATTGTATGTGGATTATTTTATGCTTATTGTATGCCAATTTGATTGTGATATGGGATGGACCATCATTGTTGTGTATACAACCAATGTGTGTTCTATTTATAGCTTGGCAAGCTCAACATACTACAGAACCTTGAAGATGACACATGTAGGATTCATATAGACTATGAGAAAGAAAAACATGTAGAATATCAAATTATTATAGATAAATTAAGTAGATATCATATCAATTACATACAATAGTATTTTTATATGGTACTATAAATTGTATGGCTGGTTTTGATATAGAAATCTTTGGTATTTTATATCAAAACATGTCTAATATGGCATGGATATATTTTCTACTTGATTAAGAATGGTATGTTTAGTTTTCATGGAGTTGCTTCCAATTTAGAAAACATTAAACTATGGATTGGCATGAAGAAAAAAAAATATCAAACATATATACATAAGGTTAACAACTTGTTGATAGGAGAATCTAAAAGAACTAAGTATCTTATGACCGTAGGAAAAACTTCGGGCCAAGTTTAGCCCAAGAGGGGGAGTATGTAGTGTCCCTTCTTAGTGAGATAGCTTTGATGACACTTAGAGATGGTGATTTTGATATAATGATATAATATTATGTATGAAAGACTTATGTACATGCTAATATGCTATGACCTGGTTTGGGTCACTTGGTTGTTGTGTGCTTATGATAATATCTATGGTTGCGTGCACAAGAATTGATTTTGGTTAAGAGCATATTAGCGATGTTTTCTCTTTTGGTATCCTATTTTGGACATAGGTGTATAACATGAATGGTGATTCATAATTGAGACACAAATCCATGGATGATCATGGTTAGGTGGAACATATGGTTAATTATGAGTTATGTATGATACATGATTTGTATGATTATATGTGCATAATATCGTACTAAGCATGATGTGGCAGGGGACTTGGTCATTGCCAACAGGGATGCTCAAGTTATAAATGACTGTGGAAGTCATTTCTCCAAAACCAAAATGAATGTGGAATTCATGCACAATATTTGGTAAAATTTGAATAAGTTAATTATGAAATTCATTTGATTTATTTGATCAATGAGATTGTGATGTGTGTAGGTCTTGGGAGAAGACCTTACCAACGAACCATCAGATGGATATGAGCTCACAATCAGTACCTTAAGGTGAAACGTGGAGTTTCAAAGCAGAATAGATGAGAAGCCATAGAAATTAGGGCGCGGTGTCCTAAATCCATGAAATATAAAGAATTGTAGTCTTGGATATATGATAAAAGGATTAGGACGTGGAGTCCTAAATCCATGAAATATAAAGACGTGGAGTCTTGAATCTATAATAAAATGTTTGGGGCGCGGAGTCCTGAATATTTAAAAAGATCAAGGTGTGGAATCTTGGATCTTTAGAGTAGATCAGGGCGCGGAGTCTTCAATCTACTAAGGCACAAAGATGCATACAATAGGGGTGCGGAATCCCTATTATCCAAAATACCACTCATGGGCAGCTCACATATGAATTTCCTTAACAAGATTTCACTCCTAATAATTTTGGCGTGACTTTCTAAAAATAGAAATTCATGTCTACTATTTCAAGTATGACTTTCCAAAAATAGTAAATCGCTTCCAATCAATGGGTAAAAACGTATACTTGAAGGAAAATCACTTAACTTATGATTAATCAATTGTAATAGTTCAATCTCGACTTAATCCTCAATATTATTAATATTATTAATATTATTATTATCTTTTATGAGATTATGATATTATTATTAAAAGGGAATTATATCTCCTCAATCACTTCACACCTCTCTCCTTCATGACTCTCATGGCTCTATGTAACTCTCTCTATTTTAAATATTACATTACACTCTCTTTTATGCACTCATTAAGGAATGGCATATTCCTCTTACACTCATTAAATATATGTCATAAAATATTCTTACACTCATTAAATATGTGTCATAAAATATTCCTCTTACACTCACTTTAATGCATATGTTACACTCTCCTTAAATAAGGCATGCATACCTCTCCTTAAGGGCATAAGTTACACTCCTCTAAATGGAATACAATGCATGCATATTAATCCTCATTTATGACAATAATTTGTTGCTCTTCCTATATATGAGTCTCATGTATTCTCATTTTGGGGGAGAGGGGGTAATGCCAAGAGTGGAACAGACTTGAGGAATATTGTGAGAAGGAGAGATATGGAGAGTATCCAATTACTTCCAAAACAAATCTGAATTTCTTACTAATCTACTAAGTATCTATTGAGGTTGAACATGAGTGGTATTTAGAGGAAGTGAAAACTATCTTCCTTAGTTTTCCTTGCATCTCTCTCTCTATTGCTGTGTTTTGGGTACTGTTTGTGAGCTTTTACAGCTCGGGGGTTCCAGGGGGAGGAGTTCTCCCTGGATATGGTTGGGTGGAAAACCGGATGGTTCAAATGAGTTGGTTAAGGGACCGAAGGTGGATAATAATCTCAACGATTGGAGCTGAATATCTCTTCAGGTATACTTTCCATTGTCCTAAAATTATAGTATAGCTTTAGCATAAAATAAAAAGTAGACATTTAAATTGTTGTAAGCATATAATTTTGGTTTAGGCTTATGTTATCTAGAATATTATTGATTAGTTAAAAATGAAGACTAGATTAATCTATATGTATGGATGTTTAGATCTCAATATTGGAGTTATTATTGGTATAGTTTATGGTACTAATCTTGGTATTGTAGCATTTGAGAAAGGAAAGCCAAATATTGTTGAAGGTAATTTCAATAAATAAATTCCAAAGGACTTGGGTAAGTATTTCACAATTTATGGTTTTGATTCAAGTAATTAGATGCATGTTTTAGAAATGGTTTTAGGATAGTTTGCAAAGTGTTTGACAAAGTCTGTGAATGAGTAATGTTATTTATGCATAAATAAGTGCTAACTTGCAGCTTACATCAGAAGTAAGAAAATGGACATGTACCCAAAACATACCTGGAGGAATTACAGAATCAACCCTTAAAAGAAAATGCAAAAATAATGGCAACTAAAATATGGTTTGGAAGATCAAATGCTTGAGGTAAGTTGGAGATAAATTTCAGTTATGGCTTATGTTTCATATTCTTATCAATAATTCAATGTTTTGTTATTCAAGTTGTTGTAATAGTACTATCAGAATTTTGACAGAAAACCTTAATGGCTTAGCATTCAGGGCTGCCATATGTTTGTTAAATTGTAGCAATTGGTGCAAAAAGCTTGTCAATCATGTCAAATGAATTAGCTTGTGGGTGGTAAAATGTTTCAAGAACTCATATGGTGGATTTAGAAATGTGTGATTTCAATGAGCATATCTTTGTAGCATAACTCTGGGTTGTTTTTCCTCATGTAGAGGTGTAGTTGTAAGTTTTCATTCCATGTGTTTGACAAAAGTCATAAATGAAACATTTAGGCTATAAATTTTGTTGTTTTCAAGAATCGCATTCCTGGGCGTTTTTAATTCGATTCAGCCCAACATCAGGGGGTATCCGTGCCTATTGGACATGTAACCCCTGATTTCATTCCAAAAAAATACTTTTCAGAACCCAGATCGGAAATCTGGGCGATTTGGCAGATTGCTGCTGTGAGTTATATTCGCCTGTTGTTGAGTCTTTGATGAAAGACTAAGATTATTTAGTCTCTGTTTTAAGATGGAAACATTTAAAGTTTCAATTCTGAATTTTATGAGATAAATATGTTGAAGAATAATCTTAAATTCATTATTGCTAAGTGTTTGACAAAATGCCTCAATGAATTTTAATTGCATGCTTGCAAAGTGTTGGTGATAAGGGCTCAATGAGTGTAGGGTGCATGTCTGCAAAGTGTTTGTCAAAAGTCTTGAATGGTTGTAGCTTTTGTGCATATAAATTGTTAGTGTAAAATTCTTAGTTACTGTTGTTTTTATGTTACTATAAATTATAAATAAACTATTTAATGGGTGTAGCTTCCTATGTCTGCAAGTTTTTGGTATGAATGTGAAAATGAATTTGATAATTTGCTGAAGTGTGAATAAGACAGTTGTTTCTTGGCAGTTGTATGGTGCATGGAAGTGCAGGAAAATTGTTTGTGCTATGGTGATGAGCGGCATGTGAATATTCGCAGTGATAAAGATGGCACAAAAGAGTGAAATCCAGAGAGTTGAAATTGCAAATAGAAGGTTTATTAATAACCTTGAAGGTATGATAATTCATTTCAAAGAGATATTTTTGAATGTTGAAAATTGAATGGTTTATTTATTTTCACCATAAAATAAATCTTGGGAAAAATGGATTGTATTTCGATTTAAAGGCTAAAGTAACATATGAAGTGATAAAGGAAGATGATGTAATTGGTGACTTGTGATATTTTATTAAGAATGGAGTATGAGAGAAAGTGAATATTTTACATCATAAATGTATTAAGGGTGGATATTCATGAGTATGTTGTATAACTTGAATTAGAGTCAAAATATCCACTATTGTAATTATGGGATCAAGCCTTGAAGTCAAACAAATGTTAAGGTCGAATGAAAATTTAAATAGCTTGAGTCAAGATTGAGTTATTGTACAAGAGGGTGCATTTTTCATCCAAGATGAAGAGTTGATGTAAAGTCTGGAGTCAAAGAGTCGTAAGCCAAGTCAAAGGTTTGAATGTAATTGGGTGCATGATCGGTGGAGCCCGACACCCAAAGAGTTTGGTCATTATAACACATGAAATACTGCAGTTGTTGTTTTGCAGCAAAGAGGAGAAAGAGAGTTGCCAGAAATGATTTCAAGACAAAGAACCACAAGAGGTCAAACGCGGGAAGAGAGCTTGTATTATTGAATGGCAAGTAGGAAGGCTTGCTAAAAATGGGATTCGAATGAAATCCACACATGAACAGATGAAGTTCACAAAGGAGGAGAAGATGAATGGTGTCAGTTATTTCAGAAGTTCTAAGGAAGACCGCAGTAGAAGGAAGAAGAAGGAAAATGCCAAGGCAAATGGCATATGTAAGCAGTTGACTGATGAAGAGTATGAGAGGGAGAAAGTTGAGATAGTAGTTCACCTTGAGTTATTGATGGAATTGTTGCAGAGAAATAAAGACCAAAGACATGGTTGGACCATGAGGAAGAAAGTGAAATGGCAGAAGTTACACACAAATAGGGAACAACAGGTAAACATATAGTTGAGAGAAGAGCTGAGGAAGCTCGAGCAGATGATGAGTGTGCAAATGAGATGTGAAGAACTCATAAAGGCTGAGTTGAAAATGGAAGTTTCCATTTGTGGCCCAAAACAGGGTGAAATTCTGGGTGACGAGATCAAAGAGAAAGATCTCATAGACTATTGGAATAGTTCAGAAGAATTGTTGACAAGAGAAGCAGATGAGGCTATGAAGCCTTGTATTTTTAAATCTCATAGTTTATGTATGTTTGCAGGATGTGCGGAAGATGGTGGAAAGTATGGTGAAACTGTCACAGAGATGAATGAAACTCTTAAGGTGAAGTATGAAGGAGAATGTCTTTCAGAGAAGAAAGGTACTGATTTTTTGTAGCAAGAAGAAATCATAAATGAATTATTGTTGGGTGTAAGATAGCCAGTTGAAGTTGTTATGGAGCACAAGCATAATGAAAATTCTGAAGTGATATTGCAGGGAGGTAAAAAAATGAATTTGGTTAATGAAATTGCTGACAGAATTTTGCAATGGGATGATACAGAAACCAGGATAACTCACGAAGATTCATAGAAGAAGAATGAAGCTGGGAATGAAGGTTGTGATGAAACACTGGAAATATTTCACATGGAAATAGAGTTCTTGGAACGATGTCTTAAGGAACCTGAAGGGGAGATGAAACTTGCAGAACCTGATACAGAAGAGATTGCAATTGCCGTGCATAATATGGATGAAATCTTCTTAACATTTATAGAGTTGAGTGAATGTTATAACTTTTCAAATAATAATGTGGTTGTAGGTAGAGAAGGAAACATAAATAAATATGATGTTGAAATCAGAGAAATTGAGCAGAAAGTATTTGGAGGTGAGATGAAAAATCAGGAGCAGCAAGGAAGTTATGTCCATAGAGACATAAAGGAAACATAAGTTTTGAACGAACAAGATAAAGAAGAAAGCAGCCAGCAACTCAAAAGAGGATCTACTGAAATCGAAAAGGTCTATGATGGGATATTGGTGCTTGAAGCATCAAAAGAGGCTGAAAGGTATTATCTTTTTAAAACTAATAGTTTGTTGATAAATGCAGGTACAACACCAGATTAGAAAGTTGTTTCTATATGGGAAATCAATGATTATAATTGCGATCAAGAATAAGTTCTTTATTATTCTTCATTTCAGAAAGTTGAGTGTTCAGCGCAATTGGAGATGGAAACATCAAACAAAGAGGAGTTACTCCGAGGAATTGGCAGAAGCAATTGTTGTCAAGACTGATGGAATTTGATTGGCAGAGTGAGTGATGAATTACAAAAGGGAGTTGATACCTTAAAGGACCAGCGGCAGAATAGAGTTTGGATTCCTGGAGGGAGAAATTCATTGAGACTTGTGGCTATCACATTATTACAGAAAAGTGACAGAACTCATAGACAGGAGTCTATGGAAACTTATCTACATGGGGAGTCTGATGCAGGAGCATCCTGCTTGATTTTCATTAAAATATTGTGTAAATAGGGAGTGATGTCTTTTTAATTATTTTATAAATTATTATGCTCATTTTTAATAAATTAAGGGAGAAATATCTAAGTGTGAGGATTATTGTAAATATTCTCTTAATTAATTGAGAATACGAGGGAGTTGAGTTAGGTAGATAATTTAGGGATCATGAATTCCTTCAATGGAACTCAGTTGAGTCAAATAAGGGATAAATCTATTTTAGATTTGGTTGAGATTTGTGTGGAGAAAATCATGGATTGGAATAAATTCATAATCATGTATAAATATTAAGCTTGTGTGAGGATGGGAAACAGAGAGACACAATGAGAGATAGAGAGAATTAGTGTAAGAGTTCATGTGAAGGGCGAGAGCTGAGAGGCCAATCATTGTAATATTAAGCCAAGGAAGGGTTTGCATTTGTAAAATTCTGGTTGTATTTTGTGCAATTATTTTGTGTACTATTTGGCTCTCTCTTCATATGTATTTTAAATTGAGTCTAAGTAGACTTTAACGAAGAAGAAATTGAGAATTTTTTGTAAGAGGAACATACACTCTATTATTGTGTGCAAGGATATGTTTTGTGCAGAATCCCTGCATCAAGGTGAAATAGTTCTTTGTTTTCTTATTGACAAAAAAAGTAATAAAAAATCCACCTACCCAATAATTATTAATGATTAAATTAAAATTGTAGACACCCTATTTCAAAAAATACATGCCTTTCTGCATAATTGTATACATATACATAGTTGGCATAGAAATATTTTATTTATGAACTATATTGTCCACTTTGAAATGTTTTTTTTGTTATTCATATATTTTTAAATGCACTTCACTAATGAAAAATTACTTAACACTACATAGTGAAATATTTTAGTTATAATTCATAATGAATTTTTTTATCATTATTAATATCTTTTAAATGCCACATATTATATTTATATCAAGAATTGAATTAGTTACACATTTCCCAATGCATTTATTTACTTTCAATTATTTTTTGTTTTTGAACATTGGAATGTCTTATTACATTGTCAACATTAAAATATATTTTTCCCTCTATATAAATTAATTAACACTGATGTTTAAGTAGTTTAGTTTAGTCATGTATTGAAATGTTTTTGAAAAGTAAAGAATGACACATATTCCTCTCAAAAGTTAAAAAAATGACATTATTTTTTATTTTATTTACTTTATTTTTATAGAAAGCTAATATAAAATTATGTTGTTTCACATGGAAAAACAAATATATTATTTATGGTTGAGATTGAGAGTAAAACATGTCCTTCATTCTCGATTGCAATATCAACCACAAACAAGAATGAGAGTGGTATCCTTGACTTTATACTATAATTACTAGCTTCCCTCATAGTCATAGAATGCTCTTCTTGGTGCAAGTTTCATATTTCTATGTATATAGTTACATAATTTAAATACGAAGTTATGAAATATAATGATTACGAATATCAATCACCTAATTTTTTTTTTTACATTTTTTTTGGTTTGAACCATGAGGGGATCTGAAATTTGGATCTAATGATTTACATGACCAATTGAACTTTGGATCTAATGATTTACATGGCCAATTGAGCTCCCCGTGTGTGCTTGAATTGGTAAATTAAATTTATATCATAGAATGGAAATTTAATTTTAGAAAATATTAATATTATATATAAATATATGTGTTCTTGAATTCACAAATTAAATTTATATCATAGAATGGAAATTTACTTTTAGCAAAAAAAAAAATTTTAACAAGGTTGAGTGCTATATTATATTCGAAAAAAAAGGAAAGATTTCTACAATCTGATGTTGTTTAGGACAAGCAAAGATGGTAGCAAACACAAAATTCCGAGCCTCCGTTATGTCAATTGTTCAAGTTATACTGCATTACAGATTCATGATATATTTTGACAAATTAAGAAAGAATGAAAACAAATTTAAAGATATATGCAGAAAGGACAGAGGAAGAATGAGGATCAGTTGATGCTTATTGGCCGTACGGTTTATGCATAAGTGTTATCTTTAGGACCGGCATTTCTCACGTTGTTGGAGCTGGAGCTTGGAGCTGAATGTTTCTCTAGAATATATTTTAGAATTTGGAGAGATTCTTCCACATACGAGCAGCGGTTGGTGAGCTCATTGAGTTGATTCTAGAAGGACTGAGCTCCGTTGTTGGTGAGGTAAATCCCCTTTGCGGACAAAGGCGATCCAACTAGCCCTAGAGTGGGTCTAGCCACAAACAAGACACGCTATGACATCAATTCCTAGTTAATAGATGAATGGAGATTCGATAGATAAATTACCGTATATCCTGCGTTGTTGTTGTCGTCAGAAGAGTGGCTACCTCTCGCTCCTGGTTCAACAGATCACGATCCGCTCATTCTCACATCCGGACACCTACACATACACAAGAAAAAAATACGACATACAACACACTATTTCGCATCTGTAACTATCAGTCAGTCGAAGAAGACTAAATCAATGCATTAGTAAACACAACATAAAGATGGAACCAATACCATAGTCGAGTATATTATTAAAAGGAAGGAAGAGTACAACCAAGCTCTGACGTTGTGGTCTCCTCCAACAGGGTTCCAGCGGAGCTCGTCTCACAAAGCTCGTCGGGAATTCACATGAAGCTCTCTCTACGGGATTCTCCCTGGTTCTACCTCCTCGATAGCGATTACTCAGCTAAAGTATATCTTCTCCAAGTTCAGCTTCTTGGCTATATGTTCAGCTAGATTTTGTAAAGGGAGGAGGCCTGTTTTATATAGAGGAAGGAGGAGAGGTTAGGAACCCTATAATCATGGATGGGAATCCTATCTTCAAGAATGTTCTAAAACAACTACCCAAAGGAAGAGATCAGTAGCTTATCAAGTTTAACCACTTGCTGTGACTCATCCCTGAGGTGGTTAAAGGAAACTTCCACCTCTAATTTGTTAAAAAAACATTCCTAAAACAACTGGTGTGGTAAATACACAGAGACAGAGCACTAGGTGGCGTAGGCTCTAGTAAAAATCTTCCCTATTGGCACGAGGGGTGAACTAGCTACCAACGCCAATGCCAAACATAGGTATTTGTGTGCTTTTTGAGGAAATGTTCAACAGGATAAATGATGTCCTTATGTAGAAGAATGAAAAGAAGGTATTTGCAGAGTATGACACTACTCACAGGTCACAGAAAAGACCCTCCAATATGCGGGACAAGGGATTGCAGGGACGGTGACAAAATGTTGTGTAACAGATGCCCCCTAAAGCATGAGGTCCGAGAGAGAGGGAGGGGTGAAATGATTTATGAGAATGCATTTGACCCAAACATTGTTGTCGTAAAACTGGCAAGTACAAGTACAACTAATACATCTGATATATGACATGTGGCATGAGCGCAGCCATCCATAATATAAACAATGAGATCCGAGGTATGGACACAACCATCCAGTAGTAGGGATCAGCAAATAGACTCAGGTATGGTCGCAACCAACCAATCAGAAGAGTCACATAATGAGCCATAGTAATCCACAAAAACCCGCAGCCTGGATTTCATCAGACAAAACCCAGGGTCTTGCGCTCCATCTCGACCCCAACAAAGTACAAATTCGAGCATGCGAATATGTGAGCTGAAGTCGAACATGCAAGAAAATCATCTGATTACCAGCTAATGATGAAAGTTTTTAACAGGCGTGAGAGGAACCACCAATAATGACAATGGCTCTCAAGGTAAAAAAGGTACAATCCACGGAATGTGAATAGTGATCTGATGTCAAATACCCACAGAGTCAATCAATCGAAGGCAAATGATGTAGACCTTACGTCGAATGCGAAGAACCTGCCATTGAGGCATGCAGGCCCCAAGGTACTTGAAGGGAGTCTCTAGATCAACTTCCTGGATAATGAGTTGGAGTCAACAGGAAGGGACCTTGATCGAAAGGTGGGCCATAATGTTTCCCACATCATCGACATGAGACAGAGGAATATGATGTTTGTGAATAAAAACCAATAGAGAATCAGAGGGAGGTTGACAAATTCAAAAGCAAACTTCTCTTGAACATATCGATGGCACGACACTAGATTTGGTAGTATTTGACATCAAAGGATCTGAGGTCATGGTGACATGGCAAAGAGTAGATGAGCGGTCAAAAGAGATTACCCAAACCCATGGAGGAAAACAGATAACGAGATGAGATGTCCCCAACCCGACATGAATGCAGATAAGTGCCATGTTCAAGAGTGACATAATGCCAACACAACTATAATGTGGTTCCATTTTCCCCCACCATTTATGGTAAGTACCCCAATTATTTTTGAAAACAAGCTTGAAGGGGATAGCATATGCTTGCAATGTAAGTTTGTCCTGTAGACAAATCCAACCTAGTACATTTTACGAGCCCTAGGAAGGAGGAACTCGAGTAATGTCATGACGATGGAGTCCGATGTCATCAGGTTTTAATGAGTATGGCAAAGGGAGAACTCGACATATTTTCATTTTTATAGAGTTTGAAAAGAAGGCAGAAAAGAAAAATCCAGCAGTCCCTTTGTGTAAATAGTCTCTCAGATCCGAAAAGGTAGAAAACAGTGTCTGAGAGAACCTCTTAGCCGTGATTGGCTAAGGTATTCCTTTTTTGTAAATAATCTATCCCAGCCCAAAAAAGGGGTAAAATTATACTAGGTAGATATTGTTTTGCAGCCAATTTAACGAGTTCAAAACGACAAGCGACTCAGTGATCTTTTTAGTTTTAGAGAGTCAAAAAAGCGCTGAAAGGTGACTCCAATAGTGACTTTTTTGTGTTTTTACCAAGTCTGAAAAAGTATAAAATACAACTTGTTTCTTTGTCATAACCCTGTGAAAACCTGTCGCTGCACAAAAAGATGTGTGTAAAATGTATTTCTCGAAAATAATATGAAAATATAGCGACAAATATGTTTTAAAACCTATTTTAAGATTTTGAAAAGTTATAAATGACCATAAATGGTAAATAATATTTACTTTTCACTTTTACCTTTTTGCAAAGCAACAGTGACTTGTTTTCCTTGTGATCTTCTGGCGACGATTGTGAACAATCCAGTGAACCAATCCAGATTCTATCTGTTTCAGGTAAGATCCGACACCATTTGACATATTTTGAACTAAATTTTATTGCATTTGATTGTCATTTTAGGTCCCTTAGGGGAGGATTTGTAAAATTTAGGGCATCATGGTTGGTGCAGGTTTCGGGCACGGACCCGTGCCAATCGACCCTTTTTTACACAGGGGTCGCGCCAGGTGGCGCGACTGTTAGAAAAACAGTTACGCAACCCGCGCAACTCAAAATCCGCTTTAATTTTGAGAAAATGCAACCATTTAATTGAAAATTTTAATGCCCAAGGGGACTTACAATGTTCATATGGACAATGCATGCAGGTACTAAGCAGGAAAAGATGGTAATTGAGTCGAAAGAGAGAGAACACAGTGAGGAGGATGAACAGGCGATGGAAAATGAACATTGCATGAATGCCCTCAGAAATTGCGAGCTTAAGAATTTCTTCCTAACACCATGTCTCAGGGCTCAGCCTGAATTGCTTCAATATTTGATAAGTATTTGGGACGAATATCAAGAGAAGTTTGTACTTCGGGATCAAGAGCTTGAACTCGAAGTCTCGGATGTGTATTTCATCACTGGATTGTCGCGTAGAGGTGCAGTCCCTATCTTGACTGGTACCCATCCTTCCGGGGAAAGCATGGGAATGGTAATTGACAGGGTGTGCAGAGGGGCACGAAAAGGAACAGTGGACATCCAAACCATCCCTGATCTGGCACTAAGAGTAGTGCTACACACTATCACGCGGGTTGCGGGATCGTAGGCAACGCATGAGGCCATGAAGACACAACTACTTCTTGCCTCGGAGTGCATGAACTTGACCATCTTCAACTGGGCCGAGGCCGTGACTGTCAACATCAAACGATAGCTCACTAAGTGCAAGAAGACCAAACTAAAGAAATTTGGGTATGGATCAATTTTGGTATCGTTCTTCTTGGAAAGATTACCCATATTCCAGCGTCAGGAGGTTATTTTCCCGATGCCGCCACCCACAGAGCCACGGATGGATCGATGGGCCACACTGATGCCTAGAGCAGGGGGTGGACAACAGATGTCTTGGAGGACAAAGTTTTTTTATTGGCTCCGACAACAACTCATTGTCGTGGAGGATTGGCCCTACGCCGACACAGATTTCACCGGAGACCCAGACCTCCCGCTCACAGAGGGAGAGGATTGGGATGAAGACCTAGGTGAGACTCCTTTTTTTCATGAGTTTATAATTTTTTGGGTATATATGCATGTTCTGAAAATTATTCTATATGTATGCAGATGTTGGCCCAAAACGTCCTGTAGGTATGTCGCCAATAGTGAGGCGAAATCCTCGTGATTTCGATCCTCAGGGTGAGGGGATTGACGAGGAGATAGTACAGAACCTGGAGGGGATCACCCGTGGGATTCCAGACTATGATCGTTTTGAGGATGTTCCTCAGGCCTATCAGAGGCACATTGTAGGTGTGTCGAGTCGTATCCACTGATTGTTGAGGCGGTTGGTATGGGCGGTAACGTGCTATCATGAGCACCATGCCGATTAGGCACTTAGGCTTTGTTTTCGCATATTTTGAGAGATATGTTGTCTCATGATGTAACTGAAACAGATGTATATATATTTTTGGGTTTTATATGATGCACACGTTGCAAATAGATGATATATATATATATATATACATCTATTTTCTACATGGGTCTATTTACATATGATGATGTTTTATAAATTGCACAAATGTCTACCTAGCACAATGTTAGCTATTGCATCTGTTAATGTATTCATTCGTCTTGGTATATGTTGATATGTAATGAAATCAAAATTTCTTTCAAGTAAACGAATACGCAAATACAATCTCAAAATACATGGTTTTTGAACCGAATAATGACCGTTAAGTTGAAGAACAACAAGCTGCGAATCCAAATTCGTAAGCAAAGCGCGTATGCCGAGGTTAATTGCCTCGGTTAATAGTTCCAAAACAACACTATATTCAGCGACATTGTTTGTATTTGGTCCTAGACAAATACCTTGTAAGTTAATCAACTCACCAACAGGATCATAAATTACCCAAGCTGCCGAAGACAAGTTCCTGGTACTGCGGGAAGCACCATCTGCAAAACCGACATAAGGGGAAATAGACATCTACATAACAACAAGACCCAATAAGAGAAAAAAAGCTCACAAAGCACATCAAACCAAAACATGCACAAAAATGAAAAAATCACCTATGTACACATATCATGCATGAATGACTCAAGCATAATAATTTTTCAGGTACAACCCATTTCTGGGCTTCGATAAGGGATAACCTTCATAGTCAATAAGCTCATAAGCCCCATTTTGTAACACACATTTGAAGATGTAGGGCCCATGCCACATGGGTTGCAATTTTCCTGCCCTCAGCTTGTCATGAGCTTGGTTGTACAGGAGAACGATATCGCCTTCGATAAAAGAATGAGGGGAAACTGTTTGGTCAAAATGGGCTTTGACTCGCTTCTTCTGTGCTTCGATGACCAAGGAAACTAAGCAATGAGTTTTGTCCAATATCTCTAAGTAGAGGAGACGTTATTCCTCCGGTGAAGTATTAGGCAGTGATTCCACAGCTAATTTAAGTGAAGGGATTTCACATTCAATCGGAAGGGTGGCTTCCAAACAGTATACCAACTGGAATGGGGTAAATCCGGTTGCATTCTTAATTGATGTTCGGTAAGCCAAAAGAGCTAAAAACAACATGAGATGTTAGTTTTATTTATGGATCCCAATTTTTCGTTGAAGCATTGTAACAAGGACTTTGTTTACGGCTTCAACTTGGCCATTAGCTTGAGGATAATAAGGCATTGAGCTGTCGTGACGCAGACCCAACTTAGACGTCAGCTTTTCCATCATATAATCTCGAAAATGAGAACCATGATCGGTAACGATGGCTTGAGGGACACCAAATCAAGCAATGATGTGATTGAATATGAATTGTGCTGCTCTCTTACCGTCCACAGCCAGTGTAGGCATTGCTTCGGCCCATTTCGTAAAATATTTGACGAAGACGATAATATAGTTATGCCCCGGCCAAATGAGGGTTACATGTCATAAAATAGATGCCCCATTTGAAAAAAGGACCAACAGTAATGATAGGGTGTAAAGGAACAGGTGGCACACACATCTTCCGTTGATATATCTGGCACGCATGACATCTGCGTACTGCGACAATGCAGTCTTTAAAAATGGACGGCCATAAATAGCCAGCACGAAGGATATTCTGTGTGGTGGCATAACCAGACATGTGTCCACCACAGGCGCCACTGTGGCAGTCATTTAAAACTTTCTCAGCTTCCTCAAGGGTCAGGCATCGGCGGAGTATAGAATCGACTCCAACACGATAAAGGGTATCCCCAACAATATGATAAGGATGCGACTGATGCCGAATGCGACATCAGGCATCATTTGTTAACTCAGACCTGAAAGTAGATGTTTGGAGATACATGATGATATCACCATACCACAGATCAAGGGTGCTAATCAAGAAAAGAGTTTCGTTCGGAATATGATCCTCAGAATGAGAAGGAGCAGAGTTGGCGGGAAGAGAACAAATCAAATCAGCGAAAACAGGTGATTTCTTCGATTTGGCAGTAGTAAAATCCAAATAAAAATCTTGGAGGATAACAATCCACTTCGCATATTTTCCCCCCAGCAACTGCCGAGATAGAATATAGGTCATGGGATTACAATCAGAAATCACGATCACAGTGCGTAAAAGGATATAATGATGAAAACATTGGACATATTTGACCACAACCAGCGCTAACTTCTCGACATGTGCATAACGTGTTTCAGGGTCGATAAGGTTCCAAGAAAAGTATTAAATGACATGCTCAGTACCGTCATCATCATCTTGAACCAAAACCATGGTGATCGTACTGAAGGCGGCAGCTAGATAGAGGGTGAAATCATGATGGTAATTTGGAGGACGTAATAGGGGAGTGTTGACAAGAAATGTCTTAAGCCTATCAAAATACTTGTTATAGCATCATTTTTCACCCTCAGGTGATTCATGATTGTCTTTATGGCTTTGGGCATCCATTCCTACAGACTTGAACAAATTCACTAAAAAACAGTGTTAAAATTCCCATACGTGGGTATGCCCAGACTTTTCTGCGTGTATACGCGAGTCCACATGTACTTTTCCGCGTATGCCATTAAAACCATTAAAAAAATATATAAATTCCCTATTTTCAGACTGGGTTGATGGTTACTCCAGTAGTTCAACCACCCCAGTACGTGGCCAACTGTTTCCAACTGACTGAAACTACTTTGAGGGAGTATAAAAGCCCCTCATGTGCATAGCCTAAGGAAGAGAGAAATTTTATAGACATTATACTCTGTTGGAATCCCTAATTCAAGTCTGATTCCCCGTGCCTCCTGCAATTTCCCAGATTTATACAGGAAACCCTTGTTTCCTGGAGATGTTCATCCATTTATATGCCATCTCAAGTGCACAAGTCTTGAAATTTTCTTAGCGAGGCAAGGGCGGGACGAATCCGGACGACGGTCTGCTCGAAGATCGTGGAAGGATTCAGGTGATCTCTCCACTCTTTATTTCTGTACATGCTGTTCACAATAATGAAGAACCATCTTGTTCCTGAACTTCTGTGTTAGTATCTATTTGTATATGTGGAAAGATTGATTATTAAGCAGTTATTATCATTTATATCATATTTCACATGGATTACACTAACGTTTAGGAGAAATATATTCTTTACAACTAGGTTTCCATGCACGTTATTTCTTGTTTTCCAGGTTGAAGGAGGAAGAAAGGTTGCTGCAGGTTTGGACCCCACGGGATCTACATCGAACGTAGGACTACGGGTGAGTTCTGCTATCGTTGTTATCTAGTTTTTTGCATTCAAGTATGGTTGTGTGCGAGTCCTTCTGAATGGCATGCCCTGCTCTGTGGAGGTTTTGACCCAAAAAACCTCTAGGGTGATTTTCCCCGAAACAGAACTGGCGACTCCGCTGGGGATCGCATTCTTTTGATTCCCCTGTTGGGTGGTTTCAGTTGTTTGATAGGTTTCCAACAGTTTTAACTTTTATTTCCAGTCCAGTTAACTCTTTCTCAGTCAAACTGAAGTCCTGGTTCCTTATCCAGGATTGATCCTTTTTATTTTTTATTATTTACCTTTTCATACGCGGGTTTGTTTGTACACAGACGCGTATATGCGCAGTTTTTGTTAAAGGGAGTCGCGTATACGAGGGTTTCCTTTAGCACAGTCGCGTATGCACGCTTGTTTCAAAACTGTCAAGTAGCGTATACTTGGGTATATTTTGAAATTTTGGATTTCTTGGCTTTTTAGTCCTGTCTGCCTGTGGAGAACTATTCCTGCGATGTCTTTGTATCCTCTGGATTGTGTAGAAAGTGGTCTTTGGTCTTTTCTCTCTCTTGTTTGGTTGAAAACTAGCTTATCTGGCAAGTCTTGTTTCTTGTGCTGGCATTTCTGGTTCGAGTAACAAGATCTCTTTCTGGGGATTCTTGGTTGTTCTACTTTATCAGAACAGAGAGCTCCTGCTCATTTACTCTTTCCTACCTTTGTGTCTTGCTTTTCACTTCGATTTTTGCCCATTTCTTGGTTTGTTTTCTTGAGTTCAGTTGACTAGGTCTTGTTGCAATTTTTGAAGAGTCTTTCTTGGTTCTTTGAAGTTTTTGTTTGTTGCAAGGTTGTACTATTCTTCTAGGCTGAGTGACTGAGTTTCTTGTCTTCTTTTGCTCATATAAATCTTGCTACTAAAGTAGCCTTATAAGATTTGGAGCGTTTTGAAGTTTTGCTTGAAGTTCAGAGTTGTTTGGCTTGGAATTTGATAGTTTTCTTGGTCTCTTAGAGCTCTTCCTTTTTATAAAATTCAAAAGCTCAAAAAACATTTTGTTTTGTCATTTGCTTTTGTTTTGCATTTTTGTTTTCGTTTCGTTACATCTTTTGAAGCTTTGTTGAGATTTCTTGCCTTTGGTTTTTGACTTGATTTTGGAAAGGAATTGTCATTGGTTTCTTCCTCTTGTTTCAAGCGTTTTTGGTGTCTTTATATTAAGAGTTTCTGATTTTGGGAACTAGCTTTCTGGACAACCAAAAAGAGATAAAACTGAAGGATCTTTGGGAAATTTCTCTCTGCTTTAGTAGATTTTTCATCTTAGAATTTTCATGCTCTTAGTGATTTGCATCAGGTGCACTTAAGCATTTAGTCATTTTCATAGTTTTTGTGAGTGTGAAGTTTGTTATCTGAAAAGAAAAATAAAATTTTTAGTCTCGTAGAACCTGTGTAGAAGTTTCTTTTCATCGAAAGACAATTACTGCATTTGCATGTAGTTTGGTTTTTATTAATTTCTTTTCTGCGTCAAAACACCACGAGTTTCATTTCCGTATCCCTTTGACTTAACATAACAGCCGATTAAAATAAGCGATATAATTTAAAATCAACTAGCAAGTTTTCTAAGTGTCATACACCAACTAGCTAGGTTGTAGGGCCTTGGATTAGGTGAGTGGAGAGTTAACTCTCCAAGGCCTCTCAAACAAAACATAGAAGTTGATTAATTGAGCGAAATCCAACTCCGTTAGGTGGACCGAGAAAGCTCTCCTCCAGAGAGTCAAGCGCGAGGGGAAGTGAAGGCTGAGAAGAGAGATACCTCCTCTCTGATTTGCTGAATCTGACCTCAAGACCGTTCCGCCTGGCTTCTGACACGGATTGGTGCCCATAGTTGCCACTCCTAGGTTCCACATAGGTGACTGCGGGGGGGAATACCCATGGTACCTGAGGGAGACGTCGCATCACTTTCAGCAGTACTTCTGGGGGGTGCCCTTGCGAAGCTTGGGTAATTGTGCCGGCAAAGGCTGTCGTTAGGAGGTCGGCGTAACTTTTTCTGATACCTTCGCTAGTAGGCCTGGGCCGTAATTATCCCAGACTACTTTCGGGAGGTCCTATATTTCTCTTTCTTGTATTTTGGTGTCCGGTCCTAAACACTCGGAGCAGAAATACCTGAAGGTTGTTTGCTTGATTGTATCTCAGGGATTATTTTTTGTAGTGAGTGCTCTTTGCTCCTAGCTTGCTTAGCTTTACACTTTTTGAGTCTAATTAAAATATGTTAAAGTGGCTGATCAAGCGCCTCGTTGATCGAGGAGAATCCAGGGGTTATATCCCGAGAGTCCAGAGCCTTCTTCAAGAAGGCGTAGGAGTGATTTAGCAGGTGGTTACCACCCTGTGGCATCTGACACAGTGGAGAGAGATCCTCCACAAGGGTCTGAAGGTTTCATAGCTGATTCTGGTGTTGGTTCTGAGAGAAGCGCTCCGCTCACCTCGCGAGTATTATTTCCGCAGGAAGAAGAAGTATAGGTAGAGGAAGTGTCTGAACCCTCTGAGTCACTTCCATCTCCTCTTCCTCCTGATTATTCATTCATTGTTGAATACATCGGACCCGAGTCAGAGAGACCGGAAGATCCTCCTTATTATACATACCTTTCGATGGCCACGACTGGGAACGCAGCTTCTGCTGTGAGTGCTGCAGGCATTCAGACTCCTACTTTTGTTGAAGGAGGGGGCACTATTGCTATATCTTCGATTGCTTCTAGTGCTGCTGTGTTTGGCTCTGGTTTCACCCAAGCACATGCTTCTCAATCTGGTCCCTTCTGTTTTGGAATGCCCACTAGTGGGATTCCTCCTTTTTCCTTTTCCGCTGCTGCAGCTGGATCTACACCCATGTCTTCCATGGCTAGTGGATCAGCTTCTTTTCAAGGGTTCCCCTTCAGAACTGGACATATTCCTAGTTCAAATCCTTCTTTAGGGTCCTTTTCGTTTACTTCTCAGACCCAAAGTTTCAACCCTTGGTCTGGAGGTCAGAGTTCGACTACTTTTACAGGTTGGAACCCTGTATTCACTACAGCGAGGGCAGGGAATCAGTTTTACGCTGGTCACCAAGGGAATGTTTCTTTCCCTTTGTCGAATGCTTATCAGACTTTTTCCCCTCTATCTAATGCCTGGAACCCCTATCAGGGGCTTTCCTCTTCATTTAATACTTCAGGGGGGGGGAACTGGTCTGGTCTTTGGTAACTCTGCGTGGGGAGGAGGTTCTTCTCCTTTTGCTAGGAGTTATTTCTGGCAACCTGGTGCCTCATCAAATCCAGGGTATTCTTTTTAGAATGTTGGGAATCCATCCCATCAAGGATGGAATCCTCAGGCTCCGCCTCTTAACCTTTTCTGGCAACGTTAAACTTTCCAGATCTATCGAAGTTGACGAATGATCCGATTCGGTACAGTCTGGGGTGGCCTCCGGTCCCGACCAAACTACCTTCAGACATTCCAAAGTTTGAAGGCAAGAATGGAGAGGATCCAGCTGACCACATCACCACTTTTCATTTATGGTGCTCTTCTAACTCCCTGATCGATGATTTGATTAGGTTGAGATTGTTTCAACGCACCCTAACTGGAAACACTGCCAAATGGTATATTGAGCTAACTGGGGGCAGTTTTGCTACATTTGGAGAACTGGCTATTACATTTCTAAACCATTTCTAGTTGCCTGTCCGATATGACGCCGGGACTGAACTCCTAGCTAATTTTAAGCAGGACGACGCAACCCACATTTCTGACCATATTCAGGAATGGAGGAGAAGGAAGAGGCTTATTAAAGCTCATATTCCAGGGGAATTCCTTTTGGAATGGTTTCTGAAATCTCTGCAGTCAGACATTTCTAAAGATGTATCCCTCTCAGGGGTATTTTCTAAGGAGCAGGCCATTTTTAGGGCCCAGCAACTGGAACTGATCTATTCTCAGTTTGGGGTCCTCCATAAATATTTTCCCAATGCTCCTCGCTCCAAATTAGATTTATCCAAAACTAAGCCTGGTCCTCATGGTGATGGACTTACCGGGTCGATCAATAGTGGTGCAGCTAACCTGCTTACTCAGTTACAGCAGTTGTCTATACAATCTGCTCCTTCTGGTCAGGTTGTGCCTGCTGAGTCATCGCCTTCCCAATCTTTGTTGATAAATGTTGTCCAAGCTTCTGATCCCAAAGGAAATCAACAATCCGAAGGGAAGAAGAAGGGATGAAATAATAAGAAAAAGGGCAAGAATGGGAAGGGTAATGCGAATAAAACCAACGAGCATGTTGGTGAGGGTCCAAAGGATAAAAAGAAAGTGAAGTTTCCATGCAAGTTATGTACTGGAGACCACCTTACACACCTTTGCCCTAAAATTCAGGATGCGCAACACTTGTTAGCTCAGCAGGGTTCTTCTAGTTCCCAGACTGTGTTGACAAACCCTTTTCCCCAAGGGAAACAACTAGTTGTTGGCGCGAATCAAAATTCTGGGGCTTCCTCTGGGGGCACCCAGGAAGGGGAAATTCCATCGAACCTATTCATGATGAGTGCTCACGTGGATGTCGCTACGAGATCCCGTGATTATGGCGGAGAAGAGTCTTCAAAAGCTAAGGATACTCCTGATGCTACTGAGCCGCTTCACATTACAAGGCCTACTGTTGATTCTATGCCTCGGATGCCCAAAGCATCTACTAAGCGTTCGACGATTAATCCAAATGCTAGGGCTGCCCAGAACTACTCTATTGTGGAAGATCTGGCGCAGAGTCCTTGTGCTATGTCAGCTTTAGAGGTGCTCTAGTCCTGTCCGGCTCAGCGCAGTGCTTTTCTCACTACCATTGGGGCTATTGATCTAAAAAATTCTCTTCTGATTACTTTTGATATGTCTAATTTTAAGAAGAGACTCCCCCATCATATGGTTTTTCATATTAAATCATCGTACCGGAAGTGCAACATCTTTCGAACGGTCGTTGATGAGGGTGCTTCCACATGCGTGATGTCTCTCACATGTTGGAAGACGATTGGATCTCCCAAATCTGTTCCATCTACCACTCTTCTGACTGTGTTTGATGGTCATTCTCACAGACCGCATGGTATTGTCCCAGCTTTGTCTATCTGTGTTGGGAAAAAAACTGTTAATATAGAGGTTGAGGTAGTTGATGCAAGCTTGGACTACAACCTTCTGTTGGGGAGAAACTGGAATTATGAGATGGATGCCATCGCATCCTCATTATTTCGGATTATTTGTTTCCCTCGCGAAGGGAGGATTGTTACAGTGGACCAACTGGACTGTCCTCCTGTAGACCCGAATGCGTCTACTGACTCATCTGTTCCAAAGTTGGATAATACCAAAGCACCTGTTGAGAATTTAGGGGTTGGAATGTATTCTTCCTTGATGGGTACTTTCGATATTCCTCCTCCTACGGTGCATATAAATGCAATTTCATCCTCCAAGGCTCCTCTTCGAAGAGAGTTCTTCAAAACTCATTATTTTTCGGACCCTTGGACCTTGCCTTCCCCTACCGCCACATTAGCAGAAGGCCAAGTGGGTGGAATGGCATTTCTAATGTTTGCAGTTGAGATTGCTTATCAGTCTATTGTTGACTCTGCAGAATCCATCCCAGCTCCTTTTTCACCAGAAGAGTTGGATGGAGATGTGGCTCCGGCTTGGACACTTAGTTCTTCTTCTGCCCAGGATTGCCTTGATACCACTCTTCCATCTGAAGAGGCCATCCTGGAAGCTATGACTGGTATAGATAGAGCGTGGGATGATTTTCATCATCGGTCTTACTTCTTACCTGATTTGAGCGAAGTTGAAACAAGTTTTCTGAGTCCTCAGTCTCCTGGTCCTGTTCACCCAGTCCTGAACCCTTTAGCACCAACACAGGTTTATGTTGAAGGGAACATGGCTGTGATTTATCCTACTATCCCGGTGAACATTTCCAGGGATCCCAATATTATTTAGAATGTCTTCATCGGAGTTGAATGTTCCCGTGAAGAGATCCAGATTTACACCGAGCTCTTTAAAGAGTATAGGGATGTATTCGCTTGGTCTTATGAGGAAATGCCTGGTATAGATGCATCTATTGTCCAGCATGAGATCAAGACTTACGAAAATACTAAGCCTATGAGACAAAAATTTCGTTCGGTCAATCCTAGGAAGGCAGCAGCTATCAAAGATGAGGTGGAGAAGCTGCTTAAGGCGGGATTCATTTTCCCTGTTCCTTTGACTGAATGGGTTTCAAACCCTGTTCCCATAGATAAAAAACAAGGAACGATTCAAGTTTGCATTGATTTCAGAGACCTTAATAAAGCATGTCCTAAAGATAATTACCCCACACCATTTATCGATCAGATCATTGACGAGTGTGCCGGTAATGAGATTTTCTCCTTCATGGATGGTTTCTCCGGATATAATCAAATTACTATCCGTCCTGAAGATCAGCATAAGACTGCCTTTATTTGTCCCTGGGGTACTTTTTCATACAAGAATATGCCTTTTGGTCTTAAAAATGCTGGGGCTACGTTTCAGCGGGCCATGTCATATGCCTTCCACGACATCAAAAAGATTATCGAGGCATATTTGGATGATTTAGCTGCTCATTCTCGAAAGAGGATGGATCATCCTACTCACCTCCAGCAAATATTTGAACGATGTCGTTTCCATAAGATTAGGTTGAATCCGAACAAGTGCATTTTCACGGTTACATCCGGTCGGTTATTGGGATTCATTGTGTCTATGGAAGGGATTAGGGTAGATCCCTTCAAATTTGAGGCAATACTTCGGTTGCCTCCCCTGTCCTCTATCCGTCAACTTCAAAGTCTACAAGGAAAGTCTAATTTTCTTCAGATATTTATCGTAAATTATGCTGAAGTTACCAAGGGATTTATGAGATTGTTGAAGAAGGGAGTTCCATTTCTTTGGGATGACTTCTCTCAACGCTCATTCGATGCTTTGAAAAAATCATTGACCTCTGCTCCTTTATTGAGTCCACTTGATTATAGCAGGGATTTCCTTTTGTATATTGCAGCAGCAGAATCTACTATTGGTATGGTTTTGGTTCAGGAAGATGATGCTCTTACAGAGCATGTTATATACTATCTTAGTCGAGGATTGGTAGGACTTGAACTCCGGTACACTCCGATAGAAAAGTTAGCTTTAGCAGCAGTTCATGCTGTGCAGCGACTCCGACATTACATTATTCTATGAAAAACTTATGTTTTGGCAGCAGCCAATCCATTTCAGTTTGTCCTCAGTAGGCGAGTGATTGGGGGAAAATACAATAGATGGATTGTGATTTTGCAGGAATTTGATCTTGAGTTTATGTCTGCCAAATCTAAGAAATCATTGGTTTTCGCGGAATTGATCTTCGAGTTTCCCTATGGGGAGGAGATGATCTATGATGAATCCTTCCCGGATGAACATTTGTTTCTTCTCTTCACAGGATCCTTGGTACAGAGATATCATTGTGTATCTTCAGACTGCGAAGTTTCCCTCTACTTTTTCAAAAGATGAGCGTCGTAAGTTGCATCACTTGGCTAAAAATTACTTGATTATTGGTGATGCTTTATACCGTTGAGGGGTTGATTCAATCCTGAGACGCTGCTTAACTCTCGAAGAAGCTGAGGTTGTGTTGAATGATTCCCACAGTGGAGCTTGTGGTGGTCATTTATCTGGGCTTGCTATAGCCCAAAAGATCTTGCGTGCTGGGTACTTTTGGCCTTCGATTTTCAAGGATTGTATGGAGTCGGTCAAAAAGTGTCATCCGTGTCAAGTTTATACTCGAAAAATGCGCGCTCATCCAGCTCCGCTTTTTCCAGTCATTACTGTCGATCCCTTTACAAAGTGGGGTATTGATTATACTACTTGTAACCCGCCTTCGGCTAAAGGTCACAAGTACATTATTGTAGCAGTAGACAACTTTACGAAGTGGGTCGAGACTATGCCTACTTTCAGGAATGATGGTGAGACTGCAGCTCTTTTTCTTTTCAACCAGGTTATTGCTTGTTTTGGTATTCCTAGAGAGATTGTCACTGATCATGGCAGTCATTTTCAGAATAGTATGATGGTTGAGTTGGCTCTCAAATTGGGTTTCCGGCAGGAGCATTCATCTCCATATTATCCTCAAGCCAATGGGCAAGTGGAAGCCGTGAATAAATCCTTGAAGACAATTCTTCAAAGGACAATTGATAAAGCTAGATCCAACTTGCATATTATGCTATATCCTGCACTTTGGGCATACAGGACGTCAGTGAAAACTGCAACTGGCTTTACTCCGTTTCAGCTAGTGCACGGGTTGGAATCCGTATTTCCCATTGAATGCAAGATTCCTTCTCTTAAATTAGTTGTTGAACTTCTTCCTGACACTTCTAGTCTTGAAGAACGGCTCCTTCATCTGGAACATCTCGATGAGCAGCGTCGGGATGCCACCACGATGAATGAAGCGCATAAAAACCGAGTTAAAGTTCAGTACGATAAGGCGGTCAAACCCAGGGTTTTTTCGGAAGGTGACCTTGTTTTGGTCTATGCCCAAGAAAAAGATGCCCTGGGGGCAGGAAAGTTTAATTCTATGTGGTATGGCCCCTTTATCGTTAAAAAAGTCCTTAAGAAAGGAGCATATACCTTGGTTGATTTTGAAGGGAACGAGTTGCCGGAGCCCAGAAATGGGCTCTATTTGAAGAAGTATTATGCCTAGGCTTCGGCCTGGCATGTTGCTTTTGTATATAGTAGTTTTTCTTTGTACATATCTGGTTGTTTTTCGATCTTTGATGGGTTGGTGATGTTTTTTGATCTGCTTTGGCAGGTTGTGTCGGATGTCATGAGTCACTTTGGTTTCGCCGATGGTGCTAGTAGACACACCCGGAACTTAGCTTCCGTGGCTTGGGTGCTTCATTATCCATCCGGTCAGCTGTTAGTATCAAGAGGGGTCTGCATTGGTCCTGCTTCCAATAACATAGCAGAATACACTGCAGTTGTTTATCTACTCTAGGAGGCAATATCTTTGGGTGTTGATTCGTTGGTATTTTTCTTGGACTCTCAGCTGGTGGTGTCGCAGTTGAACAATACTTATCGGGTTCGAGATCCATTTTTATTCTAGTTGTTCTTGAGGGTACGTTTGTTACAGAGATCATTTCAATTTTTAACTTTCATTCATATTCCTCGAGCTGACAATTGGATGGCAAACTCATTAGCTAATCAAGCACTGGATTGGCATATTAATCATTCCATACAATAAAATTTAATCATCAAAAACATCATACATTTTGATACATTTGTTACATCACATCAAACATCGCTGTATATATATCATCAGAGTGTTCAAAAAACTATACAAAATTTGGATCCATAAGTCATACAAAAATTGGGCTTATGCCCGATCATGTTCAGTCTCAAAAATAATATACAGTCATCTAATTACATCATATCTATCTACTCCTAAGGTCCCTGCCCAGAAGTTGTGTTCCTATAGAACACGATCGCAGTGGCAACTCGGCGGAATAACCATACCCAGTCTTGGGGCACTCCTACCACCCGTCTCTGGATGGCTTCCGGCAGATCTTCCACTGCAGCCATAGGTACTTGGCGGGTTAATCCCTCCAAGTTCCTCTGTACAGCCTAGAGGGTCCTGTCTGAATCCATTGTATCCGCTTCGCCCCTGCGACGCTTATGTCGCGGGAAACCCTCAGGTCGAACTGGTCCAATATCTGTATCATGATCATTTTTAAATTGTAAGTCATTATGAATCCAATCAAAAACATGTTTGTTTACATTTTTTCATACATATTTGAAAAAATCCAAAAAATTATATAAGTCAAAAAATTGCAAACTTACCGATTGCACCCCATGTCGTGCCTGGTGGAAGGACAAGATCTGGATCACCACGAAAGTCCATCCCGGCATAGGGATAGTCGTCCACAGCGATGATTTGTTCTCCCCACCAAAGGAAGAAACCATCATCCCAAGTGGTCCGGGGAACTTCACTTCCCCCCAATCTCTTCATCATGTCTGCCCAGCGGGCAATTCTTGGATCTCTAGGGCTACTGATGGTAGAGATCACTTTGGGTCTCAGCGCTGGTATCTTCTCGAAGAAGAATGTCATCAAAATTGTACCATATCCAAAATGTTTTGTCTTGGCCTTTCGGATTGAAGTCAATTTTTGCTTCATGTTCATCAGTAGAGCTGTGCACCAATCATATACATGAGTTAAGCATTCCACCACTATACTCATTTGCGTCCTGGATGCCTGGTGTAGAGAAGTTGATCTTGCTACTCTCCCAATGGTAAAAAGGAGGATTTTTATGTGCAAGTCTCTTAAATCTTTGATTGCAATTTAAGTTCCCACTTTCTTTGAACCCTCTATGCAGTACACGTGGACGTAATCTTCCACGGTTAGCCCTCCCAAAGGCTTCCTGTGCAATTCTACTGGCTCCCCCCTCCGGGAGAGTCCAGTAATAAAATATATATCTTCCACTTCGATGCGTATGGGCATATGATCTATGATGAAGCAGTCTTCCTCTGGTTCCCAATAGTTCACAAGCATTTCGAGCAACCAGACATTACTCTTCATATTTGACATTTTGAAAAACTTGAGCAATCCGCAATTCCGGAGAATATTTAGTGATGCTCGATCTCACATGACTTCTTGATCAATAGCACTGTGTTCACGCTCTCTCCATGATATGGTCATCCTGCAAAATTTCAATAATTTTTTCATTAGCTACGCATTTTTCATTTTGGGCTGCGCATACGCGACTTTCTTTGTGCACAGTCGCGTGTATACGCGACTTGGTCATTACCAACCCGCGTATGCGCAAACCCATGATTTTTAGCAAGGGATTCTATGGTGAAAATTCCCAAATTTTAATTTATGAACGGACAAAATGAATAGAAAGGATGGTTTATGAGCTTACCTAACAAATTCGGTGCGATTTGATAGTCGGTTGCTCCTGTTTTGACGAAAGAAGTTTTTTTCTCCAGAGCACTTTTTTCCAAATCAACAATGTAACAATGAACCAAATATGAGGTAATTTGTCTATTTATGTCCAAAAAGTTTAAAATTTTCGCAAAAATATGTTATGCTTATTTTTTCAATCTATCTTAAGCTGCATAACCCGGATGCTTGGAAGTGCCCAGATTGGTATGTTTTCAGGTACATTTTGACGAATTTGAGATTTTTCCCGGTTTTTTATCCACGACTGCTAACTCGTCATGGCAGGTATATGATCTTCACTGGCATATAGGTTAGGAAATCCACTTTCTGTTGCATCTTGCATACTAGCCTCCATATTGATCACTTGCCATAGGGTCGATCCCATCAGGTCATGAGTATTACACCCATTTCACTCGCTGATTATTTAATCATGACTTGATGGTAGAGCCTTCCTTTACATGGGCTTATTAGTTAGTTCCTCGCTATCACTTGTTGCCCATGCTGCATTTTATGTAGGCTCGGGAGTCCTCTTTAGTCCCGCCATGACTTATGTGTTGAAGCTTCATTTTTCTTCTTCCTCACTATCATTTTTCTGGCTATTACCCTAGAGGCTCCCTGGTGTTGTTGAGTTGTATTACTGCATTGCATATTGGCTACTTGTTTATCCTGGCCTTTAGCTGGCTTCATTTGGACTCAATGATTAAGCCAACTTTTGACCTTGTCTATCTGTACATGTTAACCATTGCATGCACTTAGCTATCGCGACTTGACACCCTTTTACCTATGGATGGAACATTCCTCTGAGTATCGCTTACCAGTTTCCGCCACCTTGCATTGAGCATAGGATCGTTCCAATCCCAGGAACTAGTGCATCTATTTATTGATACTCATTCTGTCCATTGTACCATAGCATTATTTTATTCTTTTTTAGGCTTATTATATGAAAAAGAAAAAAAAATCAAATATAAAAAAAAGAGCGGGAACGGGATGTAACTTCATTGTTTGATGGCAGTACAGAGTCAGTTTGTCGCCCTTGAACAAAGCACATATACTTATATATATTTCCTACATTTGGGATGGTTTTAGTTTTGACCTAGGTTCAGCCTTTACCTTGTTTCACTTGTCAGTCCTCCCCCGGTTGGTTATCTCTTCCAATCATATGGAGAGTTTGTTCTGCCTCTTGCAAAACAGACTTATACAATGTCACTGTTTACTGCCATGGTCATCACGAGTCGTGCTTTTGTTCAAGGGAAATCTAGCCAGAGTCGGCCATTCTGCGGTGTCTCTTGACTCATTATTCAGTCGGCCTTCTCGGTCTTGTCAGTATCTTGTTCTATCACATCAGATGTTTTGGTCTTCTTCTCGTGCTGGTTTGAGAAGTTCTCCATTGACTTCTTACTGGCGGGTTTTTCTCTTATCGACTACGACATATTGCTCTGAGAGCAAACCTAGAGCCGCACCCTGGCCCTATTTCCACCATTGATAGGTGACCTTGTGCTCAACATTTGATCATCATTATGGTTCTTTGACTGAGTGGTTTCCCTTGTGTTCGACGTCAGCACATATTATCACACTTGGGATTCGTGCAGTACCTTGATTTCCATTTGACCCTATCGGTGGATATCTCGCCTCTGTGTCAGCTCTCATTATTGGTTGGTTCAGAGGGTTTCTTCCGTGCGCTAGCTTCATCTTGTGCATGTCGGAAACGTACTTCGGTTTGGTTCCGTAACTCTACTTCATCTGATTCCTTCCAAATCTTGGCCTGCGGGTTACACTCGCGCTGGACTGATGTGGGATGCCTTAATGCCTTCCTTCCAGCAGATCTTTTCCCATCGACTCCGACTCATTGCTCTGGGAATAAGGTCTAGAGTATTTTTGTCAGTACCTTAGGGTTTGCAGTCATCAGTGGCAGACTCTTCGCTATCAACAGTGGGGATTCATCATTGCCTCCTGATTGGTAGATTCTTTCAAGTGTTCGACTTCAACTCATTTATTCGCACTTGTTAGATTGTACTAGGGCACCTTGACACTCATTTTCATTATTGGTGGGTTGTCTCGCGTTGGTTAACGATATACATCATTGACCGGTAATCCAACAATTTCTCACATGGTCAACTTCAGCCCATTTATTCCCATTGTGTAGAATTGTGCCATAGTGATCGGTGAAGACCTCGGGTTGCATCAACATTTCTCAGTTCACTTTTGACAGTCCATTCAGTTTCTGCCAGTGATGCCGTTCACCCTTATATGTTGCAGTGTCAGTACAACAGCATCCTATATGTTGGCTCCCGAGTTGCGTGTTTGTACCATGTGTTCCACCTCTTATGATTTGGTACTTGGAGATTCAGTTACTTATATGATCAAACATCTAGTTTCAGCATCATTGATCAACTTTCTATATATGTGATACTTGGACATTGATTCAGACTTGTACTTCCGGGTCATGCTCAGATGATCCATTATGTACTTTCAGTTCAGCTATACTTGTATACATTTTTGGATCTATTATGTACTTTCCATATGATGTATTTTTGACTGAGCATGGGTATGCACGCCTCAGCATGAGTTGACTCTCTGTTTTCTTTCATTGGTTTTTGGCAGGCTGAAATCTGGTGAAGTCCTCTCTTGTCCTTGTGAAGTTCTTTCTATGTGCATAATACATTTCGGCCATCATGTACCCCTTCTGACCTCATATATTAGGGGGCATCTGTTATAGCATCATTTTTCACCCTCAGGTGATTCATGATTGTCTTTATGGCTTTGGGCCCCCATTCCTACAGACTTGAACAAATTCACTAAAAAACAGTGTTAAAATTCCCATACGCGAGTATGCCCAGACTTTTCCGCGTGTATACACGAGTCCACATGTATTTTTCCGCGTATGCCATTAAAACCATTAAAAAAATATGTAAATTCCCTATTTTCGGACTGGGTTGATGGTTACTCCAGTATTTCAACCACCCCAGTACGTGGCCAACTATTTCCAACTGACTGAAACTACTTTGAGGGAGTATAAAAGCCCCTCATGTGCATGGCCTAAGGAAGAGAGAAATTTTATAGACATTATACTCTGTTGGAATCCCTAATTCAAGTCTGATTCCCCGTGCCTCCTGCACTTTCCCAGATTTATACAGGAAACCCTTGTTTCTTGGAGATGTTTATCCATTTATATGCCATCTCGAGTGCACAAGTCTTGAAAGTTTCTTAGCGAGGCAAGGGCGGGATGAATCCGGACGATGGTCTGCTCGAAGATCGTGGAAGGATTCAGGTGATCTCTCTGTTAGACACGGTCCTGTCAGTCCTTCATCATTGGTCTTCGAACATGTCGAGTAATGTCTGCAGACTAGAGGAAGGTTCAGTAGGTTTTTATTTTTATGTCATTATCAATAATGTGAAATTGATTCTTCTTCAAAACACTGTTTTGAAGAAGAAATCATCAAATGTACCTTTTCACCATGTAGTTCCTCAGTTGCAAATGCTGGTTCTCCTTGCCAAAGTTCGATGTTAATTATCCCTGCAAGCAGACAGAGGAGCCATCATTTAAATTTAGGAAATCAAAGAAGCAAAAATTCATGAATAGAATAACCACTAAATTTGGAGGCCAAGCTTGTTTAGCAACATCAAGCCGAGGGAGCATAGGTCGTTATAATCTAGTGCCACAGAATTGTATATGGGTGTTCAGAATAAAGAGGTTAGCAGCTTTAATGGCATATTTCCTTTTCATACGTGGACAAGCGTTATAGACTGAAGTATACAGACCACAAATGAATTGGCAATGCAGTCAATGGAAGCCTTGACAGCAAGCACTTGGAAATAATCATCCAAATACTGATCCATTCTTTATTAACCACGCTAAGTATCACAGATCAAGCAATAATTGGTAAGGTTACAAGTGATACCAAACACGCTAGCATTGAGGGTGCGCGCTACCCATAGAGAGGGCGCGCTACCCATATAAGGTGCGCTACCCACTTAAACTTCCCCAGCCCTTTGCAGAGAACACGGGCGCTACTCGTATAGGGCACGCTACTCGTTGGGTAGGCGCGCTACCCATACAGTGACAGAGCCAAACAATTTTTTCTTTGCATCCGATTTCGAGCCAAAACGCCACGATTAGCTTGCAAGTATGTTTTTTGGTTGCTCAGTGATTTTTTAACAGGATTGTGGTGTTTTTAAAGGGGGAAATTAGTGTGTTTGATGTGGATGTTCGTTGCTTTAGAGAAGATGGAAGGTAATTTGTGGTTGAAAGATACAATTGGTGTTGTACCAAAGAATGCTTGGGCAATAAACCCCTTCAGTCACTCACCTACAATGGCATATTTGCTTCGTCGAATGGGTTTCAATAATATGCTTATTCAGAGAACTCATGATGAAGTAAAGAAGGAATTAGCAATGCATGAAAATTTGAAGTTCATGTGGCGGCAAAGTTGGGACAGTGATGAAAGTACTGATATCTTTTGCCATATGATGCCCTTCTATTCATATGATGTGCTACATACATGTGGACCAGAGCCTGCTATATGCTGTCAATTCGACTTTGGTAGGATGCTTGGTTTTGGCTATGGAGTTTTCCCATGGGGTTACAATTCAGTTGAGACTTTCTCTGTGAATGTGCAGTACTTATTGAAGATAGGTTTGATAAAGGAGAATACAAGGTTGACCGATTGACTGAGTATGAGCATGAGCAAATCCGATCTAAGTATGACGTGCAGCCTTTGCATAGAGAATGAAAGAGACCGAGGAAACCTAGATAGAATTCTTCAACAGGCATATGAAATATGTTCCACAGATATCCTTTACTCATACCATCACTATGTATGAGCGAAAGTTATGTATGGAAAGCTGCTGGAAGCGATAATTTGATAAAAGCGCCCCCAAAGTTACAGAGGATGTTAATTATAAAAATTTGGTTGTTTTCAAATGGTAAAGGTAAAAGTAAAAACCCAAATTAAACGCAGAATACCAACCATAAGCAGAGAAATAGGGTCGATTTGCCTATTTTTGACCTCAGTTGCATTTCAGATGGTCTACGCTACAGGTGTGCCTCCTCATGGGTTATCAAACAGATTTCAGGTGTAACGCAGCCCTTTTTTTATTATTATTTGGTTATTGTTCTCTATCTTTAGCTTTCATTTCATGAGCTATTGTAACAACTCCTCTTACTGTCGATCTGTTTTCTACAGATAGTCTTATTTATTATTGTAAATTCTTTGTAAGGAGAGAGTTCTGAGAGGTGCATGGAGGAGAACAGAGAGCTTTATTGTACAGTTGTTTGACAGAGATTAATTGAAGAGTACAGCTCTGATTTATAAGATTCCTGTGGCTTGAAATTTGGCATATGTTTTTCTCTGTTTCATATGTATCTTGTAATGTTTTTCATTTCATTCATAAATCATTTTCAATTTGAATGTTTCTGAGTGAGAAGGGTAAAATTCATCTTACCGCTTTGCCCTGGAGAAGCATTCATGTTTTGTGTTTCTTCCTCTGTCTGAAAGGGATTCATACATTAATGCCCCTTTCAGCTTTCTTAACAGTCCTTCCATTTCATATAATTTCAGTTTGGATGCTTAAGCTCTTGCCTACCTTGCCTTATGGAGTAATCTGTGCCTTTAATTAAATCTCTGCTCTTGCTGTCTTTGCCCCATGCAGCCCAGAAAACCCAATCATTTATTAAAAACCCTTTTCTTATCTATTTACTAGCCTAAAATCAGTTCCCATTTTAAGTCATCTCGCACTCTGTTGCATCATTTTATCGAGATTAACTTGGAGAGAGCCCTCTCCTATCCTCGTAGGGCTAGCTACGAGGCTGAGCTTGGTTTGATGTTGCCTCGAACCTCGCCTTCCTTCAGCCTAAGGCAGATTTGAGCGCTAACACTCTCCACTCTTTATTTCTGTACATGCTGTTCACAATAATGAAGAACCATCTTGTTCCTGAAATTCTGTGTTAGTATCTATTTGTATATGTGTAAAGATTGATTATTAAGCAGTTATTATCATTTATATCATATTTCACATGGATTACACTAATGTTTAGGAGAAATATATGTTGTACAACTAGGTTTCCGTGCACGTTCTTTCTTGTTTTCCAGGTTGAAGGAGGAAGAAAGGTTGCTAGGGGTTTGGACCCCGCGGGATCTACATCGAACGTAGGACTACGGGTGAGTTCTGCTATCGTTGTTATCTAGTTTTTTGCATTCAATTATGGTTGTGTGTGAGTCCTTCTGAATGGCATGCCCTGCTTTGTGGAGGTTTTGACCCAACAAACCTCTAGGGTGATTTTCCCTGAAACAATACTGCTGAGCAATCTCATCCCAACAGAAAGGGACATCCTGCTTTAAAATCCGTGTGAATCCTTTGGCTACTTCGACGTAATTCGGGATAAAACGAGGTAAGAAATTCACTTTCCATTGGAGACTCTAGAGCTGGTGTAATGAGGAGGGGAGGAGAGATTAAAAATGGCCTCAACCTTAAGTGGGTCTAGGTGAATTCCAGCTTTAGATATGATAAACCCTTAAAGTCTACCAGAGTCGATGCAGAAGATGCATTTATGCGGATTGAGTCGGATGTTGTAGCGTATACAATGAAGAAATATCTGGCGAAGGTGTTCCGGGTGGTCTTTTCGCGCAGCTGAATGAGCCGCAAGGTCATCCAAGTATGGATGAACAATATGCCGAATATCGTGAAAGGCATAAGACATCACGCGCTAGAACTTGGCCCTAGCATTATTTAAGCTGAAAGGGAGTTTCTTATACGCGAATGTTCCCCAAGGACAGATAAAAGTAGTCTTGTGTTGATCGGATGGGAGATTTTTGATATGATTGTAGCCAGAAAAACCATCCATAAGGGAAAAAATCTCACTCTCCACACAATCGTCAATGATCTGATCGATGAAAGGAGTGGGATATTTCTCCTTAGGACAAGCCCGATTGATATCACGATAATAAACACAGACACGAATTTCTCCCTGCTTCTTATCCACAGGGAAAATGTTAGAAACCCACTTTGTCAGAGGAATCGGATAAATGAAATCCGCTTTGAGAAGTTTTTCAACTTCATCTTTTATAGTGACGGCTTTCCGAGGATGCATGGAACAAAGACGCTGGTGAACAAGCTTCGCACTTGGGTAGGTGGGAATCTCGTGCACCACAATATTGGGGTTGATTCCAGACATCTCTTCGTAAGACCAGGCAAAAACATCATGGAATTCACGAAAGAGGCTAGTATACACTTGGACTTCCTCGGAAGAGCAAGTGACTCCCACATGGATGTTCTCGGCAATTCCCGGTTTCACCGAAATGTCGATAGGCATTGTTTGAGTAATGTTACCCAAGTGACCTTCAACGAAGACTTCATGAGTCAAAATAGGCGTTTGAAGTGGCGGAGAAGGAACTTGAGACGCAAAACGCTCAAGACAGTTAGACATTGCCCCAAGGCAAGGCATAAATGAGGAACAATGATGCCCATCGCTCCACGGTAGATCTTTGAGAGACATGGTTTCCATGATAGCCTCGTCGGATGGAAACACTTCTTTCAAAGGATCAGGCGAATCCGCATCGCCGAGCCAGGGGGATTGAAAATAAACATCGAGATACATGCTCAAAGGAGCAGCTTCAGGAGGGGGAGAATCAGATGCAACGGTAAGCTCACAATAATTGATTTCAATTGGACTAAGTGGCATTGAATCTTCAAATTAATCAACATGTTCAAGTAAAGGGACGATCCACGGGTCATTTGACCGAGAGACCATATTAACTTGAACAGTATTTGGTGGCGGAAAGGGAAAGATACCCATGAGAGTGGGATATTTGAAAAGACCCAGCCCTACACTGTCAGTGGGAGAAGGAATCTGATCCATGTATGGCACGTTGTTCTCGGAAGACAAGGTAAAGAACGACAACTGATCGACAATAATGATTTTGCCCTCGTGTGGACACTTTAGAAGTCGGAAGAGGGTGGACGGAACACACAGCATAGCGTGAGTCCAACTGCGACTGAGTAGACGATTATAATTAATTTTGGCATCAATGACTTCTACTTCAACGTTGACCATCTTTCCTTGCAACGTGATCGGCAAGCTAGCGAGAACACCCAGGGGTTTCGATTCCCTTCCATTTCCTCAAGGGAATTTTATGACGAAGTCAGGGATGGAGAGCCAATAGCCTTCTAGCAAGTAGATGACATGACATAGGTAGCGGAGTCGCCAATTTGTTTGTGAGGTAAATCCCCTTCGTGGACAGAGGTGATCCCACTAGCCCTAGAGTGGGTCTAGCCACAAACAAGGCACACTATGACATCAATTCCTAGTTAACAGATGGATGGAGATTCGATAGATAACTTACCATATATCCTGCGTTGTTGTCATTGTCAGAAGAGTGGCTACCTCTCACTCCTAGTTCGACAGATCACGGTCTGCTCATTCTCACGTTCGGACACCTACACATACACAAGAAACAAAGATGACATACAACATACTATTTTGCATCTGTAACTATCAGTCAGTCAAAGAAGACTAAATCAATGCATCAGTAAACACAACACAAATATGGAACCAATACCATAGTCAAGCATATTATTAAAAGGAAGGAAGAGTACAAACAAGCTCCAACCTTGCGGTCTCCTCCAACAAGGTTCTAGCGGAGCGTGTCTCACAAAGCTCATCGGGAATTCAGACGAGGCTCTCTCTACGGGATTCTCCCTGGTTCTACCTCCTCAATAGAAATTACTCAGTTAAAGTATCTCTTCTTCAAGTTCAACTTCTTTGCTATATGTTTAGCTAGCTTTTGTAAAGGGAGGAGGCTTGTTTATATATAGGAAGGAGGAGAGGTTAGGATCCCTATAATCATGGAGGGGAGTCCTATCTTCAAGAATGTTCTAAAACCACTACCCAAAGGAAGAGATCAGTGGCTTATCAAGTTTAACCACTTGCTATGACTCATCCCTGAGGTGGTTAAAGGAAACTTCCACCTCTAATTTGTTAAAAAAACATTCCTAAAACAGCTGGCACGGGAAATACACAGAGACAGAGTGCTAGGTGGCATGGGCTCTAGTGAAAATCTTCCCTATTGGCACGAGGGGTGAAATGGCAACCTGTGCCAATGCCAAAACATAGGTTTTTGTGTGATTTTTGAGGAAATGTTCAACAGGAGAAATGATGTCCTTATGCAAAAGGATGCAAAGAAGGTATTTGCAGAGTATTACACTACTCACAGGTCATGGAAAAGACCCTCCAATATGTGGGACAAGGGATTGCAGGGACGGTGACAAAATGTTGTGTAACACCTGTGCTGGAGGAGATTCATATCAACTTGCTACTTTTCATCCAAGATCCTCTGCTCGCCAAAGATCTGTTCCATTTATTCTTAGAGGTATGCACACTGGAAGCAGTCTTCACTGCATGCCATGTTGAAAGAGGATAAGGAGAGGGAAATTGAATATGTTGAGGGGGAGTAAAAGGAACAGGGAAGGAGAAAAAGGGAGGGAACGTGTAGGGGAAGGGGACAAGGAGTGAGCAGCATATGGAAAAGGGGAAGCGAAACAAGTCTGTGGGCAGCAACAAATAAGAGTCATGTGACGAAGATAGAGGAGTAGGCATGATGCGAGATGTAGTGAGACGATGCGAGGAGGAGGGAGGAATAAATAACACGGGTTGGGAGGAGGAGGGAGTAATGGCTGGGAGATCGAGGAGATAAGGTCACGGGAGGGGAGGAGTT
The DNA here is from genome assembly GCA_034641835.2 of Pinus albicaulis. Classification (NCBI taxonomy): domain Eukaryota; kingdom Viridiplantae; phylum Streptophyta; class Pinopsida; order Pinales; family Pinaceae; genus Pinus; species Pinus albicaulis. The sequence continues at coordinate 2,062,870,097 of CM076575.1, forward strand.
GGAGGTATGGGGAATTCTGATAATTTTAGAAAGAATCTTGCAGAGGATCAAGCGAAGAATATTTTTTTGAAGAGATGGGATCATGGAAAAGGTATGAAGGATAGGCCATCATGACTGTGGATTTGACTGGCTAGTATTTTGTAGGCTTTGTTAGCCAAGTTATCTGCGAGCTTGTTGTTGGCTCTAATAATGTGATGGAAGGAGATATCCTTCATATCTTTTGTCAAGGTGCGGCATCTACTGATAATCCTATGTAGAGATATGTTTTGGATTGGAGAGTCTTTTAACATCATGTTAATGATAATAGATGAATCCCCAAACACCATTGCATTTGCCATGTTGTTTCTCTTTATCAATTGGAGACCTTGGAGGAGGGAATAGGCTTCGGCTTTGTTATTAGATAGAGGGTCGATACCCCATTCAAAATAGAACAAGACAGTGCCATTTTCATTTCTTATGAGGCCTCTAGCTCCAGCAATACCCGGATTCGATTTAGAAGCTCCATCAAAGAAGAGAGCTAGTCTTTTGCAGCTATCAAGCCATTCGATAAAATATTTTTCTTTAAGTATTATCTTCTAGTTTTCTATATGATAAGGTTGAGTAACTGGAGATTTGAAAGGGCTGGGACTGTTCAAGATTCTGCCCAAAAAAAATCTTTCATCTACTTGAATTTCGCTGAAGTTGATATTACCTGTGCTTTTTGAGAGGATAGTTTCTATGGTGAGGCTCCAAGTCTTGTTGCAGAATTTCCTTAGAGATGGTTTTTTATTGTTAAAAATCATCTTATTTCTTGCTAGCCATATGTTCCAGAGAAGCACATAAGGAAGGGTATCCTGGACCCTTTTGGTTATGTTCTTGCTTTTTTTCCCCCATGGATCTTTTTTTTCCAATTTTTTATCAAGTCTATAGTAGTGCTGATGGAGTCTAAATCAATCTGAGAAAAAGGAGTGAGATATTTCTAGCACTAGATTGCAAAAGGTAATTTCACAAAGAGATGTAATGCAGTCCCTTCTGTGCATTGACAGATGGGGCATCTGGATGGGCCATTTACACCTCTCTTTTTTTAAATTTTCAGAGGTTAAGATCTTACCTTTGAGTAGAGTCCACATAAATATTTTTATCTTTGGTATGGATTCAGACTTCCAGATGAGCTTCCATATTGGCCATTGAGGAGAAGGGAATTTCTCTTTTAGGAGTTGGCAATAAGCTACTTTGAGAGAGTATGAGGACCGAGAGGGATCCCAATGGAGACTGTCTTCACTACCTTTCAACAAAGGTGCTGCATCATGAAGCATTACTTTAAGATTTATTAGATCTTCCTCAAGATGTGATGGGATGAGTGGGAAGTCCCAATCAATCCAGGCATTAGAATGCACATCCCACCTTGAAATGATCTAAGGAGTTTAAATCGAGATTTTGAAGGTGAGATAGAATTTGATGAGTGCCTGACCTTTCTTTAATGGGAGCTTGCCCCATAATTCTATCATTCCAGATGTTTGTGTTGCTTCCCCCTTGTGGAAATTTGGAAATATTTCTTATAATAAAAGGGATTTCTTTCTTGCATAGAGCCCAAATTCTAGAGCAAGGTCTGCTTGGAATGTCGTGGTCAAGGAGATTTTGTCTGGGTGATCTGAGGTATTTAGATTCCAGAACTTGTTTCCACCTTGAGTGTTTTCCAGTGATCAAGCGCCACACGATCTTTCCCCCAAAGTCATTGTTCAAGATTTTTGGGATACGAATTTTGTGCCCTCCATTTTCTTGATTTTGCGTGACTTGTATTCACTTGACTAAGATGTATTTCTTCTTCTCATTTTTTCCTCCTTGCCAAAAAAAATTTCTTAACATTGCTTCAACTTTTAGATGTATGCTGATAGGAGCATTGAGCAAGGTAAAGTGATACAAAGGCAAAGAAGAGAGGGAAGATTTAAGGAGGATTATTCACCCAGCAAAGTTTAACCAGGAAGATCCCCATTGTTGCACTCTTTTTTTCATTTTTTCGAATGTTATGTTCCATACCTCAGACTTCAAATGCCCAACACTGACTAGCATCCCAAGATAATTGAAATAAGCCCACTTCAATTTGTAAGACACTTCAAAAATTTGTGCAATGCTATGAATGGTATGATTTGTAGTATTCCATCCATGAATACAACTTTTGTGATAAATTATCAACCCTCTTGAGTAAAGCATAAATTTTTCAAGAAGAGATTTCAATCTTTGAGCAATAATGCAGGTGGCGCCGCCCATCAGAAGGGTGTCATCTGCAAATTGAGAGTGGTTCATATTCTTGACTCCATTGCCGAATTTGATTCCAGTGATGAGACCTACTCTACGCTTGTGGTCCAAGGCCTTGCTGAAGGATTCAGCCATAAGAATGAAGAGAAAGGGAGAGAGGGGACAACCCTGTATGAGACCTCAAGAAGATCGAAAGAAGTTTGCTGGCCTGCCATTGATGAGGGGAGAGATCTAGGGGTTTGAAATGTAGGGATTGATGAGGGAAATGAATTCATTGTCAAAACCCATTTTTTGAAGGACATATATGAGGAAGGAATGTGTCACCCTGTCAAAGGCATTGGCAAGGTCGAGCTTCAGGATGAAACCTTTATCATTTCGCATCATACTCGAGTGAATGGCTTCTTGAACAAGGAGAATAAATTCCGAGATTTGTCTTTGAGAGATGAACCCCTCTTGATTTTGAGAGATGAGATTGGGAAGGCGGGGTTTAAGCTGAGTGGCAAGGATTTTAGGGATGATTTTTTAAGAGGAGTTGCATAGGGAGATAGGTCTAAAACTTGAAAAGGAGGAGGGACGGTTTTCTTTGGGAATAAGGGCTAGGTAGGTGGAGTTGGTAAAGCCCCCAATCTTATTCTTCCTTTGATTCCACTGAATCATTTTGATCAAATCCTTTTTTATTAAGTCCCAATAGGTCCTATAAAAATTAGTGGAGAAGCCATTCGGACCTGGAGACTTATCTGGTTGCAAAGACCATATGGAATTTTGAAGTTAGGCATCCTCTATATCTCTTTTTAGGGTGTTGTTTATCTCCTCTGTGATCAGATTTGGCAAGTGACTTAAGAGATCCAAATAGTCCTCAGGCACAACAAGTTTCAGTGAGCATGTTCTTATAGTGATTTGAGGTAGCAAATTTTATATATTCTTGGTATATCTTGTTGAGATTCAACAAGATGATGAGCTTAGTGAAAAGAGTCACCTTCACTAAGTGGGTCCGCAGGATATTTTTGGCGTAAAGTCTATTTTTAGACATGTTGATCATATTCTATGAGTTGCAGGATGCTATTTGTGGATGGTTGGTCAAGTTGGAAAAATAGATGGACTTCTATTTTTAGACATATTGGGCGGAATCTATTTTTATATTGCCAGTTTAAAAATAGATATGTCGAATATTATTAGCTCTTAATAATATTTGGACTCTAAACATTATCTTATTCTCTTGGAGCATTTAAGTTAAGTGCATAGATGTGGCATAGCAGCTGACAGAAGGAATTATGCTATTTCTGAGGGTTTACTAGAGCTAATGCATGAGGAATTCAGTTAGAACTCATGTGACAGAGTTTGGTGGAGTTATATAAGTAGTTGGTGGAGTTGTATTTAGTTTAACTCAGTTAGACTCAGTTGAGCTAGTTGTATCTAGTCTAACTGATTGATACACTAGTGAGAGTGGTGTGAATTAATTAGTTAATTAATTCACTAAATAATAACTCATTAATCAACTGAAGAATACATTAGTTAACTATAGTGCATGGAAGTTTCAGTGGAGACCAGTGGAGAGGTAGGTGAAAGAGCAAGTGTGACTATCAGTTGTGACTATAGTGATGCATTGATTGCATCCAACATTCAGTGGAGATGCCAATGAGGATTGCGTGAGCAAGGCTGGCTGAATTCGAGTTCATTCAGAGCCATTCTTTATCAAGGATTGCACAGTAGGGGAAGGCTAGCAGGTGGCAAAGATCGGTGCATGGATTTGCAAGATCGGGCCTGATTAGTGTGTAGCGATTGTATTATACTGAGAGCTTGATACGATCAACTTTGTATGAGGATTATTACATGATCTCTATGACATATATTATATACATATAGTTGGGGTTTTTAGCTTCAGGCTTTCCCGTTAAACATCTGTGTTAATTTGTGTGAATTTTTATTGTTTCATGTGTGCATTGCAATTGATTTAATTTCCGCATGTGATGATCAATGGTGGAATAGATTCTGTATTGTGCATGAAGTTAAAATAGTGTGTGATCGGGATAATATTAGATACATAACACACAATTTATATAATTTCTACATGGTATCGGAGCGATATTGATCAGAGCATATTGCAATTATTAAAGCGGTTGAGTTTTGTGCTGGTGGAATTCAAATTTGCTATAGTCTTTTCTTGGTGTCGAAGTTGGGCATTCATTGAAATTTCTTTCAACGGATTGCGATTGGAGTATGCCTTTGATGGAAGCTCAAATTATATTGCATGGAAGGATAGGATGGAGGTGGTGTTGGATGATAATGGGTTGAAGGAGTTCATAGATACTGATATTCCAAAACCTGCTTCTAGCGATGCAGCCGCACTTGACGCATGGAAAAAGAAGACAACAAAATGTCGAAGGATTCTGTTGGAAGGTGTGAAGGATCACATAGTGTCCAGCCTTCATGGTAAAGCTACTCCATTATTAATGTGGAAGGCTTTGATAGACTTGTTCCAAAGCAGAAGCGACCAGAGGAAGTTGGTGCTTAAAGACAAGCTCAGAAAAATAAAAATGGAGAAAGGCGACAGTATACCAAAATACCTCACGAAGTTTATCCATGACAAAGATGAGCTGGGAAGTGTGGGGGTTACTATTGATGAAGAATACTTGGTGATCTTGGCTCTCCTTGGGCTTCCGAAGAGTTGGCATAGCTACAAGGTCTCTATCAATGGTCGGGAGAAATTGCCAGGATGGGAGCGACTTTGGTCGGATCTTGTGTAGGAGGAGATAAGGCGGGGTACCAGGGATGGATCTTCATCAAAGAATGAAGATGAATAAAATTTCACTTTGGCTGCCAAAGCAAGGAAGGGAAGGGAAAGAAAAATCCTTCTCAATCTGGTGCGAAAGGCAAGAAGCAGGACTTGTCCAAGGTGAAGTGCTTTCACTGTCACCAAAACGGACATTATGCCACTAATTGTCCACAGAAGAAGAAAAATAAGCAGGCTGCTGGATCTGCAGCTAGAGAGTTCTTAGCCTTGTAGTTTGAGTTGGATTTTCGCTGATCGCATGCTTGGTTTCAAGTGTGATAGGATCAGTGTGGTTTCTTGACAGTGGTGCGTCTTTCCATATCATCGGAGACAAAGATTTTTTTAATGATCTAGATGAGAAGGATCTTGGAGTGCACATCGAGATGGGCGATGATGGTAGATATAATGTGACTGGTATCAGGACCATTTCCTTTGAGAGGGATTCAGGTAAACCTTTCATCTTTAAGGATGTCATGCATGTTCCAGGATTGAAGAAGAATATGATCTTGGTGGCGATGTTGGAAGACAAGGGATATGATGTTGTTTTTAGCAAGGGAAAGGATTTCCTGCATAGTAAAACAACTGGTGAAACCTGGAGGATAGGGGTTCGAGTTAAGAACCTTTATCAATTACAGGTAGATGGATGTGCAACAATGGCAGGCAAAGCAGAAGCAGTGGTGAGCCGGGATGAGGGCGAATTATGGCATAAAATATTGGGCCATCTTCACCATGGCGCTTTGAAAATTTTGCAGCAGATTTCTACCAGGCTTCCCAAGGGTACACTTGCGCAGTCAGATCAGTGCAAGGGATGTAATTTGGGAAAATTTTTGAAGAGAAATTTTCATGAGAAGGATAGTTGCGCCACGACGATCCTTGAGAGGATTCACACAGACGTGTGTGGACCTTTCTTAGTAGCTTCGACAGCAAATCACGGGTATTATGTGATATTTTTTGATGAATTTTCTCATAAGTGCTGGATCTTCTTCATGCAGAAGAAGAGCGAGACATACTCAAAGTTCTGTGAGTTCAAGGCACTGGTTGAGAAAGAGTCGGGGAAGCCAGTGAAAGCTCTTAGGAGTGATAATGGTGGTGAATACATCTCTGGTGAATTCAAAGACTTTTGCAGCACAGAAGGAATTCGAAGAGAGCTCATAGCACCTCGTAACCCACGACAGAATGGGGTCACAGAGAGAAAGAACAGAACTATAGTGGGTGTTGTACAGGCGATGCTGCATGATCAGGGCCTTCCCATACACTTGTGGGCTGAAGCATGCAACACTCCGATTTATGTGCAAAACCATTGTCCTCATATAGTACTTGGCATGAGTACACCCAAAGAGTCGTTTTATGGTAAGAAGCCTGATATTTCTCATTTGAAGATTTTTCGCTCACCTGTTTACATTCATGTGACGAAGGATGCCAGGAAGAAGCTGGAGCCAAACACAGAGGTTGGGATATTTGTGGGGTACACAGAAACACCCCACAATTATCGTGTGTATTTTCCAGACATTCAGATGACTGATGTGCGATAGGATATCAAATTTCATGAGGAGAAAGCCATGAAGTTGTCACTTGAGAGGGAGCTACACTTGCATGTAGATGAGGAGCTACTTGTTCCTAAAGATGAGCCTCTGGATGTGGATCAGCCACAAGAGGAGGTTCATGGAGTGGAAGAAACCACTCATGCAGCGCCAAACATCAGAGGGCGGAAGCGCACTACAGAAGCTGAGCGACTGAATATTGATGCAGTGCAAAATGTAGGAGAACCTACATCACAGTGCAGACAAAGACAGCCACCTGAACGATTTATTGGATACATGGCTCTTATGAGCAAGCGTATCATGACAGAACCATCTTCTTTCGAGGAAGCTGTGGAAGATCCCACATGGGTAGATGCCATGGTGGAAGAGTATGATTCGATTCTCAGAAAAAGTGCATGGGAGATTGTCCCAAGGCTGGAAGGGAAATCAGTGGTAGGTTTGAGATGGATCTACAAAGTGAAGCAAGCTGCTGATGGGAGCGTTGAGAAGTACAAGGCAAGATTTGTTTCCTGGGGCTTCTCACAGACCGAGGGGATCGACTATGAAGAAACCTTTGCACCTATCGCAAGGTATTCTTCCATACAGACCATCCTTGCTCTCTCAGCGCAGATGGGTTGGCACATTCATCAGATGGATGTGAAGACTGTGTTCCTCAACAGAGTCATTGAGGAGGAGGTGTACATAGAGTAGCTTGAAGGATTTTAAATCTTCAGGAGCAAGTCGCATGTGTGCAGGCTCAAAAGAGCGTTGTATGGGCTGAAACAAGCACCTTGTGCTTGGTACACATGGATAGACAGTTATTTCACTGGACTTGGTTTCGCCAAGAGTGAGGTGGATCCGAACCTATACCAGATTTTGGTGGAGGGTAAGTTGTTGATCATTGTACTTTATGTAGATGATTTGATACTAACGGGTGATGAACTATTGATACAATCATGCAAGGCAGATCTTGCAAAGGATTTTGAGATGAAGGACTTGGGCCTCCTTCATTATTTCCTGGGATTGGAAATTTGGCTGCGGAAGGGCGGAATGTTTGTGTCTCAAGACAAGTATGCTCGGGAGATACTGGAGAAGTTCAACATGCAAGGTTGCAAGCCTATCGATACTCCTCTTCCTAGTGGTTGGAGGAAAGAGGATGCTACATCAACAGAGGTGTAGATTCAGAAGTTTCCTTAGACACATAACTTTATTGATCATGAAAAAATATTACATTACAAATTGCAGGAGTTTACAAACGTAAACTCTCACTACCACACTACACAATGAAATTAGGAAAATAACCTATTTATAAGCTCTATGTTCTAACTTAATCTAGTTATGGATCACTTGGAAAATCAACAAGTGTCCATTTACAATAAATGACCTTCTAACCATTATACTAACTTTATTCCTTTTTTAGAGCCTAGGAAACGACTCTATTCTAGAGTCCTATTTTTACTAACAAAATTCTAATTCTAAGTATCTCTAATATTTATTAAATATTCTAAGTTAATAGATATATGTATCCTAACTTTACATTATTTAATTTATGTATTTTTGGATTTATAATTTCCTTTATGAAAGAGGCTAACATTCCCGCCTTCAAGGATAAATCCAAAAGAAGAATGAGGAACCATCTTCCAAGTTCTCAAGTTGATGCTGAAAAAATCATCAATCTCAAGAGACCATGAGTCAGCTGTATGTCTGATTCATCTCTGAATGTTGTTTGACAACTCCATCAAGTGCCAAGTTGCAAAAGGATCCATCTATCCTTTGCATGAAATCAACATCAAAGCCCACTGGTTGACGATGTCAAAAACAACTCACTGTTGCTTTTGTTGTCGACTGCCCACTGGAAAATTTGTTGATGCACAATGGAAAATTTGTTTATGCCCACTAGAAAATTTGATGATGCCCACTCACTGTTGAAGATGCCCACTGGCTGTTTTTGTTGGTTTTTTCAAGACTTTCAATCTGACAACCACTGTCAATTTCATTGACATTTTCCCCCCTTTGTCAACTGAAAGGAGAGACACCTCTCTTGGAAAGTATTCTTGAACTCCCCACCTTTAGGTGTAGGAGTTTTACACTGGTGTACTCCCCTGTTCAACTGCATGAGAGTACCATCATCTCTTCACTGTTGGCTACACTATGTGTGATTGTATGCGATTGTAGAACTGAGACAATCTGTTGACTGTGGATGACCATTTCCAAGGGTTGATCCATTCATAATGTATCTGCAATCTAGCTAATTTTTGTTGTTGGTTGCGACATTTTGCTGAGGAATGATTGGGCTTGCCACACTGGCGACAAGGATGGAGATCAAAACACTAATCTTCCATATGACTGGTTCTTTGACAATGAGAACATTTTGGTTGGACTTCAACTTCAGGTTGCGTGTAGTTTTGTTTGTCTGCAACTTCGGGTTGCGTGCATTGCTGGTTATCTGCAACTTTCTCAAAACTTGCTGAGGTGCGTGGTGCAAGAAATCCTACATTGACGAACTTAATTGGCTTGGAATAATCTGGAATATGGAAGTTGGTGTCATCAGTGACATATCCTAAGCCACGTCGATTCTTGTTATTGTGAATTTCTTCCCAGGGCTTGATGATGGGCTTGGAAGAAATTTGAACTGGAACAACTTCGACACTTGAAGCTGTTTGAATGAATGACTTATCTTTTGGATGGTTCAAAGACTTGAAATTATCACTTTTTTCTTGCAATTCAATTCTTTGAAGTTGCGACTCTAGTTGAAGAAACTCAATGGTTTCATGTGTTTGTCATAGATGCCGTGAAAGATTAGCAAGAGTGTCTTTGTTGATGTGCACCATGTCTTCATTACTGGAGATGATCAAACTGTGAAGAATGTTTAACAACTGAATATGTTGCACCATCTAAACTTGCGCACTTGAAATCAAGATCTCTTGTCGAAGATGTCGTGCTTTGAACTGTTTCACTTGATTTTGGTACCTGAATGACTGGCTCGCTTGCTATGTGACTTGAATGGCATGCTCACTTGATTTGTTGTTGATTGCACTTTCTTGGAACACTTGCTAGAATTGTAGAATATTCTCGCTTAAACTCTGGAATTCGCGCTCGCTTGATGATGATCGTGTTTGTTTAAGTGCTCACTTGAATTACTTGAGGACTTCATGCTCACTTGAATGAATAACCACGCTCACTTGATGTCGATATCAACTTGCTTGATTTTTTTAACTTGTTTGGTTGCTTTGATGATTGTTGCAATGAACTTCACGCTGGCTCGCTTGATGTTTTGATTTTTGTACTGAATTGATGCAAATTGCTTCAATGAATACTCATGCTCACTTGCAGGAAATGTAAACTGTTTGTTTGATTTAAAAACTCATGCACTCACTTGATTTTGCGTAAAGGAAGGGTGTCGAACACTCTCGACAATGCACCCAAGAAAGCTTACAATGATTTTAATGATTCACTTGTTCTCTTAAAAATTCATTAAAAATGAATTTTTAATAATGAATTTGATTACAAGTTCTTAAATGCATTTGCAAGAACGCTGATGTAGAATTTATTTGAGTGTTCAGGTACATGAACTTGATGAAGTGAATTGGCTTGTTGATGTAAAATGTTGATGTAGACAATCTTCAATTATATGTTGTAGTTGTGCAAATGCATATGTTGATCTTGCAGCTATTTCATTATGTGTTGTGCTTACTAATATTGAACTTTATGTATGCGATGTTAAATGAAATCATTGATGTGTCACAACTAGACACAAATCAAAATGCAACAAGCCATAAAAAACATGCGCCACCACAAACACACATGGTGTACCTAAGATCCCCTTATTCAATTTCGGGTGGATCTAGGACACATCAATACCAAAAAATGATATCTTTCTTAAATATTGAGTACATAAGAAATCTCCACCTTCAAGTAATGAATATTCCAATCTCACAACCCTTGGAAGCAATTTGTCTTCAAAATCTGGATATTCACCGACTCAATCTCTCTCAAAGAAAAAGGGTACTTGGAATCACAACAATGACTTTCCCTTATCACTCCAAATTTACAAGATATGCTCCTTATTACTCCAAAAATTACAAAAATAATGAAACACTCCTTATTTCTCCAAATTACCAACAAATAATTTCACATTATAAATCCATCCTTATACCTCTCACTTGACCCACAACATTACAATTTCATCTACATAAGCTTTTACCTTTTTCACTCAAGGTTATAAATTAAAATTCAAATTCTCCTTATGGAATTGAAATCAATATTTCAATTTTATGTCAATACCCAAGTAAATCTTTGACCAATACATATATTAATATATGTACCCAATGCTCTCAAAACTATGCTTTGTCCTTAGATTGTTGTTTAATACATCCATGTAAGTTATTATAACTTATCATTTTTCAACTTGTTATTACTCTTCATATACATCAATGCTCATCCAATTCCTTCGCAAACAAATCAATCATATATACATTACACCCTCTACTTTGACAACCCAAATGTCAAATATGGATATTTGACATTAAACGTATCGCCTTTGGTTTATAATCCCAAAGCATCACATCTGGCTCACAGCATTATATACCAAGGTTTAACTTCATTTAACATTTGAAACCAAATCACATGACATTTGAATCTGGTCCCGCGCACATTAAACCCCATATCATAACATTTTCAAAGTCCAAAATATTTCACACTATCATTTCACTTTGTCTAAACATTCGGAAATGTCTTGGCTTGAGCTTTTAAACAAAATGTCATTTCAAAAAAAATGTTGATTCCATACCTTTCTAACTCCTACGTAAATTATGATGTGAATACCACCAGATTTTCCTCTCCATGCATCATTTGATAGCTGCGGGGAAACCCAAAAACTGCTTCATGGTTCCGCTTATTGTTATGTTTTCCCAATTGCTTAACATTTCACCATCAATTAATTTCGTTTCAAACCTGGAGGAATTGAACTAGTTGTTGCACAGATAGAACAAAACTCATTTGAATGGCACTCACTAACTTCAATGATGCTGGTGTGGTATTTTCTTTTGGTGCTCAGCTGCATTAAATATTCAAGTTTCATTCGAATATCAACTTGCTTCTCCGAATTTCGAGGCTCTCGTAACACCGTCCACGGCAACTCTCTATCAAACCTGCAGTAATCCTGCAGCTCAATCCATGCCCTCCAGCTCATAGTGGCTATCTACAGTAGGTCATAGAGATCACCAATCGATCCCAACAGGCTTCATCGGGCCATCTTGAAATCAGAGATGAGTGCTGTCTCCTCGAGCTTCAAGACATTTATATGCAGCTTCAATGTCTGTGTACGTATTGTATTCACTGGGAATTGATGAAAATTCAAACTGTTGTATAGGTGAAGCAGCCACATTTTAATTACACATTGCTAGAAATTACGTTGCTGGGAATAAACTTCATGTTGTTGTTTGTTGTTGGCAGAAACGCTGCTATTTGCTGTTAAACTCTCTCACAGGAAAAAACTCTGCAACGACCTTCATGAGGACTTTATGCGGCTCCCTCCGCTCTGCAACGAGTTGAATAAATGGCATGGGGAGTTTGAGAAGCTCTTTCAGGCGATTCAATAGAGAGAATTGGTCTCATACTCCTTCACCGTATGCCCAAACCAGAAATCAATTGACATACAATCATATCCAACAGCTGTGAACGATATATCCAGCCCAAAAACTCTAAATTTCGATCAGTCCAAGTTGACTAGTTGATATTTTGAGATCGAAATTGTGTGGGATCAAGAGTGAGTTCAGTAGAAGGTCAAACCCAAGAAGCAACATTGATGAAACTCTTGTCCAGAAAACATCAGACGACCAGAACAAGAATTACAATAGCGTGGATGGATTTTTCAACGTATTAAAGCTCTTAAAGCTCAATTTCTTCTTTTACATAAGTGCAGAAACGTTAATACATGAATTCGATTCAATCTTTCAAAAGGGTGCATATTTAGATTAAAAAATTCTAGATACCACATGTAGATATAGAAGTGTCCTCAGACACATAACTTTATTGATCATGAAAAAATATTACATTACAAATTGTAGGAGTTTATAAACATAAACTCTCATTACCACACTACACAATGAAATTAGGAAACTAACCTATTTATAAGCTTTATGTTCTAACATAATCTAGTTATGGATCACGTGGAAAATCAACAAGTGTCCATTTACAATAAATGACCTTCTAACCATTGTACTAACTTTATTCCTATTTTAGAGCCTAGGAAACGACTCTATTCTAGAGTCCTATTTTTACTAACAAAATTATAATTCTAAGTATCTCTAATATTTATTAAATATTCTAATTTAATAAATATATTTATCCTAACTTTAAATTATTTAATTTATGTATTTTTGGATTTATAATTGCCTTTATGAAAGAGGCTAACAAGAGGTAGTGGATGCCACTGTTTATCGACAGTTGGTTGGTTCGCTCATGTATTTAGTCAATACACGACCAGACATATGTTACGCTGTGAACCAGCTTTCACAAGCTATGGTTAAGCCTACAAAGCTCTTTTGGAAGGCAGGAAAGCATGTCCTGAGATATCTCAGGGGCACATTGGGATATGGATTGTGGTACAGACAGTCGGATGAGTTGAAGTTGCATGGCTTCACAGATGCAGATTGGGCAGGGAGCCCAATGGACAGAAAGAGCACATCTAGAGGGATATTCAGTATCGGGTCTACAGCAGTTTCTTGGTACAACAGGAAACAAATATCTGTGGCACTCAGTTCAGCGGAGGCCGAGTACATGGTAGCAAGTTTGGTTGCATGCGAGGCTATATGGATGAGGAAGATCCTGGTCGGGTTGTTTGGTTCACACTTAGATCCTACTGTGATATATTGTGATAATAAGAGTTGCATTAAACTCTCGGTTAATCCAGTATTTCATGATAGATCTAAACATATTGACATCCGATACCATCATATCATAGATTGTGTGCTGCAGAAAATCATGTTACTTTCTTACATTCCTACGGAGGATCAGGATGCAGATATTCTAACGAAGGCGCTCACCAGGAGCAATTCAAATACCATAGAGACAGGACTGGGGTGGTAGATAATCCCTATCTTGTTGAGAGGGAGTGTTGAGATTCAACAAGATGATGAGCTTAGTGAAAAGAGTCGCCTTCACTAAGCGGGCCCGCAGGCTATTTTTGGCGCAAAGTATATTTTTAGACTATGTCTATTTTTAGACATATCGATCATATTCTATGAGTTGCAGGATGCTATTTGTGGATGGTTGGTCAAGTTGGAAAAATATATGGACTTCTATTTTTAGACATATTGGGCGGAATCTATTTTTAGATTGCCAGTCTAAAAATAGATATGTCGAATATTATTAGCTCTTAATAATATTTGGACTATAAACATTATCTTATTCTCTTTGAGCACTTCAGTTAAGTGCACAGATGTGGCATATGAGCTGACAGAAGGAATTACGCTATTCCTGAGGGTCGATCGGAGCTTAATGCATGAGGATCGCTAGAACTCACATGGTAGTTTGTGGAGTTATAACAGTTGGTGGAGTTGTATTTAGTTTAACTCGCTAGACTCAACATCTAGTTATATCTAGTTCAAGAATCGATTGATACACTAGTGAGAGTGGTGTGAACCAATTAGTTAATTAATTCACTAAATAATAATCATTAATTCAACCAAGAATACATCAGCTTAACTACAAGCAAGCGAAGGCCATGGGAGACCAAGGAGAGGTAGTATGAAAGAGCAAGTGTGACTACTCGCCTGTGACTATAGTGATGCATTGATCGTATCATCCAACACCCGCGGGAGATGCCAATGAGGATTTCATATATAATGCTGAATTCGAGTTCATTCCAGGCCATTCTTCAAAGGTGATTACAAAGAAAGACAAGCTAGTTAAAAGGGCAGTAGACTCAAGTGGCATGGATTCGTTAAGATCAAAGCCGATTAGTGTGTAGCGATTGTATTGTATTGAGAGCTTGATATGATCAGCTTTGTATGAGGATTGTTACATGATCTCTATGACATATATTATATGCATATAGTTGGGGTTTTTAGCTTCAGGATTTCCTGTTAAACAACTGTGTTAATGTGTCTGAATTTTTATTGTTTCATGTGTGCATTGCAATTGATTTAATTTCCTCATGTGATGATCAATGGTGGAATAGATTTTGTGTTTTGCATGAAGTTAAAATAGTGTGTGATCAGGAGAATCTTGGATATATAACACAGAAGTTAGATAATTTCTACATATCTAGATTATTCCTTCATTATCAATGATGGATGATATGTTATTCCTTGTCTTTCGAACCGTAGCTTGTTTGTGAAAGAAAGAAGTGTTTTTGTCACTTGCCTGAAGCCACAGGTTTCTATATTTTATCCTCCACTTCTCCTCTTCTTTCCTATTTATTTTATACAAATTCCAGTAAAGTTCTTTCTCTTGATAATAATTTTCTTGGTTCGCTCCATGTGTATCAATATCATTGTGAATAGCTTCCAACTTTTATTTTATTTATGTTCTGGCTTTATTGGATTCCTTGTAATGAAGCTTGGCCCATTCTTTCAAAGCCATTCTAACCTTCTCCAAATTTGATTCCCAAATGTGCAAAGGAGACCCCTCGACATGCTGCTGCCATGTATAATACACAATCTATCTTGCATCAGGGATATCACTCAAGAGGTGGTTATATTTAAAAGGGAGGGGGTCGAGAGAGGGTTGGTCACCGAGGAAGAGGGTGTTAGGGTAGTGATCTGAGGTAGTGGAGGAGAGGATATTAGAGGAGGCAACAAAGAAGAAAGAGAGGAGAGGTACAACGACTAGGAATCTATCAAGCTGTTCCATAATGTTTCCCACTCCAATCCTGTGATTACTCCAGATGAATTTGTGGTTTTTTGGGATGACATCAACCAAATCGTGATCTTGGATGATGATTTTGAGCTGGTCTCTTGAAGGATCTGAGTTGAAACTTCCACCTCTTTTTTCATTAGCATGTAAGATCAAGTTAAGATCCCCTCCTATGATGATATTTCTATTGTCTTCATTGTCGATATCAATTTTCATTGTATCGATGTAATGATTAGGACTATAAATATTATATACAATCATCTCAATGTTCTCTTTAGTGCTCTGAAGGTTTACTTTGATCCAGTTTTGAGTTTTGATAGCTCTTTTTTGCTCCCAAACACTCTGTTTCCAAATGGTGGCTATTCCTCTCGAGGCACCCCTGGATTCCATGTGGGTACCTATATAGTTCTTCATTCTGCTCATAATTTTTTCCATGTCATGATCTCCTTGTTTAGTTTCTTGAAGGAGAATGATATCACATTTTTCTTGATTCATTAGGTCTCTTAAAGTTGATTTTTTTGAGGGGTGCCCTAAACCCTTGCAATTCCAAGAGAGGGCTTTCATCATTTCAGGAATGCAAGATGTGGACTTGTCTTCCCTCCTTGCTCATTCTGACTTTCTTCTTTGTTATTTTACCCTAGAATGAAGGATTCAATAGGGTGCTAAGTTCCAAGGGCTATATCTTTTTGGGCAGCGTCATCTCTGTGATGTTTGGAGGACTTCCTTCCAGGGCCAATTTTTTTAAGGATTTCCAAGATGACTCTGTGTTCTTTTTCTATGTTTCTAGTGATCTGGGCAGAGGAGGGTTCTGAAGAAGAGTTGGGGGGCAGGATTTAGAGGGAGAGAGCTGAGGAGATGAGGGAAGAATGGGGATGGAGGGTTGAGGAGGGTCATCTTCAGAGAGGGCAAGGGAGGAAAACAGATTGGTAGAAGCAAGGAAGGGAATGGAGGGAGGGTTGAGGGATGGATTAGAGGGTTGCTGGGATGGGTTAGAGGGATGTTGGGAGGAAGGAGAGGGATTGGACAAGGATTCTTTGAGGGGAGGGGTAGATTGCACTAAAGGATTTCCAGTGCTTTTGGGGTTCGAAGAAGTATTTTTTTTTTTAATGGTTTCCCATTGGGCTTCTGGGTCCAGGTTTTCAATATCAATAACTTTGGATCATCTATTAGCAAAATTACCATATTCATGACATACCTTGCACTTGAATTGGATTTTATCGTAGTCTAGTTGTTGTATGTGGGTCCAGTTGTCAACTTTAAGATTGATTTCTTTAGGAAGACCTTTACCTAGATCCACTTCAATGCAGATCCTGGCACAAGCTTGCATATTGTCCTTTGGCTCACTTCGATCGATGAATTTTCCTACTGCATTTCCAATTGTTGGAAATACTGAGAGGTGGGGGGGGGGGTGAATCAGTATTCCTTTCAATTAGAGCATTAGTTAATCTTCAATTATTATCAGTGTTTGTACAATGATAGCAACAAACAAGAGGAACAAAAATGCACACATTTTTTAAGGTGGAAACCCACTCCAGGACAAAAACCACCTAATTATTTTCTAATAATTCTTTAATATTGAACTCCAATTGAAAATAAAGCTCTAACTTCCTAGAATCTAGAAAAGCATTCTTCTCCAGCTTCCACTGGATGGACGCTCCAACGCCCGAGATTATTCAGTAGTCAACTAAACAGATGCCCCAACACCCAATGAGCTACAACTCACCCTAGCACCACCCTACCACCCTATAGAAGAATAAAAGAAGAATGGACTCCCGTACCAGGGAAAATGGTCCACTTTACAATGATATAGAATGATGTAGAAGAAGAAGATATACTAGACCATAACCCAAAATTTGACACAACCACCTAATGATGATCCTAGACCTCCCAACACTGCCTCTTCAACCCTTGGCAGATAGATACTAGTACAATTTGTACAATATTGTATTTACAATGACTAAGTACAATGATACCTTTACAATGATTGTATGCAGTGCCGCCCACTTGAAGACTTCATATGATGAACTTCTTGCTGTTGTTATGCACCTTGGTTGCTAATCTTGTCATGCTACCCTCTTCTACACCTTGCTTTGCTTTGCTACCATAGAAAGTATGGTCCTTTGCAACCCTTGACAACACATGATCTAGCTTTTTCTTGCCTTCTAGGAGTTCGATATTGAATCTGATGTATCTCTGTTATTGTAGATCCTCAATATATGATTTTCGGTCTTGTAGTAGTCCTCTGACTCATCTTTCAAATGCCATAGGTCTGACCCAATTTGGATTCTTCAAGAGAGATTTATACCCAATCTCTCACAATGCCCTAATTATGGATTATTTCAGCAGAGCTCACTTGTACGGCGTGCCACGTGTCACTGTTTCTTCATTTGGCTCTGAAATTGATAGAGAGAAAATTAAAGACTGTGCAATATCTACCAATTTTTATGGAATTTCAATCTGATACTTAGAGAGAGAGAGTTATGATGAATTTACCAAGGTCACTTCTTTGAGATGAATTTCAGGAGCCTGCAAAAACCTTGACTTCCACAGATCATATCTCCAAAAATATTGTGCACCTTGATCTGAAATTTTTACAGTAGCTTCCTCAAGATTTCAGCTTCACCTCATAAAAATTACAGCTTTTGACCCTTCGTAGAAAAAACGTTAGAGTGAAAATTCCACGATGACCTGTTTCAGATGGCAAAATCCCTTGCTTAAGGAGGAAATGAAGATCACAATTTATATAAATGCTTAAGTTGAGAGGGGCTTCAACAAGTGAACGTGGGAGGGATTTTAGGAGCTTAAAAAATATCAATTATGACTTTTCAATGACCCATGTCCCAACCCCATGGGGTTTTAACCCACTAACTGGGGGTACAAACTTCAAATTAATTTGGTAGGTCAAAATTCTCATGCAATATTGGGTTAGCCCCTGGTGCTGCTTGGGTTGACATCAATGACAACCGCTGATCAACACCGATAGCACGTACGGAATCAACACCCAGCCAGTGCAAGGGGAGATGAGGAAGCCAGGCCCAAACTGGGACAACGTTTGACACATCAAGTTCAGGATCAAAGTCAGGAATCCATTTGTTGATGTAAATCCCTCTGGTATCCATGAAGTAAGGTCCATTCCTGAATATCAAATCCTTATCTTCTTTTGTTTCAAAATAGAAAGTGAAGTAGCCTCTGCCACATAATCTGATTGAAATGTTTCCAGTGATCTTGTCCGCCCAATTGCGCTCGACCCATTTTTGAACAGTCTTCGGAGAGGGCCAAAAACCAGTGAATTGTCCAATGAGACCCTTCTCAGCAAGAGAAAGAGTAGCCATACGCGGGATAGTCGAAGGAAGAGTGACTTCTTGAATACCTTCAAGTTTCTTGACAATTTTCGAGATTGCCGGTCTAGGGCGAGGATGATCTAAAGAACTGAACAGAGCTGAGAAAGCTTGGGCCTGATCAAGCTGAGGGGCCGCCTTCGGGATGGACTCTGGAGGGGCCATGCATGCTGGAGCAGGCGACAACAGGGCACAACACCGTCTTCAAAAGGTCGCGACCGCGGCACCAGAAATTAGAGTACACAATAATTAATCATAATACTTTTAGCAAATATTAATATTATATATGAATATATATTTAACATTTTCACATATAAAAACATTATTATTTTTAATTATATGTTTATTAATTAAATTTAGCAAGTTTTTATATGATTCTACTTATATATTATGAAAATTTATAAGGTTAAATACAAATAAATTAATTCTTTTTTGTGGATAATAATTAAATAACATTTTCATTCAATTATTTTATATAAAAGAAGAAAATTTCATTTTAATTTTTGTTAAAAATATATACACACATAAAAATATAAATCCCTTTAAGTATAAATTAATTTAGTTTTGAAATATATATATATATATATATATATATATATATATATATATATATATATATATATATTACATTAAAATATATTTTTTCCTCTATACATTTATATGAAATTGATATTGAAATGAATCAATTAACATGGATATTTAAATGGTTAAGTTTAGTTATGTATTGAAATGTTTTTGAAAAGTAAAGAATGACAAATCTTCCTCTTAAAAGTAAAAATATGAGAATATTTTTTTTGATAGAAAGTTAATATAGAATTATGTTTCTTCACATGGACATACAAATATATTATTTATGGTTGAGATTGAGAGTTAAACATGTCTCTCTTATTGGAATGCAATATCAACCACTAACAAGAATGAGAATGATATCATTGACATTATACTACTAACAAGAATGAAAATGTTATCATTGACATTATACTACTAACAAGAATGAGAATGATATGATTGACATTCTACTGTAATTAAAAGTAACAACAAACATATTTTCATTTTTATTTTCCATTAGAGTGGAGATTTTTTATTTATGGAGTATTTCATTTTTATTTTAGAAGGGACATGTGTCAATTTTGAGTTATTGATTTCCCTCATATAGTCATAGACTGCTCCTCTTGGTGCAAGTTTCATATCTCTATGTATATAATTCCATAATTTAATTATGAATTCACAATTTTTTTTCTTCATTTTTTTTTGTTGGTTTGAACCACGTGAAATTTGAATCTAATGATTTACATGACCAATTGAGCTCTCCCCACGTGCTTGAATTGATAAATTCAATTTATATTATAAAATAGAAATTTATTTTTAGCTAATATTAATATTATATATACATATATTTTAAGATTTCCACATATGAAAATACTCTTATTTTTAATTATATGTTTATTAATTAAATTTAGTATGTTTTATAGTATGTGATAAGAAAATCAACAAATTATTAGTAAATTTAAAATTAAATTCAATACAGAATGAAAAATATATTTCACATAAAAAAATTGCACCTCTACTATTTAATAAATTTGGAAATAAAAATACTTTCAATCATAAGTGTACAAGCCCAAATAAACTCCACAATGAAAGAACATCATATTAATGATAAAATCTCTTATTTATACATGTGAAAACTAGATACGAGACAATTGTGTCTCGGTAAGTTAACAACTGTAAAAAAAAATATGAAACTAATTACATATTGTACAATAACAATCTCGAAGGATTAGTTAACATTCCCCCCTTAATCTGAAGGGACATCTGACATGCTGGGTAACATTCTAAACTTTTCAAACTTCTCACGTCCCAGTGCCTTTGTAAACATGTCTGCAATCAACTTTGAAGTAGGACAATGTGTCAGATGAATAAATTCGGCTTCTACATAGTGTCAAATCAAGTGATATTTGGTGTTAATATGCTTGCTTCGATCATGAAACTTTGGAATCTTGGCCAACTTAATTGCAAAATAATTGTTAACAAGTAGTGAAGTTGAAACCTTTTGCTTCTCCTGCAAGTCTTCAAGTATTTTGCGGAGCCAAATGATTTTTTCTATAGCTTGAGCTGCTGCAACATATTTGACTTTGGTGGTAGAATCAACATGACCAGATCTCTTGTGTGATCTCCAACTGATAGCTTCTGATCCAAGATTCATCAAATAACCAAAATTAGAGACTCCATTCTCCTTATCTCCATCAAAATTAGAATTTGAATAGCCGGTGAGATGGAAATCTGCAACTTTGGAACATTAGATGCCACATGTTCAAGTTCCTTTCAAATACTTGAGCACTCGCTTCGGTGCATTCCAATGACCTCCACATGGATGATGCATGAACCTGGAAAGTATCCCTACAACAAAATCTATGTCACATCGAGTAGTAGTAAGAAAATTTAAACTTCCAACAAGTTGCATGTACTTTGTTAGATCCTGAAGTGTACTTCCTTCAGTGAAAGTAAGTTTCAAATTATGCACTATAGGAGTAGAAATAGTGTTACAATATTGCATTCCAAATCTATCCAATAGTTGTCCAATATAATTCTTTTGAGAAACAAAAATATATGTGGCTTTATGATCAACTTCAATCCCCAAATAATAATGCAATAAACCCAAATCTATCATGTAATTTTTTTTCATTAACTCTCTTTTAACAAACGCTATATATTCATCATTATTTCCTATAATCATCAAATCATATACATAGAGAACCAAATATACAACTCACTTTCCAACTTTCTTAACAAAAAGAGTTGCATCATCTATATAAAACAAATTATAATTCAACTTGAGAAGGTGTTCAGTTAGTTTTTCATACCATGCACAGGATGTTTGTTTCAGTCCATATAATGCCTTTACCAACTTACATACCTTTTTCTCTTTATCTTTAATAGGAAAACCTTCAGGCTGAAACATATAAACATCCTCCTTCAAATCTTCATTCAAAAACATTGTTTTAACATCCATATGGTGTATCTTCCAACTATTCTAAGCTGCAAGAGAAAATAGAGTTCTAATTGTGCCCCATTTTGTTGTAGGAGCAAATGTCTCTGTTTAGTCAACACCTTCCTTCTGAATGTAGCCTTTTTCTACAAGCCTTGCCTTGTATTTATCAAGTGAACCATATGCCTTGTACTTGATCTTATACACCCATTTACAGCCAATAGGTTTGACACCACTAGGAGGATCCACTAACCTCCAAGTTCCATTCTTAATAAGTGCATCATATTACTTTTTCATTGCATCCTTCCATTCATCACAATTAATAGCTTCTGTTGGGGTTCCCATGTTTTGGCCAGGTTGACAAGACCAAAATATGAGACAACATAGAACCACTTTGGGACCTTAGGATCTATCCCTCCCAGGTCCAGAGAGGGATCTCTCTATGATAGTCAAAGGTTTGTGTCATTGAATCTCAAATGTTAAGGTTTTAGGCAAGCTATAGGGACAGGGTTTGTTTGTTTGATAATTTGTGTTTGGTTGTTGGGGATCAGGAAAGAAGGGTCCAATCTAAGGCAAGGATGAGCAAAGAGGAATCTAGGCAAAGATAGATGACTCAGGGAACATCAAGGCCATTGGGCAATGGAGTCAAGAAAGGGTTTACTTGTGTTCAGTGTGCAAGCTTCAGTTGGGCTAGTAATCTAGAGCATATGGATCTTAAAGGTGGTTGATGGAATGGGACATTAAGGACGGAAAGTGAAAGAAGGGAAGACAACCAAATTTCTGCCTATAGATCAGGTCATAGGTCATCTAACTCCAGAACTTCTTGGGCATACTCAAAGGCTGCTCTCAAAGGAGGACAAAGGGGCTGCTTATAGATCGGACCAAAGGTATTTTAACTCTAGGTCTGCTTTAGCAACTCCAAGGAAAAACAAGGACAATCTTGACAGAAGGGATCTTAGAAAGGTTTAGTGAGATGGAAAGATCCTAGTGAGGCAGAGATAGGATTCTAGGCCTCCCATTGTTCTCAACTCATCTAAATAAATCCTAACAAGAACATCTAAACATGGATCTCATTAATTCATACATCAGAGAGCAGGCAATGGCATCCACTACACTGGTTAAATCAATTGAAATCGATATTCAGATACACATACAAGCAGAAAACATAAAAGGCTGGGAGAGCAGCAACATAAGGTACCTATCAAGGGTAAATCTTATGCCAAACTTCTGATGCGAGCCTGAAGAAATGTAATGAAATGAAAGCAAGTCAATCACAAATACAGAGAAAGGAAAACATCACCAACTACTTTATATCAGTATCCAAAAAAATGCGCTTGTCATATTAAAAACAACACCAATCATGTACACCAATGCCCATAGCTTGAAAATTTAGTTTGAATACATCTAACCTAAGCCTATCTTACAATATTACATAGAGAACTTGTCTCAAGAGGAAAATGCTTGCAATCTACTGATATCCAATCAACAACCAACAACCATTACAATAGTTTCCCTCTGTGCTTTATAGCAGATGATGAACATAAATTCGACTCAGGTGGTAGGTGAACACTAAATGTGATATTAAACACAAAAATGAATGCAGGGCTGAAGCCCATTCTTTTTGACTGCTGTGTATTTAATCTCTGTCCCTTTCCTTGTGGAAGGTGATCTTCTCCAGGTATGATCTTGATAGATTTCGGCTGTCGTACCTTTGGTGTTTTGAACAAAAATGAAATGAACTACTAAGAGATCTACCATATACATGCTCTGGTGGTTTTCAACTGCTTTTAGGGTGGGAACTCTTTCAGGGAAATTATGCATAATAAAAGCTATAAGGGCACCCTGTACTTGATGAAGAAAAACATTCTGCCGATGAATGAACCCTGATGTTACCTCTTTCTGTGCGCAGGACCTCCTGTTTGATCCTCGGGTTCCTCAAACTGGTGCTTTGCCTCTTAAACTACTGGTTTAAGGCTCCAGATCTTCATTAGGGTGCCTTAATCTCTTTTGCTCTGTACTGAAACACTTCGCCGTTCCATTTTCACTTCTGACAGGCTAGCTCGGGCTTTAATGGCACTGGGAGATTTTAGAGTTTGGATTCTGCCCTCTTTTTTAATGCAAGTCCTGTCTTCACCTTCCTGGGTCGTTTTTTTTGTTGAAAATGCAGCAAGATGATGGATCTTAGTGAAATGAAGTCACCTTCACTAAGTGGGCCCGCAGGCGATTTTTGGCGCAAAGTCTATTTTTAGACTATGTCTATTTTTAGACTATGTCTATTTTTAGACATATGGAGCATGGTCCGGGGATTGCAGTATGTTATTATTGGAGTATTGGTCATGTTGGTAAAAATATATGGGACTCTATTTTTTGGACCTATAGGTCGAAGTCTATTTTTAGACTGCCTCTCCTTAAAATAGGGAAGTCAAATATTATTTACCCTTAATAATATTTGGACTATAAACTTCAGTTTACTCTCTTGGAGCACTTCAGCTCGAGCCTTGGAAGTGGCTCATGCATCTGACAGAGGAATTATGCTATTCCTAAGGGTTTGGTGAGCACATGCATGGTTGACTTCAGTTAGGACTTCAGTGGCAGAAGTTTGGTGGAGTTAATGAGACAGCTAGTGGAGTTGTGTTCGGTTTAACTTAGTTGAACTAGTTGAGATTAGTTTAACTAGCTAATCAACTAGTTATGAGAGGAGTGAATTAAATATTATTTAATTCATTAATTAGTAACTCATTATTCAACTCAAGAACACATCCGTTCACTATAGTGCATGATCAGTTCAGTGGAGACCAGTGAAAGAGGTAGATGAAAGGGTGGAGTTAGCTATCAGTGGCGACATCAGTTGTGCATGAGATTTGCACCACACCTGGAGGAATTTCCCATGATGATTGCACTGTCAAGCCAAGGAGATTGAACCTTGATCTCTCATTAGACCAGCCTTGATCATGTTAACAGAGTGCGTGCAATTAGTAGATGAGTTTTGAAATGGTTGACCTGCTTCAAACCAATTAGGTTTAGGTAGTAACTTTATGAAATAGTACTGAGTACTTGTGAGGAGTATTGTACTATGTACTGTTACATGTTCTCTCCATTATAATATACAGAATAGCTGGGGGTTTTTAGCTACAAGCTTTCCCCATACATACTGTGTAATGTGTGTGATGTTTTGATGATATTTTGATCGCATACCACTTGTTTTATTTCCGCATGTGTGATGATCTGAGTGGAAGAGATTATGTGTTGCATATGAATTCAAATTGATATGTGAAATCGTGGATAATCTCAAAGGATAATTATTCATTATTCAGCAAATTTCTACATGGTATCTGAGTTATTGAAGCAGTAGATCGGGATCATCACAGTTTATTACAAACTTATTTCGGCAGACGTCGTGGTGACGCGGGGCTGTGTAGCCTTTGATCCATCCTTTCCTTTGAAAGGATATCCAAAGAAATGCCCCTCAGCCGATCTCTCAGTTAAATAATTTGTTCTCACAGACTAAGAGCTGCTGAGCTTGAGTTGGAATTCAATTTTGGTGCCAGCTTTGTTTTTCAAGGCTTGAAAGGAAATGTCTTTCAACTAAGCCATACTCGAATATGCTCTTTGAAGGCGCTCAAATTATGTTGCATGGAAGGATCGCATGGAGGCAGTATTAGAACTGAAGGATTTTGTAGATACGGATGTCCAAAAGCCCACTGATCCTGCTGAAGTCGATGCATGGCAAAAGAAGATGGCGAAGTGTCGAAGGATCCTGTTGGAGGGCGTCAAGGATCATATTGTATCCAGCCTGCATGGAAAGGCTACTCCATATTTAATGTGGAAAGATTTGACGAATCTATTCCAGAGTAAGAGCGACCAAAGGAAGCTGGCGCTCAAAGATAAGCTCAGGAACATCAAGATGGAGAAAGGCGACAGTATCACCAAATACCTCACGAAGTTCACTCAATGCAGAGATGAGCTGGGAAGTGTGGGGGTGACTGTCGAAGATGAGGACATGGTGGACCTGGCTCTCCTTGGTCTTTCGAAGGCTTGGCATTCATATCAAGATAGTGTCAATGGTCGGGAGAAGTTGCCGAGATGGGAGCGCCTTTGGGCGGATCTCATGCAGGAGGAGATAAGGAGGACTACCAGGGACGGATCTTCATCAAAGGTATCTGATGAAGAAAATTGCGCTTTGGCTGCCAAAGCAAAGAAGGGGAAGAGCAAGAAAACTTCTCAGTCTGGTGCGAAAGGCAAGAAGCAAGACATGTCCAAGGTGAAGTGTTTTCACTGTCACCAGCATGGACACTATGCCACAAATTGTCCGTAGAAGAAGAAAAATAAGAAGGCTGCTGGATCTGCAGCGGGAGAGGCATTGGCTTCTCAATTCGAACTGGATTTTTCACTGATCGCATGCTTGGTTTCAAGTGTGGCAGGATTAGTATGGTTCTTGGACAGTGGTGTGTCATTTCACATGACCGGAGATCGAGATCTGTTTTCAGATCTAGAGGAAAAAGATCTTGGAGTGCACATCGAGATGGGCGATGATGGTAGATACAGTGCGACTAGTATCGGTACCATTTCCTTTGAGAGGGAGTCTGGTAAACCCTTTGTATTGAAGGAAGTTTTGCATGTTCTAGGATTGATGAAGAACCTGATCTCTGTGGTGATGTTGGAAGACAAGGGGTATGATGTAGTCTTCAGCGAAGGAAAGGCTTTCCTGCGCAGTAAGACTACTGGAGAGACCCGGAAGATAGGGGTTCGAGTCAAGAACCTTTATCAATTGCAAGTAGATGGCTGCGCAGCAATGGCATGCAAGGCGGGAGAAGTGGTGAGCCGGGATGATGAGGGTGAACTGTGGCACAGGAGATTGGGCCACCTTCACCATGGAGCTTTGAAGATTCTGCAGCAGATTTCTACTGGGCTTTCTAAGGGCACCCTTGCGCAGTCAGATCAGTGCAAGGGGTGTACTTTAGGGAAGTATGTGAAAGCCACCTTTCACGAGAAGGATAGTCGCGCCACGACGATCCTTGAGAGAGTTCACACAGACGTGTGTGGTCCTTTCTCGGTTGCTTCGACAGCAAAGCACAGGTATTATGTGATCTTTGTTGATGATTTCTCTCGAAAGTGCTGGATCTTCTTCATGCAGAAGAAGAGCGATACATTCGCGAAGTTCTGTGAGTTTAAAGCACTGGTCGAGAAGGAATCGGGGAAGAAGGTGATTGCTCTAAGGAGTGATAACGGTGGTGAATTCATCTCGGCTGAATTCAAGGAGTTCTGCAGCGCAGAAGGGATTCGGAGAGAGCTCATCGCACCCCATAACCCACAGCAGAACGGGGTGGCTGAGCGGAAGAACGGAACGATCGTGGGTGCTGCACGGGCGATGTTGCATGATCAGGGCCTACCCCTTCACTTGTGGGCTGAGGCATGCAATACAGCAGTGTATGTGCGGAACCGTTGTCCTCACAAGGTTCTTGGCATGAGTACACCAGAGGAGGCTTATTCTGGCAAGAGGCCTGATATTTCCCATTTGCGGATTTTTGGATCTCCTGTCTACATGCATGTGACGAAGGATGCGAGAAAGAAGCTGGATCCAACTGCTGAAGTTGGAATATTTGTGGGGTACACTGATACACCTCACAACTATCGGGTGTATGTGCCAGACAGTCGCAAGACTGTTGTGCGACGGGATATAAAATTCCAGGAGGAGAAAGCCATGCAGTGTTCGCTTGAGAAGGAGCTACACTTGCATGCAGATGAGGAGCTGTTAGTTCCTAAGGAGGAGCTTCCGGATGTGGATCAGCCACAAGAGGAGGTTCAGGAGGTGGAAGAAACCACCCATGCAGCGCCAACCATCAGAGGGCGCATGCGCACTACAGAAGCTGAGCGACTGGCTCGGGATGCAGAAAAGGTTGTAGGACCACCTACAGCACAGCGCAGACAGAGACAGTCACCGGATCGGTACACTGGATACATGGCTCTTGTGAGTCAATGTGTTGTGACGGAGCCATTCTCTTTTGAGGAAGCTGTGGAGGAACCCGCATGGGTTGATGCCATGATCGAAGAATATGATTCGATCGTCAGGAACAGTGCATGGGAGATTGTCCCAAGACCGGAGGGGAAATCAGTGGTGGGTTCGCGATGGATCTACAAAGTGAAGCAGGCGGTTGACGGGAGTGTGGAGAAGTACAAGGCGAGATTTGTCGCCCATGGCTTCTCACAGATCGAGGGGATCGATTATGAGGAGACCTTTGCACCTGTCGCAAGGTACTCTTCCATACGGACGATCCTTGCTCTCTCAGCGCAGATGGGATGGCAAATCCATCAAATGGATGTGAAGACTGTGTTCCTCAACGGAGTCATTGAGGAGGAGCTGTACATAGAGCAGCCTGAAGGTTTCAAGATCTTCAGCAGTGAGTCGCATGTGTGTCGACTCAAGAGAGCACTGTACGGGCTAAAGCAAGCACCTCATGCTTGGTACACACGGATTGACAGTTATTTCACCAGGCTTGGATTTTCCAAGAGTGAGGCGGATCCTAACCTATACCAGATTGTGGTGGAGGGGAAGCTGCTGATCATTGTACTGTATGTAGATGATCTGATTTTGACGGGTGATGAGCTGTTGATACTTTCAAGCAAGGAGGACCTTGCTAGAGAGTTCGAGATGAAGGACTTAGGCCTCCTTCATTATTTCCTGGGATTGGAGATTTGGCAGCGCAATGGAGGATTGTTTGTTTCTCAGGGAAAGTATGCCCGGGAGATTCTGGAGAGGTTAAACATGCATGGATGCAAGCCTGTTGACACTCCTCTTCCTGGAGGTTGGAGGAAGGAAGATGCTACTTCAGCGGAGGTAGTGGATACCACTATCTATCGACAGTTGGTGGGGTCGCTTATGTATCTGGTCAATACACAACCCGATATATGCTATGTTGTTAACTAGCTTTCGCAAGCTATGGTTAATCCTACCAAGCTCTACTGGAAGGCAGGCAAGCATGTATTGCATTATCTTAGTAGCACATCGAGATATGGTCTGTGGTACAGACAGGAGGATGAGGTGAGGCTTTCTGGCTTCACGGATGCAGATTAGGCAGGGAGCCCAACGGACCGGAAGAGCATATCTGGAGGTATTTTCAGCATTGGATCGACAGTAGTTTCCTGGTACAGCAGGAAACAGAGATCCGTGGCACTCAGTTCAGTAGAGTCCGAGTACATGGCAGCAAGCTTGGCTGCATGCGAGGCTATTTGGATGAGGAAGATCCTTGTCGGATTGTTCGGGTCGCAATTGGAGCCTACAGTGATTTATTGTGATAACCAGAGCTACATCAAGCTCTCGGTTAATCCAATATTTCATGATAGATCCAAACACATCGACATCAGGTACCATCATATCAGAGACTGTGTTCAACGGAGGATCATGATGCTTTCATATATTCCCACGGAGGATCAGGATGCTGACATCTTGACGAAGGCGCTCACCAGGAGCAAGTTCGAATTCCACAGAGGCAGGATAGGAGTTGTAGATAATCCATATCTTGCTGAGAGGGAGTGTTGAAAATGTGACAAGATGATGGAGCTTAGTGAAATGAAGTCGCCTTCACTCGTGGGCCATGACGATTTTGGCGCAAGTCTCTTTTTAGACTATGTCTATTTTAGACATGTCGATCATGTTCTATGTGTTGCAGGATGCTATTTGTGGATGGTTGGTCAAGTCGGAAAAAATAGATGGACTTCTATTTTTAGACATATTGGGCGGAATCTATTTTTAGATTGCCAGTCTAAAAATAGATATGTCGAATATTATTAGCTCTTAATAATATTTGGACTACAAACATTATCTTATTCTCTTGGAGCACTTCAGTTCGAGCTACGAATGTGCTCCTGCATCCATTGAGAGGAATTATGTTTATTCTAGGGTTTGAGTGAGCTCATGCATAGCGATTGAGCTTGATTAGGACTTCGGTGGCAGAATTTTGGTGGAGTTGATGAGACAGTTAATGGAGTTGTGTTGAGTTTAACTTAGTTGAGCTAGTTGTATCTAGTCTAACTGATTGATACAATTAGTGAGAGTGGTGTGAATTAATTATTAATTAATTCACTAATTATTAACTCGTAAATCAACTAAAGAATACATCAGTTAACTGCAGTGCATGGACAGTTTCAGTGGAGACCAGTGGAGAGGTAGGTGAAAGGGTTGAGATAGCTATCGGTTAACGACATCCAGGTTGTGCATGAGATTTGCACCACATGGAGGATTGCCCATGATTATTGCGCTTTCAATCCAAGGATATTTGAACCTTGGATCTCTCATTAGACCAGCCTTGATTGCGCAATAGAGGCAGGAAATTAGTGGATGAGTTTTGAACCAGTGACATGTTCAAAACCAAGCTAGTTTTTGTGTAAATTCATGAGAAAGTACTGAGTACTTGTGAGGAGTATTGTACTGAGTTTGTTACATGTTCTCTCCATTATAATATACAGAATAGCGGGGGGTTTTCAGCTATAAGCTTTCCCCATACATATTGTGTAATGTGTGTCATGTTTTGATGATTGTTTGATCGCATACCGCTTGTTTTATTTCCGCATGTGTGATGATCTGAGTGGAAGAGATTATGTGTTGCATATGAATTCGAATTGATATGTGATCAGGATAATCTCGGTGGATAATTATTCATTATTCAGCAAATTTATACATTTTTGTATAAATTCCGCCGCTGAAGAAGATCTTCTTTGATCTCTCTGTCACTGTAACAGAGGTCCTGCGTCACGGCGACCATTGACTCTTGATAACCCTGCAAGAACGAAAATGATTAAGAAAACATTGCATGGGGTGGATGATGTGGAGGCGGAGAAAGATCGTGCTGACGGTGACATGGCGGAGAAAAATGCAAAGGAACAATGGAAATCTGCTCTGGTGGAGGTGGCGGTCTGCAGAGCGAAAACGAATGAAAAAACGTTAAAAGACACGAAATGAATCAATTACATGCAATGGAATGGGAGGGTGTACGGAGGATGCACGTGGAGATGACGTGGCGGGACCGGAGGCAGTGGAACAGTCAACGGCGTAGGAACGAATTTGGGCCGTTGATCAGGACGGAGATCAACGGCGGAGGACAACGGACGGGGGGTCCGGGACATGGACTATCGCGTGTGTGACTAGGTTAAACATCATGCATTTTGGACGGGTGATGGCCGTTGGATGGTTCATCCCAGATCGGACGGTCTTTAGTGATTTCGCTGGGTGTCCACGACCGGAAAATAACGTGCGATGGATCGGGTTAACGAGCGTTTTTGGGAACGTACAGGAGGACATGTGGCGAAAGGTGAGTGGAATCACTGAGTATTGGGGAAAAACCACCTGTCGCGCATAAGCGATGCGATGGAAACCGGCGGGTTTGACATAGTGCGCTGTGGGGTCCACCAGTGGGAAAGGTTTTGGACCGTCGATCTGTCAGGGGAAACGGACGCCAATGGCTCAATCAAAGGTTTGAACAGGGGAAAGCGCGGGGGCTGCAAATTAAATGCTAGCCATCTGATCTTTCAGGATCAACGGTTGAGGATGCGCCCGATGAGAAGACACGGTAGGCGCCTTTTGCTTTGGCGAGCGGTTACTGCGCTGGGTTACATGGGGGAAACGGGGCGCGGGGTTAATGCGGAAGGGGCTAAGCCTATTATATGGTCCGAAATGGGTTTTTCAAGACATTTTTCAATGAATTTAAGATTTAGGCCCATTTTTAAAGTTTTTTAAGGCTAGCCCAGGGCAACGATAGGAGAATGAAGGATGAAAAGGCCAAACAAGTGGCTGAAAACCGATTTCCAGGGGATTTCAGGGGATTTCAGGGATGAACAAGGGAAATTTGGGAACAAAGGTATTTCGACAGAAGGAGGGAAAAGGGGAGAAAGGGATAAATGCAGGGGTGCAAAGGGGGAAAAATAGGCCTTTTAGGAATGGATCCAACAAATAAGATTTTCATTGGACATAGCACTTAGAGACTTCAAGGATGATGGTTTCTCAGGGGAAGGCATTCCTTGAAGGCTCCATAATCATCTAGCCCCCAGCTTGCTTGTCAAGAATTACATAGGGGAGCTAACAGTGGCTCCACATGGGGATGGCTTCTTTTTGAAGGAGGCAAGAAACCAGAAAAGATTTTTGGAGTAGGCCAGTTGCCTGCTGCTTGGCGCATCCCTTTTCTATGATCAGCTGCCACAATATGAATAAGTTACATCAGCAGAAACATTTCCCATAAAAAATACCTACCCACACTACAATCCTAACATTTTTTCTCCTTTTGGGGTGCATTTGAGCTAGCAGATCCTTTACATTCTATTTTCAAAATAGAACATACCTATTCTAAGTCTACCCTTATTGCTCCATGAGACCAGATTAAACTGTTGGCCTCATATGCTTCTCTACCTAATCTACTGCCTTTTGGGATTAGACTGTCCCACAGGTTTCTTCTCCTATATTCTAAAACAGGAAATTGAAAAACAGCCAAGCCAGGATTAGACTGTCTGACTTGTTGGACTGAAGACTTGTAGAAACTGCAAACAAAATTGTGGAGGTAAGAAGTCTGCAATTTGAAATATCCTTCTCTGTTTGTGCCTCAGATTTTGAGCATATTAGAGTCACCCTTTTTCTTTGATTTCAGCTCTGGTTTCAGGCATGTTAGAGCTGACTCTTCCTTTTCCTTTGTTGGTCCAGATTTTGGGCATATTAGGACCAGCTGTCTTCTCTTCTTTGGCTTAGGTTTTGAGTTTATTAGAGGCAATCTTTCGCACTTTTCAGAGGTTCATGTTTTGAGCATGTTTGAACCTCTACCTTCTCTATTTTTTGGAAACATTTTCTCTATTTTCTTGAAAGTAAAACTGCAATGGTATGTACAATGGAAATGGAACTGGAAATGTAAAATTAGCAGAAATAGTGTTTGAGCATCCTGCCGTTGACAGGACCCCCAAATAGCTCTGTACCATCAATTTCTTGTAGGAAAAATGCATTAGGACCCACAGTGGCCTGGATAACAAATGGACCTCGCCACAAGCTGTCAAATTTTCCATGTTTGCCTTTGTCCTCTCTTCTTGAATCCCATCTCAGAACCTTGTCACCAATTTTGAAGTCTGAAGCTTTGGTTCTTTTGTCGAACCACCTCTTTATGTTTTGCTGAACTTTCACGGCTCTGTTGTACACCTGCTCCCTTGTTTGCTGAAGATGGATTGTTTCATTTATTCTCCTTATCATGATGTCTTCCTCTGACTAGATTTCTTGGACAAGTTTGATCACTGGAAAAATTTCTTCTGTCCCATAGACCAGCTGGAATGGTGACATGCCTATAGATTTCTTTGTGGTAAGCCTGTCTGCCCACAAAGCATGTATCAGCTTTTTATGCCATGACCTTTTGTTCTCTTCCAGCAACTTCTTAATGATTGTAACCAGGCTTTTATTGGATGATTCAGCCAATCCATTACCCTGGGGGTAATAGGTTGTTGAATGACCAAGCGTGATGTGGTACCTGTGACAGAACTCAACCATTTTTTTGGTTCTGAAAGCAGCAGCATTGTCAGTGATTATTTTCCTTGGACAGCCAAACTGAGATAGGATGAAGTCTTCTAGGAACCTAATGATGACAGAATCAGTGGCATTCCTAGTGGGTATGGCTTCTATCCATTTAGTGAAGTAATTTGTGGTAGTCAGGATCCACTTGTGTCGCCCGGAAGAAGAGGGGTGAATCTCTCCAATAAAGTCTAGGCCCCATTGCATGAAGGGACCTTCCACAGTGATGGGTTGTAGAGGAAGGGGGAGGAGTTTTATTTTACCTTCAAAGATCTGACATTGGTGGCAGGTGGTTATCATTTTATGGACATCATTAAACAGTGTAGGCCAATAATAACCAGCCCTGAGTATTTTATTTGTAGTGGCTTTCCAACTCAGGTGGCCTCCACACTCCCCAGCATGGAATTCTTGTTTAATTCTTTCAGCTTCAGGTTCTGACAAGCATTTCAGCAACATGCCATTTGTATTTTTCTAGTATAGGTTTCCATTCAAAATGCACTAATTTCTAGCTTTGAGTTTTATGAATCTGGCCTTGGTTTTGGATAGTTCTAGAGGGGCATTGAGGTCGGTGAGCACGTAAAGGATATTGGTATACCAAGGAGAGTTTTGAAACTGCTCCTCAACAGTTGGATGGGGCAATCCTTCCTGCTCATCTAAGGCATTTATCATGTTAATGTCAAGGGCCTACAAGTTTGATTCAGCCATTAACTGGGCCAGGCCTTGACCTTTGATCAGCTTGGTGGGTTTTATTTCAAGGTCATACTCTAATATTGTAGCAATCCATTTGCCCCTCTTCCCATCAGGGTCTTGGGACAAGATATCTTTGACCACTATATTTGGTACATACGAAATGGTGTGAGAGTGCAGAATGTACACCCTAAAGTATTTTAAGGTCTTAATTAGGGCATAGGCCTACTTTTCCATAATTTTGTACTTTAAAGGTGCATCTCTTAAGGCTTTACTAAAGAAGGCTATTGGTTGTTCATTACCTTCTGAATTTTTCTGCAGCAAAACTGCAGCTATTGTGTGTTCGGAGGCAAAGGAAAAGATTAAAAAATCTTTTGAGAAGTCAGGGCTAATTAGCACCGGAGCCTGAGTGAGTGCAAGTTTTACTGACTCAAAATATTTCTTGGCTTCAACAGCCCACTTAATTCCTGCACCTTTCTTTAGCATGTCAGTCACTTTTCTAAGGTGCTCAACAAGGTTGGGAATGAACCTCCTGAGGAAATTGATCTTCCCAATGAAGGACTGTAGCTCCTTGATGTTTCTTGGGTGTGTAATTTGGAGTATTCCCTCAACTCTCAGTGGGTCTATCCTGATCCCTTTCTCAAAAATAATATGGCCTAGAATTTTACCTTCTTGCAGCCCAAACACAGTTTTCTTAGGATTTAAGGACAGACCATACCTTCTACATTTTTCAAAAACTTTCCTCAGGTGTTTCAAGTGTTCTTTTTTAGTTTTAGAAAAGACGGTCAAGTCATCCAAGTAGATAACTATGAAGTGTCCTATCTCCTCTGAGAAATCTATGTCCATCGCTCTCTAGAAGGTGGCGCCAGCATTCATCAATCCAAAGGGCATTTTCACATACATGAAGGTGCCCCATGGAGTGGTAAATGTTGTTTTGAGTTGATCTTCTGGGAGTACTAAGACCTGATTGTATCCAGAAAAACCATCAAGCAGGGATATTCTTTTAGAGCCCACTACCTTCTGCAAGATGTGTTCCATTCTTGGCAAGGGGTAGTTGTCTTTCAGGGAGGCTCTATTGAGGTTTCTGAAGTCTATGCATAATCTGATCTCCCCTGTCTTCTTTCGTACAGCCACTAGATTTGACACCCAATCAGAAAACCTCACAAGAACTATTATGCCTGCATCATACATCTTCTTGATCTCCTTTTCTACTGCAGGCAATTGTTTCGGATTAATCCTACGGAGTTTTTGTCTGAAAGGCTTCTGATTTTCCTTCAAAGGTATCTTGTGTTGAATGATGTTGGTGTCATAGGCCTTTAAGTCTTCATAGCTCCATGCAAACACATCAATGAATTCTTTAAACAACTCAATGTATTTTTTCTTCATGTCTGCAGGTAAAGACTTAGCTAGTTTAATCATTTTGGGTTGGTCTTCAGTGCCTACGTTGCATTCTTCCACATCAGAATCTACATGTTCTATAGTGGGATTTTTTGCTACGTCATCAAAGTCAAAAAGGTCTTCTAAGGGTGCCAGGCCTCTGGGTATACTCTTATCTTTGGCCTGCAGCACCTCTACCTCTTTGGTATCTACGTTTTTACATTTTTCGCTTGGAATTCTAGTTTCCTCAGAAAAAGAGTTTATTTCTATGTTACAGGGTGTTTCTTGTTCATCTGGGGGATCCTCACTCGGGCAGCTGTCATCAGATATTGAGTCTAAATCAGAAAATTCAAACTCATTTCTGCCCACCAGGAAATCTTCGATCTGTTTGTCTCCTTCGAAGACCTGCCAATATTTTTCATTGTCTGGCACTGCAGGTCTGAATTTGGTTTGAATGATGATTTTTTGGTCAGCTGGAGTCTTAGGATATGAGCTAGCTAGACAAGCTAATCCATTTGCAATTTCATTTTGACCCCTAGGAACAAACACTAATTCGTATTCAACAAACGTTTTCAATAAGTCCAGGGTGTCATTCCTGTATGCCCTAAGCCTGGGGTGTTTTGCTGAATATTCACCATTTACTTGTTTGATCACTAACTCAGAATCTCCATGCACAGTTATCCTACGGGCTCCTGATTTTTTCAGCAAATTTAGGCCAAGGATGAGAGCCTCATATTCTGCAATATTGTTGGTGCATTTGAAATGAAGATTCACAGCATGGCTCTCTGCATGATTATTTTCTGTGTTACGCAGCCACACCCCTGCTCCAGCATTTTTTATGGTACAGGACCCATCGAAATTCATTTCCCACAGGGGTTCGCCATTATGTTGCGCTAGAGGGTCTGTACTAGGTTGCGGGACATCTTGTTCTTCTCGTGGTGTATCAATTTGAAGGGTGTGACTAGTAGACTGACTGCATTGTGTTTCTGGCTCATTCTGAGTTAGACTCTCACTGCATATTCTACAGGTCTCACTGCTATTTTCTTCTTCGATTTCCTCTAGAGTGGCCATTAAGTTGAGGTCTGTGCTTTCAGCCTCTACGTTTGTACCCATGTTTTCATATTCTGACTCCCCCAAAGATTGGTCATTATAAAGAATGAAGGAATCTAGGTCTGTGTGCACGGAGTACAACGGTGAATTTTAAGGCTTCTCAGGGCTACTGACTAGGAATTTCATCTGGGACTCTCTATACAGTCTTCTAAGTTGGCCGAATATAGGGATAGTGGCATATGAGCCATCCATCTGCATTGTTCCTTGCAGCTTGGCTCCCCATGATCTAGACAGTAACATGCCATACTTAGGTGGCACATCTGCCACCACCACATCCATGACCATACATTTAGCATGGATCTGGGTCAAGCTCACACACAAGTCCTTGATTAGCCCTAGGCATTTTACTCTGCTAGAATCGAATGAGTATAAGTCTTTGTAGGGTCTGGTGATTTCTAGGCCCAACCTTTCCATCACTACCTTAGGCATTAGATTGTGTGATGCACCAGATTCATGCATGGCATTATGGAGGATCTTGTCGTGAATGTTGAGACTGATATAAAAAGGTGGAACTACCTCCTCTTGAAACTTTCCCTCAATTTTTGGACCAAAGAGTAGGGCTGGTTGATCATCATTCAGGTTTACAGAATCATTTATTTCTCCCAGATTCAATGCTTTCAAAATTTTTCCTTTATATACATCCTGAGTGGCCAACTCAGATAATGGTACAGAGATTTTGATTTTTTCAAGTTCACTCTCTAAATTGAAAGTGGACTGAACCTTTGTAACGCTCAATTTTTTTTTATTTGCTACTGCCTTTGTAGCTGTGTCAGTTTGTGATTTCTCACTATGTACAGGGTCTGGAATCATTTTATTAGGAGAAATAACTGCGGTGCTAGTGCTACTAGCTGGTAGGTTTTTTTTTTTAGTGTCTTGGTTGTCTTTTTCCTTGTGTTTACCAGAACTTTCAGCTGCTACTTTGTTATTTGCAACAGACGATTTAGAAGTTTTATCAGGTCTTTTCTTGATAGTAACCTCAGGAGCTTTGGTTTTGGAAGTGTCTTGATTCTTTTTGCTCCTAAGTTCATACTGTTCTCTGACCTGCATCACGGCGTTTTCAAATCCTAATCTGTAATCTTCAGTTTCTAACCATTCCTCTTCCCAATAAGATGGTGAGGGTTGATCTTCTCCTGAATCACAGTTAAGGACTGATTCTTCTGTTTCAAACATGTTTATTACATTCCCTTCAGAATCTTCTATGATCCCCTCATCTTCATCTAAAAATTTTTGGAAAGGGGGAATAACTTGTTGATCTGACTCTTTTTGTCTATTGGGAGCATTGTTGTTCCTTCTAAATTTTTGGTTCTGATTTTGGTTCTGGTTTCTGTTCTGATTGCTAACTGTGACAACCATTTTTTCCATCATTTATTGCAGCTTATCCACATTTTTAGATAGTCTGTCATAGTTTGGATCAGATGTGGAGGCTACATTGTCATCCCTATAGGTTACCCTCCTCTCAGACCTCAATCTTGCCCTTTTCTCGATTAAATTGGCCTCTATGTTTACAGCTCCTTTCTGCATGTCTTCCAATGTGGTGTACTCTTTATCCCTAAGCTCATAGGCCATGTCAGCATCAAATCCATTAGGGTACTTTGCTAGGGCCATGCCTTGTGGAGGTTTCATATGCGGAGGGAGAGCATTGTAAATGTTGTTAAATCTTGTGGTGTAATCGTGGACGCTCTCTCCTACATTCCTTTTAAGGGTCAGGTATTCCGCTAGGAGTTGGCGAGGGTTTGCCCTAGTTTCCCATTTGTTTATGAAGGTCTGATATAATGCAGGGAGATCTTGGATACTTCCAGGAGGTAAGCCTTTAAACCATATCTTTACATCACCCCCTAGGCTTTGGGCAAAGATTCTCATCTTGATTGTTTCATCATCAATTTCCATGTAATCAAAAGAATCATCCATTTTATCTACGTGTTGTTGAGCTATTATAGGCTCCTTTGCAGTAAAGTGTGGGATTATTTACTGATAATCATTGGGTAAGGGTAACATAGGCTGAGGTAAAACCAGAGGTGCATACCAAGCTGCCATGATGATATTCTGGTAAGGTAAAGGGTTAACTTGAGCAGTTGGTATATGGATGACAGGGATGTTAGGACCAGCAGAAGTCTGTTGGGCAGATCTAGGGTGAGAGAGACCCAAGTTTTGAATGAAATGGATATCAGGTGGTGTAGATGGAGGGGTTCCTCTGTCCCTAGTGTGTAGACCACTATGAGATGGTGAACTGTGAAGCTCAGGGTCTAGCTAGTCTAGATGACTGAATGACCTAGTTCTGGGTAATTTGTTAGGTGGGTCTAGGTCAGGGAAAAAATGTGATAGGGCTGTCAAGTCTTCCGGTGCAGAAATAGCTCTATGAATGTGACTGGAAATAGTTGGTCTCTTAGGTGCGGGAGCTCCCTTGAGGATACTCTCTGGATTGTCAACTATTTCAGGTGGGTCAGGATTGGGATAAGCTCTTGTGTGTGAATGGTTCTGAAAGCCAGAATGTTGTTTCCTAGCCAAGCAGCTTAACTCTACTCGTTACTTCTGTTGTTGTTTCAAAGGCTGGTCTCTCAGTGGAGTCTAATGTGAAACCAAGTTAATCAGCAGGCCTACTGATCACCAGTGGAGTCTTTGATCTTTCAGGAACAATGGAGTAGCCAGGTGGAAGGTTTAGGGTATGTCAAAGGGGTTACACTGTCCACCACAATGCTCGGGCACTATCACCTCTCAAGAACTACCTCAGAACACAACAAAATCTCACCAGAGATCGACTGGGAGGGCATTTACCAGATATGTCACCTCCTGAAGAGGATGAGATCTGGAGGCTACCTGGCCCTGTCCAGGCTCTATCTAAGAGTACAATAGAACACAGCAAATGACACCAAGGCTGTCCAAGAAGAGATGTGACTGATTGCCAACCTAACTAGAGATTGTGGGTTTGAATGCCTAGGGATGTTTCAAAGTGTGATGCACTCAATTGTCCCCAGCGGAGTCGCCATTATGTTAGGGTTCCCATGTTTTGGCCTGGTTGACAAGACCAAAAGATGAGACAGCATAGAACCACTTTGGGACCTTAGGATCTAGCCCTCCTAGGTTCAGAGAGGGATCTCTCTATGATAGTCAAAGGTTTGTGTCATTGAAGCTCAAATGTTAAGGTTTTAGGCTAGCTATAGGCACAAGGTTTGTTTGTTTGATAATTTGTGTTTGGTTGTTGGGGATCAGGAAAGAAGGGTCCAATCTAAGGCAAGGATGAGCAAAGAGGAATGTAGGCAAAGATAGCTGACTCAGGGAACATCAAGGCCATTGGGCAATGGAGTCAAGAAAGGGTTTACTTGTGTTCAGTGTGCAAGCTTCAGTTGGGCTAGTCATCTAGAGCATATGGATCTTAAAGGTGGTTGATGGAATGGGACATTAAGGACGGAAAGTGAAAGAAGGGAAGACAACCAAATTTCTGCCTATAGATCAGGTCAGAGGTCATCTAACTCCAGACCTGCTTGGGCATACTCGAAGGCTGCTCTCAAAGGAGGACAAAGGGGCTGCTTATAGATCGGACCAGAGGTCTTTTAACTCCAGGTCTGCTTTAGCAACTCCAAGGAAAAACAAGGACAATATTGACAGAAGGGATCTTAGAAAGTTTTAGTGAGATGGAAAGATCCTAGTGAGGCAGAGACAGGATTCTAGGCCTCCCATTGTTCTCAAATAATCTAACTAAATCCTAACAAGAACATCTAAACATGGATCTCATTAATTCATACATCAGAGAGCAGGCAATGACATCCACTACACTGGTTAAATCAATTGAAATCGATATTCAGATACACATACAAGCAGAGAACATAAAAAGCTGGGAGAGTAGCAACATAAGGTACCTATCAAGGGTAAATCTTATGCCAAACTTCTGATGCGAGCCTGAAGAAATGTAATGAAATGAAAGCAAGTCAATCACAAATACAGAGAAAGGAAAACATCACCAGCTGCTTTAGATCAGTATCCAAAGAAATGCGCTTTTCATATTAAAAACAACACCAATCAGGTACACCAATGCCCACAGCTTGAACATTCAGTTTGAATACATCTAACCTCAGCCTATCTTACAATATTACATAGAGAACTTGTCTCAAGAGGAAAATGCTTGCAATCTATTGATATCCAATCAACAACCAACAACCATTACAATAGTTTCCTTCTGTGCTTTATAGCAGATGATGAACAGAAAGTCAACTGAGGTGGTAGGTGAACACTCAATGTGATATTAAACACAAAAATGAATGCAGGGCTAAAGCCCATTCTATTTGACTGCTGTGTTTTTAATCTCTATCCCTTCCCTTGTGGAAGGTGATCTTCTCCAGGTATGATCTTGATATATTTCGGCTGTCGTACCTTTGGTGTTTTGAACAAAAATGAAATGAACTACTGAGAGATCTGCCATATACATGCTCTGGTGTTTTTGAACTGTTGTTAGGGTGGGAACTCTTTCAGGGACATTATGCATAATAAAAGATATAAGGGCGCCCTATACTTGATGAAGAAAAACATTCTGCCGATGAATGAACCCTGATGTTACCTCTTTCTGTGCGCAGGACCTCCTGTTCGATCCTCGGGTTCCTCAAACTAGTGCTTTGCCTCTTAAACTCCTAGTTTAAGGCTCCAGATCTTCATTAGGGTGCCTTAATCTCTTTTGCTCTATACTGAAACACTTTGCCGTTCCATTTTCTCTTCTGACAGGCTAGCTCGGGCTTTAATGGCGCTAGGAGATTTTAGAGTTTGGATTCTGCCCTCTTTTTTAATGCAAGTCCTGTCTTCAACTTCCCGGGTCGTTTTTTTATATAAATTCCGCCGCTGAAGAAGATCTTCTTTGATCTCTCTGTCA
Source organism: Pinus albicaulis (assembly GCA_034641835.2). Taxonomy (NCBI): domain Eukaryota; kingdom Viridiplantae; phylum Streptophyta; class Pinopsida; order Pinales; family Pinaceae; genus Pinus; species Pinus albicaulis. The sequence continues at coordinate 2,062,911,364 of CM076575.1, forward strand.
CTGTAACAGAGGTCCTGCGTCACGGCGACCATTGACTCTTCATAACCCTGCAAGAACGAAAACGATTAAGAAAACATTGCATGGGGTGGATGATGTGGAGGCGGAGAAAGATCGTGCTGACGGTGACATGGCGGAGAAAAATGCAGAGGAATAATGGAAATCTGCTCTGGTGGAGGTGGCGGTCTGCAAAGTGAAAAACGAACAAAAAAACGTTAAAAAACACGAAATGAATCAATTACATGCAATGGAATGGGAGGGTGTACGGAAGATGCATGTGGAGATGACGTGGCAGGACCGGGGGCAGTGGAACAGTCAACGGCGGAGGAACAAATCTGGGCCGTTGATCGGGGCGGAGATCAACGGTGGAGGACAACGGACGGGGGGTCTGGGACATGGACTATCGCACGTGTGACTTGGTTAAACATCGTGCATCTTGGACGGGCGATGGCCGTTGGATGGTTCATCCCAGATCAGACGGTCTACAGTGATTTCGTTGGGCGTCCACGACCGGAAAATAACGTGCGATGGATCGGGTTAACGGGTGGTTTTGGGAACGTACAGGAGGACATGCGGTGAAAGGTGAGTGGAATCGCTAAGTATTGGGGAAAAACCGCCTGCCGCACATAAGCGGTGCGATGGAAACCGGCGAGTTTGACATAGTGCGCTGCGGGGTCCACCGGTGGGAAAGGTTTTGGACCGTCGATCTTTTGGGGGAAACGGACGGTGATGGCTCAATCAAAGGTTTGAACGGGGGAAAGTGCGGGGGCTGCGGATTAAATGCTGGCCATCCGATCTATTAGGATCGACGGTTGAGGATGTGCCCGATGAGAAGACACGGTAGGCGCCTTTTGCTTTGGCGAGCGGTTACAGCGCTGGGTTACATGGGGGAAACGGGGTGCAGGGTTAATGCAGAAGGGGCTAAGCCTATTATATGGTCCGAAATGGGTTTTCAAGACATTTTTCAATGAATTTAAGATTTAGGCCCATTTTTAAAGTGTTTTAAGGCTAGCCTAGGGCAATGATAGGAGAATGAAGGATGAAAAGGCCAAACAAGTGGCAGAAAAAGGATTTCTAGGGGATTTCAGGGGATTTCAGGGATGAACAAGGGAAATTGGGGAACAAAGGTATTTCGACAGAAGGAGGGAAAAGGGGAGAAAGGGATAAATGCAGGGGTGCAAAGGGGGAAAAATAGGCCTTTTAGGAATGGATCCAACAAATAAGATTTGCATTGGACATAGCACTTAGAGACTTCAAGGAGGATGGTTTCTCAGGGGAAGGCATTCCTTGAAGGCTCCACAATCATCTAGCCCCCAGCTTGCTTGTCAAGAATTACATAGGGGGGCTAACAGCTTCTTCAAAACAACTGGGTTCACTAATTGTAGAATGATTGAATCCAAATTCATGATAAACGTTACCTGAACTTGAAGTAAAATCACCTTTAGAAGAACTTTCTATTTCAAAATCATCATACTTTCTTGGAAATATATGAACACGTGTGGATCTTCGTAAAGGTTGTTGAAGTGGTTGTGAAGGTTGCTCATCTTGAAAATTGGGTTCAACTACAGGGTCTTCAAGAGAAATTTATAGTCCTGCAGAATCATTACTATCATCCAAATTTTCTTTAGAAATAACATTCTCATGATTCAAAGATGGAAGAACCACACACTGATCCAGAATGGGAACCCCCCTTCAGTGTGCGGAACATCATTATCAGATTCAAAATGGAACTTCTTAGATGCAAATTTTTCCAATTGAGTCAGTTTCCTATCAACAATGGAGTTATTTTTATCTGATTCAAAGAAAGTAACATCTATGGAGAGAATGAACTTCTTGTTCTTCTCATCATACAACATGTAAGCTTTGGAAGTAGTAGAATATCCCAAGAAAATACATTTACAACTCCTAGCACCCAACTTTTTGCGCTGATGTTTAAGAATTATTTCATAACATAGAGAACCAAAGACTCGAAAATGTTGAACAATAAGAAGACGATTATACCACATTTCATAAGTAGATTTATTATTGATAACATAAGAAGGACAACGATTGCAAATATAAGCTGCATAAAGCACTGCTTTTCCCCAAAACATCAACTTAACATTCTTAATGAACATCATAGATCTAACCATATTAAGTAAATTTATATTCATATGTTCTGTAACACCATTCTATTGTGGATTATAAGGTATGGTAGTCTAATGTTTTATTCCATTGTCCTTCAAATAATTTTCAAAAACATGAGAAGTATACTCACCATCGTTATCAATTATGAGAATGACTATACTATGTTGAGTTTTATTTTTAATCATCAAATGAAAAGCTTAAAAAACTTAAAACACTTGTGACTTATTCTTCAACAAATACACCAAAAAAATTCTCTAGTAATCATCAATAAAAGTGAGCACATATTTATTTCCATTAGTAGATGCAACATGCATAGGTTCATATAAATATGAATGGATAAGACCTGATTTTCATGAAGCTCTAAAAGATGAACTATGAAAAGTTTGTTTACAATGTTTTCCAAAAAATACAAGCATCACAAGGTGTTATATTTCTTGGAACTGTTGGAAGACTTTTAATACCTTGATTTTTCATAATTTTAATGCTGCCATAGTTGATGTGACCAAATCGAGCATGCCAAAACAAGCTGGGAGACAAGATATCAATTTGGTGTGCCAAAAAAGTAGAACTTTCACAATAATTAGTAGATGAAGTATCATTTAACTTTAAAAGCGTACCTTCTTCCACACCTGTCATAACAACTACATGATCCCATGCTCTTCTTATCTCGATGATTCCATAAAATATATGAATAAAATGCCACTGCTGCTGAATGTGGATAATAGACATAAATTTTAGCTGAAACTGTGGAATATAAAGTACATCCCATAGAACATAATCTGCAATATTCGGTATCTTCAAATGAATAGACCCAATTTCAGATAGTTTAATTTGAGAATTGTTAGCAAAGTAAATAACAGCATCTATATCATCACTGAAAGTTTCAAAGAAATCTCACTTAAATGTCATATGACAAGTGGCTCATGAATTCAAAATCCAACTATCTCTCCATGAAGAAAGTGAAGTGTTGAAAACATCATTAATATTAAAATTACAATGAGCAAAAATGTAATGTGTAGGCTATGATGATTTTCCCTTATTTGGTGGTGGCTGATCTTTCTTTTGATTCCTCTATTCTCTCCTTTCACTAACTTTCTCCCAAGGGATTTTACAATTAGCAATAGTATGACCAATTTTACCACATCTAAAACATTTGATAGGTGGTCTATCATTAAAATTCTTTTGTTGTATATTAATTTGTTGACTGTCTCTCTAATTATTTTTTACCCCCCTGCCTCTATAATTTCTCCTACCACGACCTCTACTACTTTTATCACCTTTAGAAGCTTTAGCATTAAACTTTTGATCCTTTTGTGCAAGGCACAAAGTTTCTACGTTAGAGTTAGGTGGGGCCTCTTTCTTCCCAAGGAAAAATTTCAAATAATGTGAATAGAGAGGGTGAAGGAATTTTATAAAAGTTGTAAGTTGTAAATCTACTTTAATTCCAATGGCTTCAATATCATAAAAAATGACTTTTATTTCAGAGGCAATCCTCAAAGGATCATTATCCTTCATCTCCAAATTAAAGAAATTAAAAAATAATTGAATAATTTCGAGTTCTGAGTGCGAATCATACGATTCTTTCAATTTCTTTAATGCTTCGAATGCAGTACCACAAGAAACGATATATTGACTTACCTCTTCTGTCACCGATGCAGTTATTAATGCATATTCCCTGTTGACTTTTGTCTCCCAAATTTCACGTTGCTTCTCATTATCAGGTGGCTCTCGTGCAATTTATTTTCTGTCACTATCCTTATTGCCTTGACAAACTCCCCACAAATTGTTAAAAACAAGGGCACTTTTAAGCTTTCTAAACCACTCTAGATAAGTTTACTTTCCTTTAAGAACAACTCCAACTATAACAACTATAGAAGTCATAATTGTTATGCAACCAAATATTCTTCAAATCCTTTGAAATTCAAAATATATGGAATATCTATGAAAAGATATAAATCCATTTCTCCTCTTATTTCAAACAAGGTTGGTTTTGTGGTTTAATGGTAAGTTTCAAAAATAACCTCTTACAATACACAATAGTTTATGGTTTTTCTTTAAGATTTTAAGGATATAAATTTATCGTAACTATTTAATAAATTTGGAAATAAAAATACATTTGTGAGCTATGTAATTTTTTTGGGCTTTGTGAGCTATAAAATAGTTGTGACACTTTTTTAGTTGTGACATTTTTAATGATATAGTGTCTACAAAATTTTGGCAATTTTTAAGATAAGATAATTTTATAGCGTAAAAAGTTATAAATTATTTAAAAAAATAAAAATTAACAATTTTTTAAGAAAAAACTTGAAAAATTAAACTAGCATTCCTAAAATTTAACTGCTAAAATTTTCCTAGTAATTATCCCATAAAAAATAGCAAAAAACATTACAAAAATAAAAATGGCAAAGATTCACAGCTCACATAAATGTGATAACCAGACCCGCATCATTTAGTGTGCGTCTAACAACTATAATTTCTTAACACAATTTTGTTACTCCAAAATGCAATGCAAAGAAAATTGATCTAATACTAAAATCGAAAATGATATTTTTTAACAAAACACTGTTAATCCAAAATACAATACAATGAAATTTGATGTAATACTAACTCCAATGGTATTTTCTTAACAAAACATCATTACTCCAAAATACAATACAATGAAATTTGATGTAATACTAGCTAGTAAACTACAACCAGGCTGTCATGGACTTCTTGTAAAATAGAGAACTACTCATGCCGAATTTTTAACTATGAGAATATTCACAATTACAACGAGATCTAGAATATTTTACAATTACAGTGGGATCTACTTCATTATAGTATTATATTTTCTTGTAGAAAAATAGAAACAATTAAATATCATCAGAATGCTTAGCTAGCTTCAATGCCCTTGTTGTTGATCTCATGGTCCTGTTGACGAGAAAGAATTGCAGGCGTCTCTTTCATAAATATTTCCAAATTTATTTTAAGATTTTTATGATTCTTTTCCCAAATATGTCATGGACACATTTTTATAGGTTATAATTATTTTAAAGATGAATAAAGTGAACGGTTACACAAATCAAGATTTGGTTGAAAGTGTTTC